>CM033108.1:14640357-14935981 GCA_019321725.1 Paulownia fortunei
TAAAAAGAATTGGAATTTTTCCTATCGAATAAAATCCGAAATAGATGATGAATCGAAATTTACGTACACCATTCAAATCAATAACTTACTAGTATTAAATTAAATAAAATCGTAAAATTATAAAATAGACAGGTTTACTTCCTAAATTATGGTCTGTATCAACTACTTATACAGAATATGCATTGTCAATAAATAGTAAATTTTATTTTTCACGTACACCATTTAAATAAATAAAATACTTATTGAATACAATTATAATTAAAATCACAAATTCTCATGTTAAATATAACCAAACCGTAAATCATAATTTATGCAAAAGAAATTATATTATATGATTAAAAATAAATAATAAAAAATTTACTCATTTTTAATTTAATTCTAAATAAAATATTAAAACTAAAATCACAATTTTATTTGTAGTCATATTGAATATATTTGAAAATAAATAATAAATTTATACTCACATACACCGTTCAAATGAATAAATTACTCATACGAAATATTATAAATAACTAATCTAATTTACATACACCATTCAAAATTATGAAACTATAATTATATTATAATAATGTAACTAAAATACTATTTTTTGAAATAAAATAATAAAATCACAAGATCAAATGAATACACATCATAATTTGAGTCTTTTTAAAAATTAAATCACAAAATAAAATATAAAAAATATAAATTTATTTTTTAAATAGTAACATGATAAATAAATAGTAAATACTTTTTCTCATATACCATTCAAATAAATTAAGTACTTATATTAAATATAATTATAATTATGAAAAGAATTAGAATTTTTCTTATCGAACAAAATCCTAACTACACGATGAATCAAAATTTACGTACACCATTTAAATCAATAACATACTAGTGTTAAATTAAATAAAATCTTAAAATTCTAAAAATAGGCAGGTTTATTTCCTAAATTATGATCTGCATCAACTAATTACACAGAATATACATTGTCAATAAATAGTAAATATTACTTTTCACGTACACCATTTAAATAAATAAAATGCTATATTGAATACAATTTTAATTAAAATCACAAATTCTCATATTAAATATAACTAAACCCTAAATCATAATTTATACAATATAAAATTATATAATATTGCTATAAATAAATAATAAAAAATCTACTCATTTTTAATATAATTCTAAATAAAATATTAAAATTCCAAAATCACAATTTTATTTGTTAGTCATATTGAAAATATTTGAAAATAAATGATAAATATTTGTTCACATAAACCGTTCAAATCAGTAAATTACTCATATCGAATATTATAAATAACTAATCTAATTTACTTACACCATTCAAAATTAGGACCCTATGACTGTATTATAATGTAACTAAAACACTATTTTTTAAAATAAAATATTAAAATCACAACATCAAATGAATACCCATTGTAATTTGAGTTTTTTTAAAAAATAAATCACAAAATAAAATATAAAATTATTTTTTAAATAGTAACATGATAAATAAATAGTAAATACTTTTTCTCATGTACCATTCAAATAAATTAAATACTTATATCAAATATAATTATAATTATAAAAAGAATTGGAATTTTTCCTATCGAATAAAATCCGAAATAGATGATGAATCGAAATTTACGTACACCATTCAAATCAATAACTTATTAGTATTAAATTAAATAAAATCGTAAAATTATAAAATAGACAGGTTTACTTCCTAAATTATGGTCTGTATCAACTACTTATACAGAATATGCATTGTCAATAAATAGTAAATTTTATTTTTCACGTACACCATTTAAATAAATAAAATACTTTATTGAATACAATTATAATTAAAATCACAAATTCTCATGTTAAATATAACCAAACCATAAATCATAATTTATGCAAAATAAATTAAATTATATATTGGGAGTGAGAAAGAAATTTTAAAATAATTCTGCAAATAATGAAGGAAAAAAATTTTAATTTGCGGACTTAAAAAGTAAAATTTGAAGTCAAAAGATTCTTGTAACAAATTACTGGATCGATAGCCCTTTGAGGTTTCATTAATGAATTTTGTTTTAAGAGCTCATGACTTCTCAAATTGTTGGTGGGATAATTCCAATTTTCGTAATCTAGTTAGGTAATTGAAGGCATTATTTCAAATTAATTAGATGTTGATCCACTTTTGTTTCAATTCAATGACTAAAGCCTTATATAATATTAATTGTTAATCTTATTTAATTGATTCTTATATGCATTACAACAATAGAAGATTATATAAGTAATTTTATAATTAATGGGTACGTATATAATAAGCAAGAAACCCAGTGCCATGTAAATATTTGTATTTTTAAATTATTGTGCTTGTAAAACTTTGTATACATAATTAAATTAAATTACACAAAATAAAGAAAAATATTTACTTCATAAAATCTTTTAAATCTATTAATTTGTCTGAAACAATAATACAAAATAATACAAAATGGAAAAGTACTCCTATTACTCTTTCTTTCAATTTTTTAGTTATTTTTAAACTTTGTATTTGTAGTTAAAAGGCATGCTTGTGCGATAAAATCCTTTACAAATAATTGTTTTAAATTTATGATACTTTAATTTTTTTAATTATAATAGATCAATATTTTAAAGTTAATTTAATTATATATTTCAACCATATACTATCTAAGAAAATAAAATATATTTTCTTTAAATTATTCAATACATATTAAGGAATTAAAATATATTTAACTTTAAAGCATTATATGCAACTTATTTATTTTCGTATTTAGTTCGCACTTCTTTTTTTTTTTTTTACATCAGTAACTTTTTATTATTTTATATTTTTGTATTATTGTGCTGGTAAGATTTTCTACATACCTTTAAATTAAATGTTATATAATGAAGAAAAACCTTTAAATTCACTTTTAAAATTGAATTATGCACTTTAGTTATTCTAAATAACAATGATAATAAATAAAAAGACAAAAAAAATACGTATTTATTAGATTTTAGAATTTTAGAATATTTAGATATAGTTTATTTACAGCAAATAAAAACTTTTTAATCCTATCCCAAACGAACTGACATAGATATACTTTAAATATATTCGTTACATATTATTATTTTTGTAATTAATTGATTCTATTTTATTGATTTTAAAATTTTCAAAAATTTATATTTGGAGTATTTTGCGAGTAAACTTCATTATATACATTTAAATTATATTGTGTACATATTATAGTTATTGTGCTACTAATTTGATTTATACATTTAAATTAAATAGCGTAAAATAAAGAAAACCTCTAATTATACTTTTGATATTAATGTATAGTATTTAGTTATTCATAATAGAAACGATTTAATACTATCGATTAAAATATATTTACTTTTGATTTATTAGAATACAAATTATTTATTTAAATTTAACTTTTATTTCTTTTTTATTCAATTTATTTATTTTAAAATATTTCTATTTTTGAGGAGTTGTGCTTGTAAAATTTAGTTTGCACTTTTAAATTAAATTTCATAAAATATAGAAAAACCTTTAGTAATTATACTTTCAAAATTAAACTATTTTAATTATTTCTAGGCCAACATTCTAAAGTGAAAATAAATTATTTATTTCAACTAAATACTATTTAAGGAACAAAAATGTATTTACTTTTAAAATATTCAATACGTATAATGTATTTCTATATTTAATTTATATTGTATTTTTATTTTCCAAATAAAATTAATTTAATCCGCTATAACTAGCACACTTTGGAATTTAGAGAAATATTTTAATTTTTCTAAGACTTATATCCTAAAGTTAAATTAGTTGTATGTTTCAACTAAATACTATCTAAGAAATTAAATATATTTTCTTTCAAATTATTCAAAACAATCTTTTTAACTTTTCAATAAATTTATAATTGATTTTATTTTTTTGTGATTTTAAAGGTTTATATTTTTTATTTATTATGCTAATAGGATTCAGTATATATACTTTTAAATTAAATGTCAAAAAATATAGAAAAATATTTAATCATATTATTAAAACTATGTGAACTTTAGTTATTTTATATAATAAACTATTTATTACTATCTAAGGAATTAAAATTTATTTTCTTTTAAAATATTTATTACATCTTATTTATTTATGTTTTTAATTTTGATTGCATTTTATTAGATTTTAAAATTTTAAAATATTTGTATTTTTAAGTTATTGTGCTTGTAAAACTTTGTATATATAATTAAATTAAATTCCACAACATAAGGAAAAATATTTAATTCAAAAAAATCTTTTAAATCTATTAATTTGTCTGAAAAATAATACAAAATAATACAAAATGGAAAAGTACTCCTATTACTCTTTCTTTCAATTTTTTAGTTATGTTTATACTTTGTATTTGCAGTTAAAAGGCATGCTTGTGCGATAAAATCCTTTACAAATAATTATTTTAAATTTATGATACTTTAATTTTTTTAATTATAATAGATCAATATTTTAAAGTTAATTTAATTATATATTTCAACCATATACTATCTAAGAAAATAAAATATATTTTCTTTAAATTATTCAATACATATTAAGGAATTAAAATATATTTAACTTTAAAGCATTATATGCAACTTATTTATTTTTGTATTTAGTTCGCACTTCCTGTTTTTTTACATCTGTAACTTTTTATTATTTTATATTTTTGTATTATTGTGCTCGTAAGATTTTCCACACACTTTTAAATTAAATATTATATAATGAAGAAAAACGTTCAAATTCACTTTTAAAATTGAATTATGCACTTTAGTTATTCTAAATAACAATGATAATAAATGAAAAGACAAAAAAATTACATCTTTATTAGATTTTAGAATTTTAGAATATTTATATATAGTTTAGTTACACTAAATAAAAATTATTTAATGTTATCCCAAACGAACTGACTTAGATATACTTTAAATATATTTGTTACGTATTATTTATTTCTGTAATTAATTGATTCTATTATTTAGATTTTAAAATTTTTAAAAATTTATATTTGGAGTATTTGTGCGAGTAAACTTCATTATATACATTTAAATTATATTGCGTTTATATTTGAGTTATTGTACTAGTAAAATTTAGTATATACATTTAAATTAAATAGCGTCAAGTAAAGAAAACTTTTAATTATACTTTTGACATTAATGTATATTTCTATTTTTGAGTTGTTGTGCTTGTAAAATTTAGTTTGTACTTTTAAATTAAATTTTATAAAAATAGAAAAACCTTTAGTAATTATATTTTCAAAAATTAAAATATTTTAATTATTTCTAGGCCAATATTCTAAAGTGAAAATAAATTATTTATTTTAACTAAATACTATTTAAGGAACTAAAATATATTTACTTTTAAAATATTCAATACGTATAATGTATTTTTATATTTAATTTACATTGTATTTTTGTTTTCTAAATAAAATTAATTTAATCTACTATAACAATCACACTTTTGAATTTTGAGAAATATTTTAATTTTTCTAAGACCTATATCCTAAAGTTATATTAATTGTATGTTTCAACTAAATCCTATCTAAGAAATTAAATATATTTTCTTTCAAATTATTCAAAACAATTTTTTTAACTTTTCAATAAATTTATAATTGTTTTTATTTTTTTGTGATTTTAAAGGTTTATATTTTTTATTTATTATGCTAATAGGATTCCGTATATATACTTTTAAATTAAATGTCAAAAAATATAGAAAAATATTTAATCATATTATTAAAACTAAAATGTGAACTTTAGTTATTTTATATAATAAACTATTTATGACTATCTAAGGAATTAAAATTTATTTACTTTTAAAATATTTATTATATCTTATTTATTTATGTTTTTAATTTTGATTGCATTTTATTAGATTTTAAAATTTTAAAATATTTGTATTTTTAAGTTATTGTGCTTGTAAAACTTTGTATATATAATTAAATTAAATCCCACAAAATAAAAAAGAATATTTAATTCAAAAAATCTTTTAAATCTGTTAATTTGTCTAAAACAATAATAAAAATAATACAAAATGAAAAAGTACTCCTATTACTCTTTCTTTCAAATTTTTAGTTATGTTTAAACTTTGTATTTATATTTAAAAGTCATGCTAGTGCGATAAAATCCTTTAGCAATAATACTTTTAAATTTATGATATTTTAATTTTTTTAATTATTATAGATTAATATTTTAAAGTTAATTTAATTATATATTTCAACCATATACTATCTAAGAAAATAAAATATATTTTCTTTAAATTATTCAATACATATTAAGGAATTAAAATATATTTAACTTTAACGCATTCAATACACCTTATTTATTTTCATATTTAGTTCGCACTTCCTTTTTTTTTACATCTATAACTTTTTATTATTTTATATTTTTGTATTATTGTGCTAGTAAGATTTTTAACATACTTTTAAATTAAATGTTAAATAATGAAGAAAAATCTTTAATTCCACTTTTAAAATTGAATTATGCACTTTAGCTATTCTCAATAACAATGATAATAAATAAAAAGACAAAACAATTACGTCTTTATTAGATTTTAGAATTTTAGAATTTTAGAATATTTATATATAGTTTAGTTATACTAAATAAAAACTATTTAATGCTATCCCAAAGGAACTGAAATAGATATACTTTAAATATATTTGTTGCGTATTATTTATTTCTGTAATTAATTGATTCTATTATTTAGATTTTAAAATTTTTAAAAATTTATATTTGGAGTTATTTGTTCGAGTAAACTTCATTATATACATTTAAATTATATTGTGTATATATTTAGAGTTATTGTGATAGTAAAATTTAATTTATACATTTAAATTAAGTAGCGTAAAATAAAGAAAACCTTTAATTATACTTTTGAGATTAATGTGTAGTATTTAGTTATTCATAATAGAAACGATTTAATACTATCGATTAAAATATATTTACTTTTGAAATATTAGAATACAAATTATTTATTTAAATTTAACTTTTATTGGCTTTTTATTCAATTTATTTATTTTTTAAATATTTCTATTTTTGAGTTGTGCTTGTAAAATTTAGTTTGCACTTTTAAATTAAATTTCATAAAATATAGAAAAACCTTTAGTAATTATACTTTCAAAATTAAACTATATTAATTATTTCTAGGCCAATATTCTAAAGTGAAAATAAATTATTTATTTCAACTCAATACTATTTAACGAACTAAAATATATTTACTTTTAAAATATTCAATACGTATAATGTATTTCTATATTTAATTTATATTGCATTTTTATTTTCTAAATAAAATTAATTTAATCCGCTATAACAACAACACCTTGGAATTTAGAGAAATATTTTAATTTTTCTAAGACTTATATCCTAAACTTAAAGTAATTGTATGTTTCAACTAAATACTATCTAAGAAATTAAATATATTTTCTTTCAAATTATTCAAAACAATTTTTTTAACTTTTCAATAAATTTATAATTGTTTTTATTTTTTTGTGATTTTAAAGGTTTATATTTTTTATTATTATGCTAATAGGATTCAGTATATATACTTTTAAATTAAATGTCAAAAAATATAGAAAAATATTTAATCATATTATTAAAACTAAAATGTGAACTTTAGTTATTTTATATAATAAACTATTTATGACTATCTAAGGAATTAAAATTTATTTACTTTTAAAATATTTATTACATCTTATTTATTTATGTTTTTAATTTTGATTGCATTTTATTAGATTTTAAAATTTTAAAATATTTGTATTTTTAAGTTATTGTGCTTGTAAAACTTTGTATATATAATTAAATTAAATCCCACAAAATAAAAAAGAATATTTAATTCAAAAAATCTTTTAAATCTGTTAATTTGTCTGAAACAATAATAAAAAATAATACAAAATGAAAAAGTACTCCTATTACTCTTTCTTTCAAATTTTTAGTTATGTTTAAACTTTGTATTTGTATTTAAAAGTCATGCTAGTGCGATAAAATCCTTTACCAATAATACTTTTAAATTTATGATATTTTAATTTTTTTAATTATTATAGATTAATATTTTAAAGTTAATTTAATTATATATTTCAACCATATACTATCTAAGAAAATAAAATATTTTTCTTTAAATTATTCAATACATATTAAGGAATTAAAATATATTTAACTTTAACGCATTCAATACACCTTATTTATTTTCATATTTAGTTCGCACTTCCTTTTTTTTTACATCTATAACTTTTTATTATTTTAGTATTATTGTGCTAGTAAGATTTTTAACATACTTTTAAATTAAATGTTAAATAATGAAGAAAAACCTTTAATTCCACTTTTAAAATTGAATTATGCACTTTAACTATTCTCAATAACAATGATAATAAATAAAAAGACAAAACAATTACGTCTTTATTAGATTTTAGAATTTTAGAATTTTAGAATATTTATATATAGTTTAGTTATACTAAATAAAAACTATTTAATGCTATCCCAAAGGAACTGAAATAGATATACTTTAAATATATTTGTTACGTATTATTTATTTCTGTAATTAATTGATTCTATTTTTTAGATTTTAAAATTTTTAAAAATTTATATTTGGAGTTATTTGTGCGAGTAAACTTTATTATATACATTTAAATTATATTGTGTATATATTTGGAGTTATTGTGATAGTAAAATTTAGTTTATACATTATGGGGACGACCCATCCGCACAACTCACACTAATATGCATGGCACTAGAGATACAGGACAACAGGTAGTTGGAGCTGACAATCAAGCAAATAGACCACGTCATGCTAACAGAGTTGGTGGACAGCAGAGGGTCGATGGGAATTAACCAAATGGATGGTAGTGTCGTAAGTGGTGAAAATCTCATCCAAAATGAGCAAATAGGAGTGGTCAATCTACTAAAAAATGTGATTGGAGCTATTCAAAATGGACAAAGTCAGGGTGACAAATTTGAAAAATTGACTAGGACTAATCTACCTACCTTTTAGTGTCTATCAGAGGCTAATGAGGCTGAGGGATGGATTACCAACTTGGAAAAGATCTTTAGGAGATTAGATTGCAATGATCTACAGAAAATCTCTTATGCTACCTACACGCTGAAGGGAGAAGCATATGAATGGTAGAGGAGTCAGAGATGGAACCAACTACTTGGAAAGAATTCTAGGATTTATTCTATGAAAGGTTTTTTCCTGAAAGTGTACGTGACCAAAAGGAGACCGAGTTTCTTAACTTAAAGCAATGAGATATGAATGTAGTAGAGTATCAAGCCAAGTTTGCATCACTATGTCGTTTAACTTCTTACTATGTGGAGAATAAGGCTTGAAAGGCTAAGAAATTTTTGATGGGCTTAAGGACAGAGATTTGTGTACCATTGTCCGCTCAAACCTTAACCACCTACACGATGATTGTCAATAAGGCTGTTGATGTTGAATTAGAGTTAGGAGACCAACAACCAAAAGAAGCCAAAAGAGATAGATCTATTAACTTCCAAGCAAACCAAGTCCCTAATAAGTAACCTAGAAAGGAAAGCTTCCAAGAAAAGCAATCAGGAGAGCAACAAAGAGGAGAAAATGGGTGTGGAAGGTGCAGAATGATTAATATAGATGGAAATTACCCTAAGAGAGATGGAGCTTGTTACGAGTGTGGTCAGCATGGCCATCGTGTTGCGTCTTATCATAACAAGAGGTAGAATAATCTATGCCCTCGATGTGGGCGACCACATGGTGAGAGTGATTATTTGTGGTATACTTGAGGATGCTTTGAGTGTGGCCAACTGAGTCATAGGGTAGCTTTTTGTCCAAATAAAAGGAATAATAAGATGGGTCATCAGTTTTGGAAAAATCAAGCAAGCCAAGTTAATTATATCCCAACGGCTGGACAAAACAAAGGTGGGAATCAGAGACCACAAATGCAAGGAAAAATATATCCTTTTACTCAACAAGATGCTCATAACTCTAATAAGGTGATGACAAGTATAATTCTAGTTGCATATGGATATGCTTATGTGTTATTTGATTCTGGAGCTACGCATATTTTTATTTCTATTTCTTATGCTTAGAAATGTAATTTGTTTTGTGAACCTTTGGATGTGACACTATTTATTAACACCCCTGTTGGAAGCATATTTGTTGCGGAATATATATGCAAATCTTGTGTTGTTAAGATAGAAAACTATGAGATGCTAGGAGACTTATCTCTATTAGACATGATGGCCTTTGATGTCATTCTTGGGATAGATTGGTTGGCCACTTATTATGCTTCTATCAATTGTCAGTTGAAGAGAGTAGACTTTCATCCCCCTAGTCTACCAAAGTTCCACTTTGCATATGGTATGTGTAAATCCCCTCTAAAATTGATTTCTGCTCTACAAGCTAAAAGATTGTTGAGAAAAGGTTGTACGGGATACCTCGCTACAGTTCTTGATGAATGAGAGATTGAACTTAAGTTAGAGAATATTTCTATTATTTGTGAGTTCCCAGATGTATTTCCAAAGGAGCTACCTGGATTACCTCCTGGCAGAGAGATGGAGTTCTCTATTGATTAGTGCCAGGTACTGGTTCTATTTCTAAGGCACCATATAGAATAGCTTCAGTTGAGTTGAAAGAGTTAAAGAAACAACTACAAAAGCTCCTAGACATGGGATTTATCCAGCCCAGTGTGTCACCTTGGGGAGCACCAGTTATATTTGTTAAGAAGAAAGATGGTAACTTGAGACTTTGCATTGACTATCGGGAGCTAAATAAGGTCACTGTACGAAATAAATACCCCCTACCTTGAATCGATGACTTATTCAATCAACTATAAG
The DNA here is from genome assembly GCA_019321725.1 of Paulownia fortunei. Taxonomy (NCBI): domain Eukaryota; kingdom Viridiplantae; phylum Streptophyta; class Magnoliopsida; order Lamiales; family Paulowniaceae; genus Paulownia; species Paulownia fortunei. Next base: position 14,651,146 of record CM033108.1, read on the forward strand.
GATCAAAGCTTTTCTCAAAGATTGATTTGCGAACTGGATACCATCAGTTAAAGATTAAGTTGGAGAATGTACCAAAGATAGCTTTTAGAACGAGATATGGGCATTACGAGTTCTTGGTGATGCCTTTTGGACTCACTAATGCACCAACAACATTTATGGATCTAAGGAACATGGTATTTAAACCCTATTTAGATAAGTTTGTTGTGGTTTTCATTGATGACATACTCATCTACTCAAAAAGTAAGGAGGAACATAAGAGACATCAAAGGCCAGTTTTGTAAATTTTGAGAGAAAATAAGTTGTATGCAAAGTTGAAGAAGTGTGAGTTTTGGTTAGACAATGTAGCATTCCTTGGTCATGTGATTAATGAGCAGGGTGTCTTTGTGGATCCTCAAAAGATTGAAGCGGTAGTAGAATGGAGTAGGCCGACAACAGTTATAGAGGTTCGTAGCTTTCTAGGAATGGTTGGCTATTATAGACGTTTTGTTGAAGGATTTTCTCACATTGCTATACCATTAACACATCTTATTAAAAAAGGGAGTAAGTTTGAATAGATAGAAGAATTTGAGCAGAGTTTTCAAGAATTGAATATGAGGTTAGTATTCGCCCCAGTACTTAGACTTCCATTGTGTGGTGAGGGTTATACTATCTATTGTGATGCCTCAAAGAAGGGACTAGCGTGCATTTTGATGCAGAAAGACAAATTAGTAGCTTATGCTTCTAGACACCTCAAGCCTTATGAGCAAAATTACCCTACACATGACTTGGAGTTAGCAGTAGTGGTTTTTCCATTAAAGCTTTGAAGGCATTATCTTTATGGAGAACGATGTGAGATTTTCACTGATCATAAGAGTTTGAAATATATTTTCACACAGAAAGAGTTGAATATGAGACAAATACGGTGGTTAGAGTCGCTTAATGACTATGACCTCAACATCAATTACCACCTGAGGAAGGCCAATATAGTGGCAGATGCATTGAGTAGAAAAACTACAGGGAATTTGGCAACTCTTATAACCTCCCAAAGACATATATTGGAGGACTTCAATAAATTACAAATTGATGTAAGAATGCAGGGAGCTGTAGCACAATTGGCTAACTTGAGACTCCAACCCACCTTGATTAAGAGAATACGGGCTGCACAAGCAAATGATCCTCTATTGCAGAAAATTCAAAAGGATCTTGAGAAAGGACTTAATTTAGAATTTGGGATTCACACAGAAGGCTATTTGAGGCTTCAAAATAGGATGTGTACCGAATAATATAGGTTTGAAAGAGGAGATTCTTTGAGAGGCTCATACTAGTGGTTATACTATACATCCTGGAGATACTAAGATGTACAAAGACTTGAAACAAACATTTTGGTGGAATAATATGAAGAGGGGACTACGTGAGTATGTCTCCAAATGTTTAATATGTCAGCGAGTCAAGGCTCAGCGTAAAGAAAAAGCAGAAGAATTACAACCTCTTCTAATTCCTGAGTGGAAGTAGGAACATATCACCATGGACTTTGTTATTGGGCTTCCTCGAACTTAGAAAGGTAATACAGTTATTTGGGTGATTTTTGGATCGATTGACGAAGGTTGCTCATTTCGTGCCTATTAAGGAACGTACGGCCTTAGAGATTTTAGCGGAGTTATATAAGGAGAATATTGTAAAGCTCCATGGAGTACCGTGTACTATATTTTTTGACAGAGATCCCCATTTTATCTCCCATTTTTGGCAAAGTTTGCATAAAGCACCAGGAACTAACTTACATTTTAGCACAGACTTCCACCCACAAACAGATGGACAATATGAGAGAACAATCCAAATCCTTGAAGATATGTTGAGAGCTTACATTCTTGAATTGAAGGGATCATGGGAACAACATTTGCCAATAAACTTAAATGTTAATATCTTGTGACTCTTGCCAATAATAATTCAAATTTGTTTTGGAATCAAGCTGAACTATGGGGTAAAATGATTTTACTTTTTTTAAAACTAATAAGCAATGTTGATATTACAATTCATTTTGCTAAATTTTGATAGATTTTGAAACTGTAAATTTTTTTACTAACTAATTACTGTCATACAGAAATTAATTGAAAAAAGAGTTGAAACATCCTAAGTTACACAGTTTCGTAATAGATTTATGAACACCATATCATTGGTCTACATATAAAAACGTCAGACATAATTAAACTGAATAAACAACCTAGAAAGCATATATACATGTGATGAAAACAAAGTAGATCTAGATATAGCTTTTTCATTCCACCATAGAAACTCGATCACCACAGTGACGGATATCTCTTGCTGGAAGATGATACAGAAGCTCATTTTGAATGTCCAATTGCCATTCAGAGGATGGCTTTAAGACCACAATTCGTCCATCTGAATAATAAGCACAATTCTTTTATTTGAATAAGAATTCAAGAAGGCAATTCATCACATTAACAGTAGTAAAAAAAAACTACCAGGCTAGAGTGCACGAGAGGATGGAGAAATGGAAATCAACAGTTTAGGGCACACCTATAACACCCCCATTACTACACAATTAGATATATATTATAATTTGACATGATAGAACCTGTGTGCATGCATGAAATATTTTTTTTTGTAATACTATAAGAAAAGATAAATCACTTCTTACATGCACAATCCTGTTTAAAATACTTTATAACACATGTCATGTATATAGCAGGATCGGTATTTATATAAAAGCTCAACACCCACAACGACCCAATATTTATATACTTATTTACAGTAAAGTTTTAAAAGCGAAATATAGTACCAGTCTAAAAATATAATACAACAGACTCAAAATATAACAAGCCAACAAAATAGCCCAACAGGTCGTCATCCATGTACACACTCTCTTAGACACCTGCAAGAGCTCCAACCGCCACCCAACCAATAAAAGATGCTTTAGGTATTGTCGTACTCACCTACAATGCATAAATTATATGAGCTAATGCTCATCAAGTAAAGATTATGCATGTCAAAGAATAATCCACAATATCAAGTCATGCAACTCACACAATGCAATTTTATGCATCAAAATATTTCTCTCAAAACCATTTCTTTCTTGGGCCCCTGACCAACGCTACTATCCTATGCACCGGAAAAGAGTTCTGTACACCGCCATAATCCAATGGCCAATAATCATATAAGCATGCAAATCTATGCATACTCATACGCATGCAAATCCATGCACGTGAACCTGCAAATCCATGCATAAAACCATGCAAATCCATGCATGCTTTGGTGCACTAGTAGTGGTCAACAAAATATTTTCCTTTCTCTGAATCATGTCGTGCAATACAAGATTTATCATAATGCTCGTATATGATGCATGCACGTGCTAATGACAATGCCCATGTATGTATGCTCAATGGAGATCCCTCTACTATGCACATATGATTTATGATATTGCATATAATTCACACATCTATTATGTCTATGCATTGTAGTTGCAAATGAATTTTTACTTACCTTTTACTTGGTTGGTGGCTTAGTCTAAATTTTTTTAGTATTCCTCTCCAATCTTAGATGTAAATTAGCCTGTAATATTACTCAACATCAAGCACCATTCCCAATTTGGCAAGTTGAAAGCACAAAATCTCATACTAGACCTTAAACACCAAACTATAAGCTAACAATCAAGCTTTCACAAACTAGAACCCAATATAGCCCCTCAAATACCTCAATTTCTCATCTTAAATACATGAAAACATCATGTAATTGAAGTATTATAACTATAATAGCATGTACCTAATTGTTAACACTCAATAACAACATGTCTAGGTTGAAACATGCTAAGTGATCAAATATGGCAGATTCACATTTTCATATTTTCTTGCTGTCAAGTTTAGTTGCATGATAATTTTAACATCCCCAAGCATATCCAATGTAACACCCCCCCCCATTCCTACACAACCATATATATTGTATAATTTGACATGATAGAACCTGTGTGCATGCATGGAATATATTTTTTTTTTAACATTTTAAGAAAAGCTAAATCACTTCTTACATACACAATCCTGTTTAAAATAGAAGGATCAGTATTTATATAAAAACACAACACCCACAACGACCACAATATTTACATACTTAACTACAGTAAAGTTTTAAAAGAGAAATATAGTACCAATCTAAAAACATAATACACCAGACTCAAAATATAACAAGCCAACAAAATAGCCCAACAGGTCGTCATCCATGGACACACTCCCTCAAACACCTGCAGGAGCTCCAACAGCCGACCAGCCAGCCAAAGATGCTTCAAGTATCATCTTACTCACCTACAATGCATAAACTATATGAGCTAACGCTCAGCAAGTAAAGATTATGCATGTCAAAGAATAATCCACAATATCAAGTCATGCAACTCAAAATGCTATGCTCACAACGCAATTTTATGCATCAAAATATTTCTCTCAAAATCATTTCTTTCTTGGGCCCCTGACCAATGCTACTATCTCATGCACCGGAAAAGAGCTCTGTATACCGCCATAATCCAATGGCCAATAATCATATAAGCATGCAAATCCATGCATACTCATACGCATGCAAATCCATGCATAACACCATGCAAATCCATGCATGTTTCGGTACACTAGTAGTGGTCAACAAAACATTTTCCTTTCTCTGAATCATGCCGTGCAATGCAAGATTTATCACAATGCTAGTATATGATGCATGCACGTGCTAATGACAATGCCCATGTATGTATGCTCAATGGAGAGCCCTCTACTATGCACATATGATTTATGATATTATATATAATTTACACATCTACTATGTCTATGCATTGTAGTTGTAAATGAATCTTTACTTACCTTTCACTTGGTTCGTGGTTTAGTCTAAATTTGTTTAGTATTTCTCTCCAACCTTAGATGTAAAATAGCCTGTAATATTACCCAACATCAAGCACCATTCCCAATTTGGCAAGTTGAAAGCACAAAATCTCATACTAGACCTTAAACACCAAGCTATAAGCTAACAATCAAGCTTTCACAAACTAGAACCCAATATAGCCCCTCAAATACCTCAATTTCTCATCTTAAATACATGAAAACATCATGTAATTGAAGTATTATAACTCTAATAGCATGTACCTAATTGTTAACACTCAATAGCAACATGTCTAGGTTGAAACATGCTAAGTGATCAAATGTGGCAGATTCACATTTTCATATTTTCTTGCTGTCAAGTTTAGTTGCATGATAATTTTAACATCCCTAAACATATCCAATCCCTCCAAAATTTTTACCAAACTTATATAACATGTATATAAATGTAACCATATCATAGAATTGCTAAAAATCACAGATATAGCTTCCCAAGTTCAGCTCTCTTCACGACATACTGAAACAGATTATTTCCTACCGTGACAGTTTTGCACACTTCATGACATTAATGGTTTTGGCACCCTTAAGTATATTCAATCACTCCAACATTTTCACCATACTTAGATAACATACATAATGAGACAACCAGGTCATATTATTACCAAAAATAATCGATTTAGCTCCTTAATTCAGTTTCCTTCACAGCACACCAAAACAGATTTTGCTATTTTGGCAGTTTGAGTGTTTCTCCAATATCATTCTCTATTTCAATTTCCAACTGATAAAAATTCATTCCAATACTCTTAACTCATATATGGTCATGTAAATGGTAATAATTATAGGTTTTATTCAACATACCATACACTTTTGAAGTCTAAAACACAAGAAAACAGTAAGATGACAGTTTCTGCCACAAGTATTTCCTATTAAGTGTTTGTGATCAAAAACCCTTTCTTTGTGCACCAAAGTCTAACTAAAAACTTCCTAAAACTTTTATAAGAGATATTGAAAGCTTAATAAGCCATAAAACCATTCATAATAATCTGAAAACCAAAGGCAAAACCGTAGATAAGTGTTACCTATGCAGGTTTTGAGGCTAACTTGATGGTAATCACTTCTTCTTTGCTTTTCTTGCTTTTATTTCAACTTGGAATCAATTTGAATCACATGGAGACCTTAAGGTGTGTGTTTGGTAGATGAAAATGGCTGAAATGAGGGTCTGTTCATTGCTTAAGGGTGAAGGGTTTGAGGTGTTAGCTTGAGATGTTAGCTTAAGCAACATACTTTCTCATATTGATAAGATATTCATCATCTCACTGTCCCTGTTTGATCCTATCAATTAGCGTAGGCTGAAGCGTCAGGGCTGCCAACTTTACCTCTATTACTCCTATCTGTAAAATCTTTATATTCATTTTCTGCAAATCATTCAGTTCTGGTTTCTGAATTAAAGCCATAGCCATTGTACTTTGTGTGGATTTTCGGCTCAATGCATCAGCTACAACGTTGGCTTTACCTGGGTGGTAATTGATTACACAATCATAATCTTTTACCAGTTCCAGCCATCTCCGCTGCCGCATATTCAACTCTTTCTGTGTGAAGAAGTATTTTAGGCTCTTATGATCAGTATAGATCTCGCACCGTTCACCATATAAGTAGTGTCTCCATATTTTAAGTGCAAATACTACAACAGCAAGTTCCAAGTCATGCGTGGGGTAATTCTTTTTGTACTCTTTAAGTTGCCTGGATGCATACACAATTACTTTGCCATTCTGCATCAGTACACATCCTAATCCATTCTTCGATGCATTACTGTAAATTACGAATCCTCCCATACCTGATGGAATTGAGAGAATAGGTGCTGAAGTCAGCTTCTTTTTCAGCTCCTGGAAACTTCGCTCACACATATTTGTCCATCTAAACACCATCCATTTTTTTTGGTTAATTGTGTCAATGGCATTGCAATCTTGGAGAACCCCTCCACAAATCTTCGGAAATATCTAGCTAAACCCAGAAAACTGCGCACCTCTGAAGGATTAGTAGGCTGCATCCAGTTGTTGATAGCTTCAACTTTACTTGGATCTATTGATATTTCCACTCCTGATATAACATATCCCAAGAATACCACACGATCCAACCAGAACTCGCATTTCTTGAATTTGGCGTATAAATGCTTCACTTTCAGGACCTCTAGTACTTGTGTTAAATGTGCGGCATGCTTTTCTTTAGTTCTGGAGTAGACTAGAATGTCATCTATGAACACAATAACAAATTTATCCAAAAATTCTTTAAACACTCTGTTCATCAGATCCATGAATGCTGCTGGATCGTTAGTTAATCCAAATGGCATCACCAAAAATTCATAGTGTCCATATCTTGTACTAAATGCCATCTTGGGGACATCCTCTTCCTTTATCTTCAATTAATGATATCCAGAGCGTAAGTCAATCTTTGAAAATATTGCGGCACCCTGAAGCTGGTAAAATAAATCATCAATTCTGGGTAACGGATACTTATTCTTAATTGTGACCCTATTCAACTCTCGATAATCGATGCACAGTCTTATGGTGCCATCTTTCTTACGTACAAATAGAACTGGTGCTCCCCAAGGTGAAAAGCTCGGTCTGATGAATCCCTTGTCCAATAAGTCCTGTAATTGTACTTTCAATTCTTTCAACTCTAAGGGAGCCATTCTGTAGGGAGTTTTAGAAATTAAAGACATTCCTGGTTGTATGTCAATAATAAACTCTATTTCACGATTTGATGGCAATCCCGGGAGATTATCTGGGAATACTTCAGTATATTCTCGTACCACTAGTATTTCACTCAGAGTTGGTGGGTGTTGTTCCTCAATATTCATGACACTCACCAAGTACCCTTCGCAACCACCATCGAGTAATCGTTATGCCTTCATTGCTGAAATCATAGGGAATCTGAAATTCTTCACAATGCTCGCAAATGTGAAAGACTCTTTTCCAGAAAGTTGAAATGTCACCGTCTTTTCCTTACAGTTGATAGTAGCCCCATACTTTGACAACCAATCCATGCCCAAAATAACATCATAATCATTCATATCCAGTACAATCAAATTAGCATGTAATTCTCTACCTTCAACAAGTATAGCACAAGCTCTCAAAATTCGATCGGTTTGTCTAGCATCTCCAGAGGGGACTGTTACACTATAACTGATTTCTGCTACATCTGGTATTCTACCCAGCCTCTTCACGTACTCAGTGGATGCAAATGAATACGTGGCTAGAGAATCAAATAATACAAGTGTTGGAACACTAAAAATATAAAGTGTACCTGTTACCACCGATGGATTTGCTTTTGCATCCGCCTTGGTCATGGTGAACACCTTGGCTGGTACATTCTTTTGGCTGGTCTGATTTTGTTTACCTAGGCAAAATTTAGCAATATGTCCTGGTATTCCACATCGAAAGCACGTCCTGGTATCTATATAGCAGCCTCCAGTATATCGATTACCACATTTCTGACATACAGCTTCTGGTATCGGTGCTTTTCCTTGTTCGACCCGTGGCCTTTTATTTTGACCTTCTTGTTGTTGGCCTTGTTCTCCTTGAAATTTAAATCCTGGCTTCTGTATTTGGATCGGCCTCTGCATTTGGACTGGCTTCTTTTGCCCCACAGTCTATCTCTGTCCCTGCTGTCTGAATTACTGTCGAGCCTCTTGTGCACGAGCGATTCTCAATTCAGCCTGTTCTGCTACTAGTGCCCTCTCAGCTACCTGTGAAAATGTCACCCCTTGTGTACCCGCCATATTCACATCTCGGTATAACTCTGGCCTCAAACCTTCTAGAAATCTCTCTACTTTAAGTGGTTCAGTGCTGACCATGTGCGTAGCAAACCTGGACAGTTGTTCAAATTTACGAATATATTCCCCAATAGTCATTGCTCCTTGTCGCAGTTGTATAAACTCATTCATCTTCATCATGCGAACTGGGGCCGTGAAATATTTATTTCGGAATAACTCCTTGAATCTGTCCCAGCTCATGGTAGTAATGTCCTCTGTGCTGTTGATCATGTCCCACCAATGGCCTGCACTACCGCGAAGTATGAAAGTGGCACACATTACCCTCTCCTCTACTGGCACCCTGCTATACTGGAATATATTTTCCAGGGTCCTCAACCAGTCCTCTGCAGCGGTAGGATCAATCGCATCCTCAAATGTTGGGGGATCCAGCCTCCTAAATCGTTCTCCAACCATATATATATAGTCCGCCTGCTATTGGTTTACCTCCACCCGCGGTTGTTCACCATTATCTCTTTGTCGAATTAGTTGCTGAATTTGCTCGGACTGTCGTTCAATTAACTCTATTAATTGGTTAATCATGGTATCTCGATCATTAATTGGGGTGGGTATCTCATTTCTCTGCACTCTGGCACCACCACTGCTCTCACCACGAGTTCTCACCATTTTATAGTGCTGTTTTACACAAGTTTGACAACATATGGCCAATATAATTCATGGAATATGTAATACAATATATGATAATGTAAAACTTACTGGCGTGGCTGCGCTCTGCAAGTTCTAAGATCATGTACATAGACAGTCTACAGAATCAAGACTTGGGCTCTGATACCACTCTGTAACACCCCCATTACTACACAACTAGATATATATTATTATTTAACATGATAGAACCTGTGTGCATGCATGGAATATTTTTTTTTTGTAACACTATAAGAAAAGATAAATCACTTCTTACATGCACAACCCTGTTTAAAATGCTTTATAACACATGTCATGTATATAGCAGGATCGGTATTTATATAAAAGCTTAACACCCACAACGACCCAATATTTATATACTTATTTACAGTAAAGTTTTAAAAGCAAAATATAGTACCAGTCTAAAAATATAATACAACAGACTCAAAATATAACAAGCCAACAAAATAACCCAACAGGTCGTCATTCATGTACACACTCTCTTAGACACCTGCAAGAGCTCCAACCGCCGCCCAACCAATAAAAGATGCTTTAGGTATCGTCGTACTCACCTACAGTGCATAAACTATATGAGCTAATGCTCAGCAAGTAAAGATTATGCATGTTAAAGAATAATCCACAATATCAAGTCATGCAACTCACACAATGCAATTTTATGCATCAAAATATTTCTCTCAAAACCATTTCTTTCTTGGGCCCCTGACCAACGCTACTATCCTATGCACCGGAAAAGAGTTCTGTACACCGCCATAATCCAATGGCTAATAATCATATAAGCATGTAAATCCATGCATACTCATACGCATGCAAATCTATGCACGCGAACCTGCAAATCCATGCATAAAACCATGCAAATCCATGCATGCTTCGGTGCACTAGTAGTGGTCAGCAAAATATTTTCCTTTCTCTGAATCATGCTATGTAATGCAAGATTTATCATAATGCTCGTATATGATGCATGCACGTGCTAATGACAATGCCCATGTATGTATGCTCAATGGAGAGCCCTTTACTATGCACATATGATTTATGATATTACATATAATTCACACATCTACTATGTCTATGCATTGTAGTTGCAAATGAATCTTTACTTACCTTTTACTTGGTTGGTGGCTTAGTCTAAATTTGTTTAGTATTCCTCTCCAACCTTAGATGTAAATTAGCCTGTAATATTATCCAACATCAAGCACCATTCCCAATTTGGCAAGTTGAAAGCACAAAATCTCATACTAGACCTTAAACACCAAGCTATAAGCTAACAATCAACCTTTCACAAACTAGAACCCAATATAGCCCCTCAAATACCTCAATTTCTCATCTTAAATACATGCAAACATCATGTAATTGAAGTATTATAACTCTAATAGCATGTACCTAATTGTTAACACTCAATAGCAATATGTCTAGGTTGAAACATGCTAAGTGATCAAATGTGGCAGATTCACATTTTCATATTTTCTTGCTGTCAAGTTTAGTTGCATGATAATTTTAACATCCCCAAGCATATCCAATCACTCCAAAATTTTTACCACACTTAGATAACATGTATATAAATGTAACCATATCATATAATTGATAAAAATCATGGATATAGCTTTCCAAGTTCAGCTCTCTTCATGACATACTGAAACAGATTGTTTCCTACCGTGATAGTTTTGCATACTTCATGACATTAATGGTTTTGGCACCATTAAGTATATTCAATCACTCCAAAATTTTCACCATAATTAGATAACATATATAAGGAGACAACCAGGTCATATTATTACCAAAAATAATGGATTTAGATCCCTTAATTCAGTTTCCTTCACAGCACACCAAAATAGATTTTGCTATTTTGGCAGTTTGAGTGTTTCTCCAATATCATTCTCTATTTCAATTTCCAACTGATAAAACTTCATTCCAATACTCTTAACTCATATATGGTCATGTAAATGGTAATAATTATAGGTTTTATTCAACATACCATACACTTTTGAAGTCTAAAACACAAGAAAAACGTAAGATGACAATTTCTGCCACAAGTATTTCCTATTAAGTGTTTGTGATCAAAAACCCTTTCTTTGTGCACCAAAGTCTAACTAAAAACTTCCTAACACTTTTATAAGAGATATTGAAAGCTTAATAAACCATAAAACCATTCATAATAATCTGAAAACCAAAGGCAAAGCCATAGATAAGTGTTATCTATGCAGATTTTGAGGCTAACTTGATGGTAATCACTTCTTCTTTGCTTTTCTTGCTTTTATTTCAACTTGGAATCAATTTGGATCACTTGGAGACCTTAAGGTGTGTGTTTTGAATATGAAAATAGCTGAAATGAGGGTCTGGTCATTGCTTAAGGGTGAAGGGTTTGAGGTGTTAGCTTGAGATGTTAGCTTAAGCTTAATAAGAAAGCATGAGGTGGCAAGTAAATAGCAAATCTGATTTTCTCCCTTATCTTGCAGCCCTAATCTTGTGTGTCTCACCTATTTTTATTTGGTTGCAATCTATCTTAGTCACCATTCATTCCCATAGTTATTTCCTATGTTCGTTCATTCAATCTCCAAACCGATTCACATCCGATTCTTAACGAAATATTAAGTTTGCATTTCTTAAATCATATTCATATATGGGCCTTGTAATAGGACACTTAAATCACATTATATCATGTCTAATATCCCAAGTATGTTAATTTACAAATATATACTTTTGAAATAACTTGATCAAATCAAATTAAACTATATAAGCTTACTAGTAACACTTTCAAAATTATAACCTATATATCCCATCTATATCTAATATTGATCCACCTCATTTTCTTCTTATTTCAATATAAAATCAACTACTTAGATTAGAAAATTCAATAACTAATACCGTGCAAGAACTTCAGAATTTAGTTTAATATTCAAGAATGTCGTATAAAATAAAATAAATTATGCAATGTCAATAGAAATGCAAATAGCATATAAAATTAACACGTAATGCATGAATCATATTTGGCCATGTGAGTAGTAAGAGGCTCGGGTATCACAACACCATCGCTTTATACAGTTACTTGAGAGAAGCCTACTCGTATTCTATGTATATATCTTCTGAGAATCCATTAAGCCTGAACAACATATGAAAACAACATTTACGTAAATGTCTCCACAAATTTTGCTAGTATGACATACTCTCATTTAGAAAATATAAAATATTCCAAAACTAGTTGACCCTTATGAAGCCAAATGACCATAAGCATTCCAACCAGCTGGTAACAATTATTGCATAGAGGTTTTCTTCAACAAAGATTATGCTTGTCTTGTTTGCTTCACTCGAGAAACACTAACATTATTCATTCAGTTTCGTTCTTTTCTTTCTTTTTGAAATTATCTTTCGTGCACTTTCTCGTATTCAAACTATCCCAGCGTGGTTCCAGAAATGCTAACAGTGCAGGGATTGATAGGTTGCTTTGGCTTTAATATAAACTTTATGCTCTCTTTCCCCAAGTTTTGTAATATTGAAACTTTGACTTGACAAAATATGGAAAGTGCAGGGATATTTAATTAGATCAATATTATATTTAACAATACCAGGTAGATAAATTAAATGTTTGTATCATCAGGAAAGCAATTTTTCTGGGCATTTTTTTTGTGCATCGAGTATACTAAAGAAAGCATCACATCACAGTAAAAACTAGTTCCCAAGCCAGATGATGAAGCCCTTTGACACAAAGAAGTATCAACAAATTCCATATATGTACCTTAAATATCCAAGTCACAGCACCCCATGCCGCGTAAATCTCTAGCAAGCTCCTGTGTCTTCTTATGTGCCACTGCTAGCATTCTAAGATACTGAGGGTAATAAATGAAAGATGGGTTAACGTCACTAGATATTGGATTAATAAGAGCAGTTAGAAGCTACAGATGGAACTCACTGATAAACTGTGCCTTCTGCCATGGAGGTGGATTAGGTAGAGATAGCTTTACTAATAGCTTCTCAAGAAGTTTATGAACTCCGTCTTCCAAAACACGCTACACATCAGAACAACAACTCAAATTAAATATTTATAATTTAGTCCACCTAATAACCTATGATTTAAACCCTATTTGAACAGATGTAAAAATAATAGAAAAAGCCTGAAGGACTTGGAGATTAGATATTTGGAAAGTAAATGATAATCACAAATTCAGAAGATGTACTCGATACAAGATGATGGGTTAGATGCTTCCGATCAAGGTTCAAACAAAAACCATAGTTACTGCTCTATTGGTTCTTATATTAGTCAATGGCACTCGGCTTCTATCAAGAAAAATTGGAGGAATTTAGTCATTTTAGTGACCAGGTTTATTATTCTTGATTTGCTTGATTTTACAATTTCTATTAGACATTCTAACATATACTATTTGCCAAAATAGAGGCAATTCAACAATTTAAGGGATCCTAGGATTGTTATTCTTGTCAGATCTTATTTAAATATTTGGCGTTGTAGCAGAACAACCTCTAAATTAGGAAAAATGATTAGTGCACAGGAAAGAATCCTGAAATTAGCGAACAAGGCATCCTGTTCATGCAACACAATAAGAAAGTTGGAACCCAGGACTTATCAAATGCAAGAACAAAACAGTCATACAGGAATACTTGAACCAATATTGGCATCATATCCTTAGGTGAAGGAAATACTGCTGTTAATTTTGTTGCTTCTTTACGTACAGTCTCTGCAAGCCAGAAAAGTAAAAGTCATGTTACAGAGGAGAAAAAATCTGAAATGCCATGGACCAAACTATCTCACCAAGTTTTGTGCCAACAAGAACTATAGGGACACCAGGGGCATAATGCTTCAATTCCAGAATCCACTGGAAAAAATGAGTCAAAACAACAAATAATAATCAATGTAAAGTATTGTCACAAGTAAAAGTAGAAATCAGAAAAGGACAAAGGGTAAAAGAAATCTTTTATGAGCAATCAAATCCATATGTTTTTGAAAACATTTTCATAGCTTGCCTTTGCTGATGAGAGAAAATGCCAGAATGAAAGCATCAGCTGCATAATAACTCAAAGGTCTTAATTTGCTAAGTCCTCCCATCCTGTTCCATAGAACAAAAATCGATAGTTCATGAATCACAACAGAAATATATAAAGACGCACACATAATTTATCCATAAGGGTGTATCTATAAGCATCTTTGGAAGTATATATCTCAGTCAATAAAGATATTTCTATTAATTACCAGCAGTATCCCAAAGGCCCAGGTTAACAGTGCTTTCATTGACGACCACATTTGCACTGAAATTATCAAATACTGTCGGCACATAATCCTGTTTCATTTAAAAAAGCAAATAAAAATGTTAGATTATATTTTAAAGATTAAGAGAATATAGCATCATACCAGGTATAAATAAACTTCGAATGATGTATTCAGACCATGAATACATGATACAAATGAGTGCATCCCTATTCGCACATGATACAACATATACTCCGCACATAAGTTTATGACAATGAAAAATCTTTGGTTTCATGAAGAACATGCAACACAATTAGAAATTTAGATTTTGTTGCAGACATTAAAATCCAACATATAGGGAATTCATCTCATGATTTGACCAAAACTCAAGATGCACACACTCAAGAAGAATACAGAATAAACTAATCTGTGTTGGAAATAGAATTCAAAGAAAAAACTACCAATAATGTTGAAGGCAAGAAACACCAAAATCGTTACCAAACCATAGCTAGTAAAAAAAAATACTAAAGTTCCTTAAATCAAAAATATAAATTAGCTTAATACATCGAATCCATTTTTTAGTCGTGCAATGGGACAAATCAATTATCTCATCGTAGACAAATACATAAATGGAAAGCCTGTCAAATCCATGGGAATTTGCTATAATGAATGTGCGATGTAGGCTTATTTTAAAAGTCCAGTCAACAAAAGAAGATGCATACCTCCAGGCTTCATGAATCGCATTCTAGCATCTCTGTCCCACACTTCTTATTGTTATAACCAACCACATCTTCATTGTTAGGATCTGGATGCTCAATAAGATAGCGCTGAATAAATATATAGATATATAAAGTACAGTAAATTGGGGCCATTTTCTTCTTTTTTTCCGTTTGACTTTTTTTTATCTTCTTTCTTTTGTTTTTTTCCTTTTTGTCTTCTTTCTCTTATTCTTTATTCTTTTTCCCTTTCCTTTTTCTTCTTTTTTATTTTTATTTTCTTTGTTTCTCCTCCTGAACCAATTCATCTCTTCTTCCCTTTCATTTTTTCTTTCTTTTTTTGCGACCACCATTTTCCCTCTTTTATTTTCTTTTCTATCTCATCCCGAACCAATTCTTCTCTACTTTCCTTCTATTTTTTTAATTTTATTTTCTACTACCACCATTTCCTTTCTATTGTTTTCTCTTCTGTCTGCTCCCAAACCACTTCTTCTCTACTTTCCTTTCATTGTCTTTATTTTTCTCAGCTCTCCCATGGCTGTTGTAGAGTCAAAGCAAAGAGGAATCATAAAACAATGTGATAACTTGATGAAAAAACATAATATAGCACACTATGAAATCCATACCTGTATGTACCGGTACATATTTAGAATACAAATGTGGAATCAATTGATCATCTTCGTGACTCGTTCCACTCTTAAAATATGTTACGCCAACACTGTCTGTTTACTATACAAAACCCAACCTTATTCTTCACCTCAAAATTATGGAACATCTTTGTTGAGGTATGTTTACCTATTGCAGCAAAGAAATAAAGTTGCTCTTACAACTTACTCCACCAATAATGGAATTTTTAATTATCTAGTAGTACACAAGCCAAAAGTTCATTACATCTTTCTTAGATGAGAAGCTGAAAACATCATATTCAAGATATCATTTGAAAGATTTATTTCCTAAATCTCTTAAACAAAAAAATCATTGAAATAACTATCACCAATTCATATTTAAAAGCTTCGATCAAAGATGATTTCTAGAGTACTATGGCATCACCTGCCAACTACATAGCAAAGCATGATAAATTAGTATCGTAAAAGATTTTTTGATAATGCAAACCTTATATGCATTGTAATCTTAATTTTGTTCTTTTCTTACAAAGGATTGATTTTAATTTAACATTGTCTGCAAGCAATGTATCATGCAAAATAGGACCATTACTGTGAAATTTTTTATTATAGTGCTGCTCCATTTAGGCAATCCAACACCTCTATACAAGAACTATATTATTTTATAGCCTCAACCCAGTTCATCTAATAGTTTTGAAACTTTAAACCACATACTTACAGAAAGAATATAAGTGAGATTAAGACGTAGAGTCTTCATCAAGGGAATGTCTCAAGGTCTTATAAGTTGTGTGTGGCCAATTATCCAGTTTCTCACAGCCCAACTGGGCCAACATGCTTCTTATCTGGCAGAAGATAGTCAATAACATCAGCTTAAGCAATAGAATGATCATGAATATAGTAATCGAAGCCAAAACTTGGAGGCCAATGGCAGAGTGATAAGTGTGCTGGCAGAGTTAGTGCACCCTCTCCCTTCCCTCCAAACAAAAGAAATGGCCATTTAGTAAAAGGAGGAAGCTGGAAATACGTGCAATATCATAAGGTTGATGTGTCTCTTAAAGAAAAGGAAAATCAACACTTAATACAAGTCTACTTCTCAAAGAATCAAAAGTTAGCTCCATCTTATCCAATTTCTAACTTCCATTGTCTTAATCATTATCAACTTTTCACACAAATTTGTTGATATTCTTATATGAATTTCAACAACTAGGTGGACTGCATGATGAGAAAAAAAAAGTACAAGCAATAGTTATCGATCAAAACCTCTGCTTTCATCAAAATTTTCATTACTTTTCTCAATTCAACAACTTGGTAAACTGCCTGCTAAGAATTGGTATATCCATCTGATATGCCGCTTTCATCAAAATTTTCATTGTCGTAAATTTGCATACTTGTGACTCCAAGAAAAAGTGTCGAAAGCATATTCCAAATTGAACTTCAACAAATTTATGTACATTTTTTGTGAGATAAGAAGAAAGTTTATGACCATCTCATACTGAATATGTTGACCTCCGCTGCTGCAAAAGGTGCTCATCATGAATGTACAAGTTAAAAAACCTAGGATGGTAATTAGGTCAGCAGGGGAAATTAGTACATATCAGTTTTCCAGCTGGTGGCATTCAATAGGTGATGACAATAATTCAACCATGAGAGGTACAAACTCATCATATTGAGTCCTTTCGAGTCTTCAACATGAAATTCATTGTATTAATAATCAACTCAAAGTGATAAATAGACTAGATCAAGCTTGAAGAAGGGTCTAAGCATAGATTCCATCTGTAAGCTAGCATTTCTCAATTAGCAGGATATATTTTCGATGAACACTATTTCTATTTCATTGTCAAGCAGGAGTCCACCCTTTAAAGCCAATTTCTAGTAACCCCATCCCACAACCACATATTTGAGGACCCACCCTTCAAAATAAATTTCTAACAACCCCATCGCACACTCTAACCAAAAAAAGAATGAAAGAAGAAAGAAATTAACTCTATATGAGATTGTCCACTCAATTAATCCAATTCCAAAGTAGAATGCTTGCTTCTAACAATACATGAAATCTAACTACAACATCATGTCAACCCTAGAAACTAGGAAACATATGTATTAACTCTAAATGCTAACCATAATAAATCAAATTCAAAACTAAAAGTAATACAACTCTACTCGATCTGTAAATAAAAAAATGGAAACATCCTGAAATGAAATCTGTTTATCATCGAGAAAGCAGAAATGCCAATTACCTCTTCTGCAACATATAAGAAGCAATTGACAAGGTCACCAAGCACACCAGGGAAATGAGCTCCTAGCTTTTCTCTTAGCACAAAATTCAATTGAAGCAATT
This sequence comes from Paulownia fortunei, assembly GCA_019321725.1. Classification (NCBI taxonomy): domain Eukaryota; kingdom Viridiplantae; phylum Streptophyta; class Magnoliopsida; order Lamiales; family Paulowniaceae; genus Paulownia; species Paulownia fortunei. The sequence continues at coordinate 14,669,323 of CM033108.1, forward strand.
ACAGAACCATACAAATATGAAAAAGGTTGATATTAGCAAAGACTGCATTGTCTATTCCAAATATTTGTCAACCCAAATGTCCAGAATTACATCGACTTTTACTAGTACAAGCAAAATAATTATTCTGAGCACTCATAAATTAATTGAGCAAGATCCTCAATAGAATAAATACCATGGTGTGGAGGTGGAGATATAAGGCAGACACCAACTTTTGAATTCCTCAACCTCAAAATATAAGCACTAACATTTTTCCTTGGAAGTTGTCCGCCTTTACATGGTTTTGCACCTTGAGCAATTATTATTTCTAGTCGATCAGCATTAGCCAAAAATGTTGGGTGTCACACCAAAGCACCCTGAAGCTACCTGAAAAATCAAATTTAAAATTTTTATTGCTCACTAGAATACAAATCTGTAGCCTGTATAAATAATCAGTATGTGCACACATAATAGCAGGGTATAAGTTCGAGTAGAGATCAAGTTGAGCTTCTCTAGATCAAGCTTGAGCTTTTTATTAAACCAAGCTAGAGCTCAATTCTATGTTTCAAAAGCTCGCTAACCGGCTTGCGAGCTTTTTACTATCAAAAAGGCCAAAACAACAAATAGAATTAAGTCTACATATGTTCAACTGATAAAGTGAAGACCAATTTGAAAATAATATTTGGACGTAGTAAATTCTTTGGGAAATGAGTTGGGTTCTAATGGTATTGCTAATAATAAGGAATTTGTATTCAGCCAGATATATAAACCTGATATGCTTGCAGAAAATTGGTTGATACAATACTACAATTAATTACCTCACCCACTTCTCCAAAATTAGGTTTTCCGCATAATCTATTCACTATTAGAGCAACTGCTTCATGACTTTCCTAGGAAACAACTAATAGCGACAACAAGTGATGAAGCAAAATCAACCCTTCCAACTGGGATTGGTGAAAGATCACTCTTGAACTCAAAGAGATCTCCGAGAACTTAAAGTCAGCAAACATCAATACAGTTATGTTCAATGATTAGTAGATCATCTGGTCAATATGATAAGTTCTTGTATAATGGGGATAAAGGCTTGAAATTGGCATAACTTGAAACAATTTTGACATCTCTGGATTGTTACCATGATATTCGCGTTTCATCAAAAAAAGGAACAAGAGTTCAGCACTTTTTTCATTCAAAGACTAAAATTTATTGAAATGAATATATAATGTGCAAGAAATTTGTAGATTCAGGTTGCACACTATGGAGATTCAAGTGTCCAAAAATATGTACCTCCTCGCCTAAATTGTATGAACCCAAAAATTTCCATAACATTTTACAAGTGAAGACCTTGTCATTTTTGGTTAATGCTTTTTGAGAAGATACAGCTAACAAGAGCATTATTTATTCAGAAAATGGCCATACCATAAAGCCATTTATTTGTACTGTCATAAAAAAAATTATGATATAGAATATTCAAAATTTACAGAAAAAGTCCTTGTCTATCGTAAGTTAAAGAACAAGTTCTTTTAGAATTGTCTCAACTCATGAAGATGAAGCTTATGAATTGATGTAAAATAACACTTATCGACCAAGAAGAGCTAAAGCAATAAAAACCGAACCAAATGCTTCGTTCCAATTGAGATTATTAACTCATCCAAGGTCTATCCACAAATGCTTGAATTACTCCCACAAAAAGCAATGTAAAATATATATTTGCGCAATCCATAAATTCAAATGCGTGTGCACCATAATAGCTAAAGCCAAGTAGTTTAAGTTTAGAATTTTTAAGTTATTTAAGTAGAAAGATAAGATAGGTAAAAAAGAAAACCATAGCATGCAACATCTAAGACATTAATAACTTAAAGTATGTCTAGAAAATGGAAATGTTACCTAGAAAGCAATGAGATTGAGATTTTTGAGAGAATTTTTAGAATGCCTAATCCACTTGCCCAAAATAAAATTTAGGAGCACTTCCCGTTAAGAATATTTAGCCAAAAATTCCGACCAGAAGGAATAAAGAGAAACCATTAAGCAATTAAATGAGCATACTATTCAAAGAAAAGAACTAGCATGACACAGTCACCACACCAATGCATCTGCTCCATGAAAATACATATTCAAATCCAAAAATTTCTGCAGCCCCAAATTGATCCTTTCAACATATTTTTGGAAATATAACTACAAATCAATCTTACTAGGTGTGACTCAAAACATGATATGAAATACCAAACAAAGATTTCCTTTTAGAAAGGAAGTCCTATATTTTGAACGGTTCCCAAGTAGTAAGGAGAATTGATAATTATGCATCACGTTCCTAGAGAAGACAACAGTTCAATAGCAACTAAATGAAGCTAGATCCACGTCTCTTATAAAAAGGTATTGTTTATGAAAACTTGAGAAGAGGAAAAGAAGCAAAAAGTAAAAAAACTTCTTATAAAGTCCATAATCATGGTATACAAACCTTGCAAAAATTCTTTTATGCCTGTTCAATAGTAGCAATAGGAATTTTTTCATTTCGCATCAGGTTCATAGTTTTAGCGCTCAGCTTCTATTAACGACATGTCTCTAATGTCTAGTACGGGCACACAGCACTGCAAATATACATCAAAAGTAATACACAACTGATTGATTATATAAAGGATACAGAGAGAAGAAGATTAATCATGAAAAGGATGCAAAGAAAAATAGGAAGATCTAGTAATAATATAGGAGATCATATGTGGCTAAACTCACCCATATGCTTTCCCATGGACAAAGGGTAAAGGGAAATGAAGCTGGCTCCGAACAGGATTTAGACATTGGACTAAATGACTCACTACTATTGAACTTTTCTTTCTTTCTTTTGTCTTTTTTTTCTTCTTTTATTTTTTTTCTTTCTATCTTTCTTTCTTTCTATAATGCCCAATTCTCAATTCTCTCCTACATAGCCAATAATAAGCATTTTGCATGAATATGCATCTAATCAATGTGCATTATTGAATTATGGCTTACAAATAGTATGATTGCACGAACATGAATAATTGTTATTATATGCTTCATTTATAATTTAACATGCATTAGTACATGAAATATGAGATCAAACTTTCATTTCTTAATTTAACATATTCCTTAAGTGCTCTTTTTGCAGTGAAAAGCTCGGTATTTCGGTTACGGAAGATTGATGTGTTGAATGGCCATGAAATGAATTATTTGTATTGCTCCATACTAGTTATATGCTAAAGCGATTAATTGCCTAAATATGTACTTGAAATATGTTACATTGGCTAAGAACTAAAAGTATGCACAATGGTGCAATTTGATTGGTTGGTTGACTAGGTTGCATAAAACCATTCTAAACCGCATTGCACTTGATTATAACACCAAAACATCAATTTTTGTCATCTCCTTAGCCCATGAACGTGGCTTTTGGCATGAGAAGACACCAAGCATGATACAACCAATCATCACCCTCCACTTACCTCTCTTTGAAAGGTCAAAGAAATTATTTTCATCCATATTTCTTGTGGAAGCACCTAAAAAACGACCAGTCCTTATTCTTCTAAGTTTCTCCCAAATTTCTACACTCTCATACTCACAAAAGTTGAATTCAATCCATAGGAATCCATAGAACACAAGCTAGAACAAGTTTCCATCCTTTTAAGCTTGAAAATCGTTGATTTTGAAGCTTAAATCCAACTTAATCAAGGTATATTCTTTTTCAATATTTCTTATGATGAATTTGTAGTATCTTGGATGGTTACATATTTTAGTATGCTTTTGTATGATTAAAAACTTAAGTAAGTTACACTTGAAGCCAAAACCAAGCTAGTTAAGCTAATTTTTAGCAAAATTGATAGTCTTGTGAAATTGTTTAATTTACTTATTTCTATTGATTTTGTAATGCTTATATTGTGTTTGGAAGTTTCTTTGAATGATTGAAAATAATAGCAATTAGTTTGCTTAATTGAAGGTTAGAATCAATTTAAGTTAGAATCAAGTTTACGTCATTTTAATTCGGATTGTGTTCATATTTTAGGGGCTGCCCTAATAATTATGTTTGAATTATTAGTTATTTAATGGCTGCCCTAATGTTTAATGTCTTAAATTAGTAGTAAAATATGGAGTATGCATTGTTTTTAAGGTTATGTAATTGATATGTAATTCTTTACAAAAGATTGAAAAGTGTATATAAACTTTAACTAGAATAGATTAAATGACTTATAAAAAGGATATTAAATGGTACATGATTTGATTATGTTAGGCCTTTAACACATCCTATCTTCTAAAGAGATTGACCTTTTCACCTAGCACAAAGTGGACTTGAGGTAAGTTGAAGCTTTCATTTGGTGTATCACAAGAATCATATAATGTTTGTTCATGTTTTAATGTGATTGTTGTTGTTTGTCAAATGATGTAATGTTTGATGCATTTATGATTTATGAAGCATGACACTATTAAGAATATAATAAGGTTTTTGAAAAGGAAGTATGGTACTTGATTGATGGTCGGGTAGACAAGGGATGCGGGAGGGACCGGCGGACCCAACAAATGGTGGCAAATACTTGAGGTTGAAAAATCGGTATAGGAAAGCCACAATGAATGAGATAGAATACGGCTAATACCTGAGGTTGAAAGACCAAGTATGGAAACCCTGTATTAGTTCTCTTATTGGCCAATCATTATGAACAGGTTTCGAAAACTATGGTCTATCGCTATTAGTTAGGTACCACACTTCAAGGGCCCTAAAGAATGATTTATGAATGAAAGTTATTAAATAGAATATTGCATTTAATGATTTATGAGAGGTGCATATATGTTATTTGTTATTACATCAGTTTCATCTTACTGAACCTTTAGCTCATTAGATTCATGTGATGCAGGTGGAAATGTACAGGTTTAGAGGTTGACTGAGTCTCTAGAGCGGCCGGACAGAGATTTGTTCATATGCCATGCTTCGACCTGTTTTGTAGTTTATTTTAAAAACTCTGTTTTGTTTTTAAATAAGCCGCTCTGTTATGGTTTTGTAAACAGATGTACTTAGTTTTGATATATGTATATGGTGTGTTTAAAAGGATTCAAGTTCTTTCTCTTATAGCTAAGAATGAGAACTTTTATTAAAAACCATAACTCTAATAAAGATGAAAAATTAACATTTCTTGATTTAACTGTATCAGTTTGTTTAGGTTCTGCAGTTAGGTTAAGGGGTGTTACACTTTTTTTTTTTTTTCTTTTTTTCTTCTTTTTTTTCTTTTTTTTCTTTTCCTTCTTTTTTATTTTTTTTTCTTCTTCTTCCATTTTTTTACTACAAATGCTATATACCTATTGCTCTAAATTTTTTAATGCCACAATGTTTACTACTGTAAATTTCTCCATGGGAATTGATAATATCTCCGTGTAACACCTACATGGTTCCATGACAAGGCTCTGGGCAGACCTTTAGGCTTTGTTGAAAGCGAATCTGACAAAAAAATAAAGAAGAAAAGTATAATCTATAACAAGAATCTACCGATTTTTGGTAAAACTTCAAATTAGAAAACAATAATTATTTATCCAATTACAACAATACTTCAATTTTCATGTATCAATAAGATAAAACACAATCTCATCCAACAAATATTTTTTCACATGAAATAATCACAATAAGCGAGAACCAATTCTTTGAAAAATATGACATGATAAATGGGTAAAATAAGACATGATGAATGCAGAAGTGCATCGAAAACTATTATATATGTATATGATGATCGATGGTACAAGAAATTCATATACCAGTAATTTATTCAGTGATCTAAAAATGATTATATATAGTAGGATAATTTATGAGATATGAAGCTTTCACATTCTGTGTTAAATAAGACCATATAGAGTAAGATTTACAATTGATCACACAAACTCTCAGACGGTTGTTACCTTTTGAGAGAAAGAATATATGATCAATAAAGATGATGCTACACTTAGTTATACCATGACCCTGTAAGATTTTTGGCAATTGTTATGAACACCTCCTCCATAAGTTGGTATAGATATAACTAACTAAAAGGCCTTGCCCTCACCAACTTGCCTGATATATTTAATTTTATCTTTTAGGTATTCTTGGATCTGTAACACTTTCCAATTTTTATACAAAACTAACCAAGTGCCAAATTATTTTACAGCTAATAGGCTCTCTTTAGATGTATTTATAGTGCATAAATTTTCTGCATGTGTTTATATGTATGTGTTTTGACATAATTACAACTACCCCTTCCAACGGCATAAAAAAGGCTCAACTTTTTAATATAAGTCATGAATGTACAAAAGAGTATTTGAAAGTGTTTCTTAAATTTATCTTGCAGAAAATGAAAATAACTTTGGATACCTATCTTCGAGAAGATATATGGAAGTATCTTCTATGTTAATAATAATATTCATTTCTAGAAGGGAAAAAGAAAAAGAAAAAGAAAAAACCTGTCACACATGAAATTCAGTGGACAAGGTCTTTTACGCCTTCAGCCTTCTTCCAAATGTGTAAATTTATGATAAGATACTAACATATGGATGAAGACTACTCAAAGAAATACAAAAATACTAAGGGCATTTGAGTATGTAACTGTTCAAGCAAATCATTCGATCTAAAACAACATAGTAATTGCACATTTAAGTACTTATAGAAGATTTGACTTGTTTATGTTTTAATTCTTTTGTGATTGCTCTCTGCAACTCTTTCCACTATTTCTGCAGCTAGTTCGAGATTTATGTAACTGGCTTTAAGCATTCAGGGCTTGTTTCAATCCAATAAAATTCAAGGGTGTAAATCTATAGTGATAAAGGGATATTTTGAACTCCTTATACTTGGAAAAGATTTTATGCACCCAATCAATATATACATGAGGATTTTGACTCAGTAGCAGCCTAAAATTGGTTCTCAATGGGCATTGATGAGTAGCTGCAGTAAATTAAAATGTTGGAAAACAATAATATATGAAATTAAACTTTAAAAAAGTTTGCTATAGTTAGTTTTAGTTCAGGCTGAGGAGTATCGGCCAGCGATGTTTTTATCTTATCCTCCTCAAATGACAAATCAATGCATACGTTTTTTCTTCAGAACCAAAGAAAGTTCAGGGAATTATTTTTGCCATTTTCCTTCTAAACACTTCCTAAGCCTAAAAATCCTCTAACACATTGCCAACTTGTTTCGATTTAAAGCTTGGCGGCTATTTCAACATAAGTCCACTAATGCAATCGCTTTTAAAGCAGTTTCAGTAAAATTTGTAAAAGAGAAACTAATATAATGTCAACGTACCATCTTGCGTTGCAACAAATATGTGTACACAAAGAGACACACCCATGCAATCAAAAGGAAAAATCTCAAATAAATCAAAAACTAAATGCTCATACACTTATCAGTCAAAAATACTTCCACTCACTATGAAAAGGGGGTGCAGTGATATCCATTCTGTCAAAAACAATTCACACGAACAGATCCCCACCAACCTGATAAAGATGTCACTCTGTACAATTTAGAAGTCAAACAAAATTTAAATTATTAGAGAGTAATACTCAAAATAACAAATTTATCAAGAAATTTACACCATATCACATATAAACACAAAACCGTGTAATTTCTAAGGCTGGAAATCTTAAAAGCCCCACAAAATAACAACCATTTTTTAACTTTCTTGATCACTTTTTCATCCTCCATAAAACCCACAAAAAGGACAAAGTTCTTGTGTTATCTTTTCAATCAATTTGTAATTTATGTTTCAATTTTGTATTTATTTTTACAAATCGTCTTACTGCATTAAAAAATAGTAATATGCAAAAAGTTATATTTCAAAAACTAAATATAACCATATATCTCAATAGTTCTCGTTATACTCTATTGCCTCCAACAAATAAAAATTGAAATCATAATTATATTTAAAATTATTCTGATTATTTGATTTACATTGCTTTCTAATTGAACTTTAAAATTTTATTATTTATATATTATTTATTCATTCTAAAAAAAAAATTTAATCCTATTTAATAATTATACTTTTAAATCTAAAAATTATTTTTAAATTATACTTAGACAAATATCCTAAAGTTGAATTATTTGTATATTTCAACTATATATTATGTAACGAATTAAAATATAATTACTTTTAAAATATTCAATTAATATTACTTATTTTTGTATTTAATTTATATTACATTATTATATTTTTTTAAGATTTTTAACTTTTAAATGTTTATATTATTGAGTTTTTTGTACTTGTAAAATTTAGTATACACTTTTAAGTTAAATTTCATATAATATAGAAAAATCTTTAGTAATTACACTTTTAAATTTAAATTATTTTAAAATAAGTTTAATTATTTTAAGGTCAATATTCTAAAGTTAAATTGATTGTATATTTGAACTAAATACTATCTAAGAAATTAAAATTTATTTACTCTTAAATTATTCAATACATATTCATTTTGGTTTATTAATATTCCTTTTCAATAAACCCTCTGACTTGGAACATATTTACGATCATGGCCATACAAACATATTCTATGATCACCATCGTATATGCGATTATGCCCCATAGCCTAATGTGGTAAGGGCTTCATCTAATTCTAATAATGCAAATTGAAGATGAAGATTGCCTATTATTAATGTAAATCGAATAACAAAATTTATTACAAGAATATAATAGTAGACACTCTAATTGGCTAGTTGGACACTATTCTATTAGCATCCCCAACAACTATCAACAACAAATAATATCATTCAATGTTGCAATATAATATTACCTTTTAATGTAAAACATAACATCAACCAAATTCACCTCTTGTCATGCTAACAATGAAATATCATAATAATTATTAATACTGGTGGCAAATATATTAATTTTTCCATAAAAATTTTTTTTTTGCAGTTTATAGAAAAAAATGTTCAAACATATATGAATTAAGTGAAGATAGTTGATAATCTAAAATTTGCTCTTTTAAATCTTTACTATTACTTAAAATTTTAGCGGGGAGATATATAAAACTATGAAAACTTTCTAAATGTTAAAAACTCAAGAACCTTTTAAAAAAACTATGAGTATCATACATTTGTTCATTGAAATATCTGACTTTAAATATGGTATAGTAGTGTTGTACTGCAAAAGATAGAAACCCTTCAACACAAATACTGAAAGAAGATAACAATTACCTCTAATTTTCATTAACAATTTTTGTTTTAAACATTGTTATGATATACTATGTAACTAACTTTTATGTTTTTCTTTTATTTTTCAATTTAAAAAGCTAGTGTTTAAAAATGTGGGCCTTCAAATAAGGGCAGGTCAAACTTAAGTTGGGGGCAGGTTAAACAATGTTCTACTAATAAATATGAAAATATATACAACATTAATTATTATTCTCTAAGATTGTTGCCAAGATTGAAACTCTTGTTACAAACTTACAGTTGTTCTTTGGTCTGGAGATTCTAAGTTGCCAAGAATGAATGCTGTTACTTTAGCAACAAATTAGCCCCTTCCAAACTACTAAAAATAGCGTACACATGACATTCCTTTAGAAACAAATGAGAAGTCAATTACAGGAGCCGTAAAATGAATTTTTGAAATATTAAAAAACCAAAAATTGATACATTCGGAACTAAGGGACAAAAGCTAATTTAATAACATAGTTAAGGGACTAAAAAGTGAAATAGTTCTTTATTGTCCAATGAAAATCTATTCCGTCATAAATATGAATCACTGTATCAAAAACTTCCGTCGTTAATTTTCTTTATTCTCCACTCTCAATCACTCTCTTATTCACAAGATTTTACACCCTTATTCTTCTCAACAAGATTCACAAACAATCAATCTGTTTTTCCCTTTTTTTTTTTTTTATTCTTCTAAAGACCATGCCCAAATCTCCGCCGTGGTCACTGTTTGCAATAATCTTGGATTAAAGTAAATGGCTGTTGGTTCGGTTGTGTGAATCTTTACGATAAAGAAGATGTTTACAGGTATTTGGTCATTTTAATTCGTCCATGTATCTGCACAGTTTGATTGTGTTGAAGAATATGTATATCTGATTTTCTCGAAATGGAGGTTTTTCCAAGAAAATCGAATGGAAATTTACGGTGTCAATTTTTAGAATACCCGTGACTTTTTTGTGGGTTTTATGAAAATGAATTTAAAATTGATATTAAATTTTACTAGTATAATAACTCATAAATCTAAAAATTTAATAAAAAACTCAAAGTAAATCAAATAAAAAGATAAATATTCTGTATTGAATATTTAAAAGCAAATATTTTTTAATTACTTAGAACATTGATATAAAAATAATTTAAAATATACTTAAGATTTTAATTTTTATTTATAGGAGGCAATGTATCGTAATTCGAACTATTTATTGTATATAGTGATATTTATTTTTTAAAATTTTATTTTTTATATTATTATTAGTTTTTAGCACGAATAACATGAATACTTTATCTTCATTTTGTCTTTATATTTGTTGTTACTGTTAGAGGTAATTAGTAGATTTAAAAAAATTAATTAATAAATATTTTTTTATTTTTTATGAAATTTATTTTAAAGTATATATTAAATTTTACTAGCACAATAATACAAAAATATAAGGTTTTAAAATTTTTAAATCTAATAGAAACGCAATCATAGTTAAATATAAAATTAAATAGTATGTATTGAATTTTTTAAAGTAAATATATTTTTATTTGTTAGAAAGAATTAAATAGTTTTTTAGAATAATTAAAGTCTATATTTAAATTTTAAAAATAAAATTATTAAAGATTTCTCTATATATCATCACATTTTATTTAAAAGTATATACTAAATTTATAGATTTAAAAGAATTGCTTATTGAAATTTATAAACTTTTATTTAAAAATATATACTAATTTTTTACTAGCACAATAACTAGAAAATATAAATATCTAAAAAAAATTAAATTGAATAAAAATGCATTCTAATTATATACAAAATTCAAAAATATGCATTGAATATCTTATAAACATTTAAAAGTTTAAAATCTTATAAAAATGTAATAGTATACTATAAATTAAATACAAAATAAGTAATATTACTTGAATATTTTAAAAGTAATTATATTTTAATTCGTTACATAGTATATAGTTGAAATATACAATTAATTTAACTTTAGGATATTTATCTAAGTATTATTTGAAAATAATTTTTAAATTTAAAAGTATAATTATTCAATAGGATTAAATAATCATTTTAGAATGACTAAAAATATATATATAAATAAATATTTAAAATTCAATTAAAATGAAATGTAAATAAAATAATCATAATAATTTTAAATATAATTATGATTTCAACTTTTATTTGTTGGAATCAATAGAGCATAATGAGAAGTGCTAGTGTATATTGTTATATTTGGTTTTTGAAATATATAGTTGCGTATTACTACTTTTTAATATTGTAAGACGACTTGTAAACTTAAATACAAAGTTGATATATAACTTACAAATTGAGAGGAAAGATAATATGAGTACATTGTCTTTTTATTAATGTTTATTTGAGGTAAATTAGTAGGTTATGAGAACTATTTATTGTAGTTATTTTGAAGGAATGTAAAATAGATACACAAAAGAATATGTAAGGAATAATTTGAAAGTAAATATATTTTAATTCCTAAAACAGTATTTGGTTGAAACATACAATCAATTTAACTTTCAAATATTAGTAAGATTATTTAATAATACTTTAATATTAAAAGTATAATTAATAAAAGTTCTTCTACATTTATGAAATTTAATTTAAAAGTATATACTAAATTTTACTAGTACAATAACTCAAAAATATAAAAGATTAAAAAATCAATAAAAACTAACTATAAATAAAATAAAAAAATAAATATTATGTATTGAATATTTAAAAGTAAATAAATTTTAATTACTTAGATAAAACATTGATATAAAAATAATTTTAAATATTCTTATAATTTCAGCTTTTATCAATTGGAGGTAATGCAGCATAATTAGAACTATTTATTGTATATAATGGTATTTATGTTTTAAAATTTTATTTTTTTACTTTATTACTAGTTTTTAGCACAAATAACACGAGACAATTAGTAGATTTAAAAGATTTAATTAGTTAAATATTTTTTATTTAATAAAAAATTTAATTTAAAAGTATATACTAAATTCTAATAGCACAATAATTCAAAAATATAAGTTTTTAAAATTTTAAATTCTAATAGAAATGCAATCATAGCTAAATTCAAAATTAAATAGTATGTATTGATTTTTTAAAGTTAATATATTTTAATTCGTTAGATAGTATTAAATAGTTTTTATTTAGAATAATTAAAGTGTATATATTCTAAATTTTATTAGCTCAAAAACTCAAAAATCAAAATAATTAAAAAATTTAAAATGAAATAAAATATGAATTGAAATTTTTTAAAGTTATTATATTCTTCCTATCAGATGGTTTATATTAAAAATAATTTAAAAATATATAAATATTTCAACTTTAATTTGTTGTTAGGTGAGGTTCATATACAGTTTTGACATCAATTTTTATATTATTTGAGGGTTTTGTGATTTTTTAATATTATTATCTTGTTCATGATGATATTAGAGGTTATTCCTAGGGTTATTATGCATAAAAGAATGATTTGTGGTTGTAAATATATAGTAGAACGACTAAAGGGCAAAATCTGTGTATATGTTGATTTCTAGTTTATTGAGCTTAAAATCTACAAGAAATCTTGGGTACATTCTACATTTATCATCATGAACGCGTTTATATAGGAGTTAAGATTATGTATTTAGGTTTGGATAGCTTGAGAATTAAAATATGGCATGACAATTAAAAAAATGCTCAGAATTATCTCCATTTAATTTCAGATTCTATCTTATGTGAAGAGGATTGGTTTTACAACATTAAATTCATTATTTTTGCCAATACTATGACCTAGTTGTCTTTTTGTATATGTTATCTAAGTGTGGTGAAAATTTGGGAGTAATTGAATACATTTAAGGGTGTCAAAATCATTAATGTCATGAAGTGCGCAAAACTGTCACGATAGGAAAAATTTGTTTCAGTATGCTGTGAAGGGAGCTGAACTGAGGATGTTATATCCGTGAGTTTTAGCCATTATATGACATGGTTACATTGTTTTTTATGTTTACTAAGTGTGATAAAAATTGGGGAGTGAATGAATATGTGTAAGGGTATCAAAATCATCATGCAAATTAATGTAGCAGTAAGAAAATATGAAGTTGTGAATCTGTCCAATTTGGTTCATTAATATGTTCCAGTATAGATGTGGTGCATTTGATCCCTAAGATTTAGGGTGATATTGTAAGAGTTATAATACATAAATTATGTGAGGTTAGTATATATTTAATATGTGGAACAGAGGTGCGTAGAAGGTTGTATTCAGTTATAGTTTCTAAGTGGTAAGGTTGTTTAGTTAAATTGAAATTCAAGATCTTTATACTATATTAGGTATAATGAACTTATTAATTGAGGATGGTGATTGATATATTGTATTTTTACAGATTGTTTCACATCTAAGATTGAGGAGTAATACTTCAGAAACCTAAAAGTAACACACAACTGATCAAAGGTAAGTGAAAATCCATTTGCAACTACAATGCATGAATATAGTATGTCTTGAAGTATTTATACTTAATGTGTTGATGATATTTAAATTGATTAGATGAAAAGTATAGTATGTACCTTAAGAGTTTTATGATTCTTGAAACATGTTGAGAACAAGATGACTTACATTTCATATTTGAGCATACCATTCATGAGCATTTATATGTGTATGCACGACATATGAGTATAGTTGAGGTTCTTATATGCATGATATGATTTGAGACATGATTTTTTGAAAAAAAATATTTTGGTTGGCCATTACTAGTGTACCGAGGCATGCAAGACGTGCTTATGTGATATTTTGGGGTGCCGCGAGTGTTACTTTTCGGAGGATCATAGGGGTTGACAAGGGGTGTGCCTCTGATAGTCACGAGAGGGTGGACTACTTGACTGTGCCCTTATTGACACCGCTGGTGGGAAGACTTTTGGAGGATCACAGAGGAAGATAAGGGGTGGAACTCTAGTGATCCTAGGAGATGGCCCTCGGACTATGTCAATCTTTTTATGGCCATGTGATTAATGATATTATTGAGAGCTTTATCCGGTACATAGTAGGTAGGCCAATGGCCCAGTGGTGGAAAATGATTTTGAATAAACTATTTTGGTCTAAGAGCTTGCATTCTTGACATGATTTCATAGAGATGCATCACATATATTGTTGGGTTCACGCGATTCGAGAAACGTATATGCAACGGAATTTTAAATTTTTTAAAAACATAAATATACATTACATCACATGTAATTAAAACGAATTCCGGAACCCCTTTGTGATTACTCAGTTGTGTGTTTCTGATAGTTAAAGTAAGAAAATTTCAAAAACTCTTACCTTGATTTGCACTTCGGCTGATGTAGAGATTGAAACGATTCAAATCGTTATCCCTGCATGAAAGTATCTCCATGTTCTTCAATTCAAAACCTCTTTAATTGAAATTTGATTCTCTTCTAGGATCCCAAATATTATCCCTCTAATGGTATCCACACATTGGATGCCCACTAACAACCGAATCCTATGCTAGTAGTTTTCGATTCGATAATTCTATCCCAAAATAATTTTATTTAGAACAAGAATACACTAACAATTAGTGTTTTATGTGTTTTATTTAATTATTAATTCAACAATTGAATCAAGAATTAAACTAGATAAAAGGTTGGTGAACTTTTGGAGATTAAAAGGAAAGGAGGGATGAATTTTTGGAGATGAAGAAAACTATTTTTCTTCAAGAGAGAGAGGTTGTTTTTCACACTTTTTCTTTTTAAAAATCTACAATTAAAATCCCCATAAAAACATCCAAGAACATTGCCAATAAAGGCTACCACAAGTCCTTTCCATGTAGGATTTTTCTTCATTTCTTATCTCTAACTCTTTTAGTAAGTTTCCTTATGCCATAAGGACTTTTCTTTTTCCTTATTACCTCTTAGAAATTGAATTCCAATTCAACTTTCTCTAGAAATTGGATTTTCAATCCAATTTCCTAATGGGCTTCCTACAAGCCCACACCTAATGGGGGTAGGCCTGAGTAATCAATTAGGTCTTACTTTAATTGATCTAATTAATTTATTTAATTAATTAGACCCATTTTAATTAATTGATCCAATCAATTAATTAAATACTCCAATTAGACTCCCTAATCCAATTAGGTCCAATCAATTAATCCAATTAATTAATTAAATTAATTCCACACTTGAATTAATTTAACCCTCATTAATTAATCACATCAATTAATTTAATCCAACACTTGGATTAATTTCTAGGCTAAAAATGGATTTGTCCAAGTTTTGTGTGTGATCCCTTAGGTTCACTTTAAGCTAGTCGTGAACTCACAACTCTTGTGACTTAGTTGAATAATTAATTGTTCTGATTAATTAATCCAATTAATTAATTCTCTTGAAATTAACTCATTAATTCCAAAAACCCACAAAATATGGGAAGCACCTAGTAATGCATCATGACTCCTAGTCTAAGGTGAATGTGCGAACCTATTTCAATTACGAATATCATACAAGTACGATCATTCTGTCATCTAATCTCCCGATTGAGCCTAGGGTATGAATGTTGAGTCGAAACCCCATTAACTCAATAATTATGCTTCCATTCCTAGTAGCTTGACTCCTAGTCTTGGGAAATACCTAGCAATGCATCATGACTCCTAGTTTAAGGTGAATGTGCGAACCTATTTCAATTACGAATACCATGCAAGTACGGTCCTTCCGTCATTTAATCTCCCGATTAAGCCTAGGGTATGGATGTTGAGTCGAGACCCTATTAACTCAATAACTATGCTTCCATTCCTAGTAGCTTGACTCGATGATGAATAATTAAAAAAATCCACATCTAATTTCCATCCAACATTGGCCAATGATTTTAGAGTCAAGTACAGTGGAACACATAAGAGATTCACCTATTCATCTAGATAGGTGACACATCCTTTGTTGGTCATTCATTAATCTCTATATATGAAGATGTTACACCTAATATAAACCCCTTGTGATTGTCATGCAATCAGAAAATATATAAAAGTACAACATGTCATGTACAAGATTACCATAATGCCTCAAGTCCAAGGACTAATTCTTGCACTATCGTAATGAGAAAATTCTCATTCGACAGTAAAATATTTTCAATTGAAATTTTTTAGATAGGGTTGTTCAGTGTACTTGTTCTCACCAAGCACCTGCATACATGCACTAGTATCTCCACACTAATATCTATGGAATGAGGCATCCTCATTTCGAGTCTGCATCGTATGCGCAAGTCTCAATGTGATCAATGATGTCCCATCTCATTGATCTTTAACTTGGAACGTTTTAAGATCACAGTCTTAGATGCATATTCCACGATCACCATCATATGGCAACCATGCCCTATAGCTATGTGTGATTTAAGGACTTTATCTAATTCTTATGATGAATTTAAGATAAAGATTACCATTTAAATAATATTAATATAAATAAAAATAATTCGCAAGAATATAAGAACGGGCAGAATAATTGACACGTCGGACACTATTCTAATATATATGTTAGATTATCTCTTTAGCATGCATGATTTTCACTTACTGAGCATTAGCTCATGTAGTTCATATATTGTAGGTAAGCATGGTGATACCTAAGACTCAGAGGCTTACTTGACTGGTTGTTGGAGCTCCTAGAGGCTTCTAAGGATTACTGTACATAGATGATGACCTGTTGGGTTATGTTGTGGGCATATTCTAATTTTTACAATCATTATTATTGTGTAAATTATTGTCTATATATAAAGGGTTACAAGATGCAAAATGTCCTTACTTCTTCCGAAAGTGTAGGCTATTATTTTGATTTTTGAATCTATCGTATTATAACTTTGGGATGTCATGTCCTATATAACTCTTGAAATTTTATAGTAAATAAGTTTGAGAATAGTGTGATTGTGATGGGTGTTGTATTTTTTTATATAAACAATGATTTTTCTATAAACAGAGTTATATGTAAGAAAACACTTTTACTTTTTTTCAAAGTGCACCGCTATTTCGTGCCTAGGTGCTGCCCTTCCAACAAAAAAAATGCTGATGTATTTTTTTGGCGACAAGTGACAATGGATCACGAATTTTGGCATTTTTATGAGATTTATACATTAGATACACCTATACATCATTACCCATGTGATGTTCTAGTAGATACACTAAATTGGTGGAGAGAAAAAGGAGAAAAAGGCAAGAAAATAGGAAGAATTTTAGGTTTCTTTTGAAGAAAAATCAAGAAAAGTGGAAGGATTTTTAGGTTTCTTTTGAAGAAAAGCCAAGAAAAGTAGAAGGATTTCAAGGTTTCTTTTGGAAGACTTTTGAGAAAAAAATCATTGGGGAGAAATTTAAAAAGGGAAGATCAACATCAACCAAAGGAAGGGATTGGTTCTTGGAACCAAAGAAGACCATTAGGTGTTTGGAGACAAGACCCATTCATTTTTCTGGAACCAAGACAACCATTCTTGGAGATAAGGAGAGTTTCAACCATTCCTCCCACTTCACAAATTGATGAACAATTTACACGTTCTTTCTTATTTATTTCTTAAAGTTGTATTCATCCATGAAGAACTAAAATTTTCTTTCTAGTGGATGATATAGCCTTATTTGATCATATGTTTTGAATTTTAAATAATATTAGTCCAAGTTATTCATCTTGTTTGTGTTATCTTATTTAGTATTTCATATTGATTAATTGGCCACTAATTGATATTGTTTGAATATGAGATTCAATACTTGAGAGAGTGAAGATTATACATGATCATAAGGATAATACAACCTAGGAATCATAAAGTTGAGAAGCTTATGAAACCTTTAAAGTTTTGAAAAATAATTCATTGAATTTTTGTAGAGTTTTATTCTTGAATTTTTATAAAAATATCAAAATTCATGTTGGAACTCATAGTCAATTCGGCACTTGAGAAAGGGAATTAATGAGCTTAGGAATTCTTAATTTACATATGTTGTTGACTTGAATTGGTATATTTTGGAAGGAAGAATATATGTGATAATTAGGTGAGTCATTCCTCTAGAAATTCTTGCTCATAAGGTGTTTGTTATATTATTTTTAAAACTCTACTCTTGTCTTTATATTTTTATCTTACTTTACTTTGTTTTCTAATCATCGTTCGATTTTTTAGATAAAATTAAGACTATTTGAACTATGGTACTTAATGTAATTTTTGATTACAATCCTTGTGGATATGATACTCAACTCACCGTTGTATTAAAACTTGACACCGTACACTTGCGGTTTGCATAATTTTCACAAACAATAGTCTATACACAATCATATTGTACCATTCTTCTTACATATAAATAGAACTAGTGCACCCCATGGTGAAAAGTTGGGTTTGATAAAACCTTTATGCAATCATTCCTGTATTTGTATTTTCAATTCTTTCAACTTAACTGCTGTCATTCGATATGGAACTTTAGATATTGGATGTGTTCCTGGATTTAGTTCAATGACAAACTCTATTTCACGATCTGACGATAATCTAGGAAGTTCATTAGGAAATACTTTTAGATACTTATGAACAATTGGCACTTCAATAAAGATCGGATGGTGTTATTTTTCAATGCTCATAACACTCATCAAATATCTCTCACAGCCATTATCCAATAATCTTTGTGTTTTCAATGCTATATAATTGGGAATTTGGAGCTTTTTACAATTTAAATAGAAGTGAACTGTTCCTCTCCACAATGTTGAAAAGTCACTGTCTTTATTTGATAATCTATAGTAGCATGATATTTTGACAACCAATCCATACCCAAAATCATATCATACCCATTCATGGCCAATACAATTAAATCAGTATAGAGTTCTCTATTTTTATTGAGAATAACACAATCTCTTAAAACATGGTTAGTTTGTTTTGAATCTCTAGAAGGAATTATCACATTGTAAGTAACCTTAACAGTATCAGCTACTCTACCTAGCCTTTCCACATACTAAGTGGATATAAATGAGTGTATAGCTCCAAAATTGTAACACCCCCATTACTACACAACTATATATATAATAATTTAACATGATAGAACCTGTATGCATGCATGTTTTTTTTTCTCCCTGTAATATATTTAAATAATAAACTATTTTTTCACTCACGCACTAATATATATACTTGCAGATGACCCATAACAACTACAATAATTACATACCCATGTACATATTAGTTTTAAAAGTAACACACAGTACAAGTCTCAAAACTTAATATAGTAGACTCCAAAATCAAATAAGCTAGCAACCAACCCAACAAGTTGTCGTCCATGTATACTGATCCTCAAAACTTGTAGGAACTCCAACGGCTTGCCTAGTAAGTCCATGACTTCAAGTATCACCAAACTCACCTACAATATGCGAACTACATGAACTAATGCTCAATAAGTGAGAATCATGCATACTGAAGGGATAATATAACATATATGCAATGCATTCCTATAAGATCACGACAAGGATACAAACTCATATATAAAATAGATCATTCAAAATTATTTTTCATTACTGGGCCCTTAACCCACCCACTATGTACCGGATAGAGCCCTCAATAATATCAATAATCACATGTCCGTAAACATATCGACACAGTCCGGGGGCCATCTTCTGGGATCACCAGAGGTCTACCCCTGTCTTTCCTTATGACCCTCCAGAAGTCTTCCCACCAACGGCGTCGATAAGAGTACAGTCAAGTGGTCCACTCTCTCGTGACCACCAGAGGCACATCCCCTATCAACCCCTATGATCCTTCAAGAGATAATACTCGCGGTGCCCCAAAATATCATATAAATAAGCCACACAGGTCTTGGTACACTAGTATTGGCCAATCGAAATATTTTCTTTCTGAAAATAATGTCATGTGTGTAAAAATCTCAACTGTGAGCACGTGTTATTGATAAGTTAGTTTTATACCAATAATTCTTATATATTTTGATTAACAATTAGTTTGCTTTCAAGTATTTTGTTATTTTTTATGCATTTAGTTTGAAATCTTGTAGGTAACGACAATAAGAGAAGAAAATGGAAAGAAATCAAAAACTTGGTTGAAATATTGAAGAATTCGAGTTGTGGTGCTACTGATGGCAATTTTCATATTTCAATCATAACTCTCGACCCCAATTTCATTTCAAATTGATTCTTGATCCATCCAAAATACAAGCTATATATCTACAACTTATATATTTACCACAAAATCCAATTCGGTCGATCTCAATAAAAAAATCTGAATTCAAAAATCAGCACTGGGCTACAATTTTCTAGAATGATACATCTTAGTATTTTAGGCATAACTCTCTCCAAAAATATCATATTTAGTTGCTTCAAGTTTCTATGGAAAGTAAAGACATAGAGTTACAATTAATTAAAAGATATCAAAAGTCAATTCATCCTAGAAAGAGGTCAAAAAGCAGTTGTAAGAGGTTGAATAGTGTAAAAGTACTGAAGTGAAGGAGGAAAAAACAATAGCAACAGCGCCAAGGCCCCAAAACAGGATTCCTAGGCACCATTTGAGGCTGCCAAAATAGAATACAAGGTACCTAGGTGCCAAAATAGGGTCTAGGCACCATTCTGCTAACCAAAAAAATGCTGATGTGTTTTCTTTGCGATAAGTGGCAATGGATCATAAATTTTAGCATTTTTATGAGTTATACATATTAGATACACCTATACATCATTACCCAAGCGATGCTGTAGTGGATACACTAAATTGGTGGAGAGAAAAAGGAGAAAAAGCCAATAAAAGGCGAATGATTTTTAGTTTTTTTTTTTTTTGAAGAAAAGTCAAGAAAAGTGGAAGGATTTCAGGGTTTCTTTTGGAAGACTTTTGGGGAAAGATTCATTGAGAAGAAGTTTAAAAAGAGAAGATCACTATCATTTTCTACAAATCAAAACAGGTCATTCTTGGAGACAAGGAGAGCTTCAATCATTCCTTCCATTTCACAAATTGATGAACAATTTTCATGTTCTTTGTTATTTATTTCTTGAAGTTGTATTCATTCATGGTGAACTAACTATTTCTTTCTAGAGGATGATGTAACCTTATTTGATTCTATATTTTTGAATTCTAAATAATATTAGTTGAAGTTATTCATCTTGTTTGTGTTATCTTGTTTAGTATTTCATCTTGATTAATTAATCACTAATTGAGATTGTTTGGCGTATGAGATTCGGCATTCGAGAGAGAGAAGATTATACATGATCATATGGATAAACACAACCTAAGAATCATAGAGTTGAGAAGCTTATGAAATCTTTAAAGTTTTGAAAAAGAATTCATTAAACTTTTGTAGAGTTTTATTCTTGAATTTTTATACAGATATCGAAATTCATGTTGGAACTCATAGTCAATTGGGTACTTGAGAGAAGGAATTAATGAGCTTAAGAATTTTTAACTTACATGTGTTGTTGACTTGAATTGGTATATTTTGAAAGGAAGAACTTATGTGATAATTAGGTGAGTCATTCCTCTACAAATTCTTGCTCATAAGGTGTTTGTTATATTGTTTCTAAAACTTTACTCTTGTCTTTATATTTTTATCTTACTTTACTTTGTTTTTCAATCATCATTCGATCTTCTAGATAAAATTAGGACTATTTGAACTACGATACTTAATGCAATTTTTGATTGCAATCCTTATGGATATGATAATCAACTCACCATTGTATTACATTGTTGTCGAGGATTGTTTTATCATAATTGCATTAATATTGTTATAACTTAGTCTTGATTTTAGTCTAGATTGCTTTTACTCTTTTTTGCGTATTTTGATGTTGTCTTGTCTTACATTGGGTTATACGTATTTATATGCATAAGTCTAGGAGTGTTGAGGCGATGACTACTAATAGCTATCATTGGCCTTCCAAGAGGTCTTCTATTGAAAAGGTTACCGGTTTCTTAAGGTAGATTCGTTTACACAATTAGCTATACAAATTTCTTTTCTTTCTAATCAATTTGCAGCTTGGACTTCTAATGGAGCTTCTCAACAAATGGATTCCAAGGCATCCACGAGCACTTCATTTATGGAAACCAAAGATGAGAAAAAGACATCATTGGAGGAGTTGCTATGTACTTTCATTAGCGAAACAAGAGCCCGATTGAATAAGAATTAAACAAAGATAGACAACATTAAAACTCAATTGGGGCAGCTAGCTTCAAGTTTAGGAGTTCAAATGAATTCAATAGAAAATTAAATTGGACAGCTTGTTATTGAAATTAATGCTCAAAAACATAAAGAAAACTTTTCAAGTGAAATGGAAATGAATCCAAGAGAGCATTGCAAAGTCATCCAACAACAACAAATCGAGGAGTGCAAAACTATTAAAAAGTACAATGCCATCTTGCAAGAGAAGCCACCTCAAGTGCTAACCAATTGAGGAAGTTTCATTATCCCTTATTCAATTGGAAACTCTAATTGTAAAATAGCATTATGTGATCTAGATACAAGAACTAATTCAATTTCATTGTTTAATTTTAGAAAACATGCACTAGATGAAGCAAAGCCTACTAGGGTGACTCAAGATATGCTTAATTCTTGTGTTCTACAAATTTTTTCATTTTTAATATAAAAAAAGATAGGTACATCTTCAACATGTTTAGAATACCATTTGTAGAAATATAGGATACACTTGTTGATGTCCAAAAGGCCCTTGATGCTACTTTGGATTATCTTCGCCTTGCCTATCCAGAAGGATCACATAAACTCTTAGAGCACACAAAGATGTGGCATGATAAACATTTATTCTTAGATCTAGGATGAGTAAAGAAGATATTCAGGTTGACGACTATAAACCAAGCACTTTTTGGGAGGCAACCCAAGCTTTTTTTCTTTTTTCTTTTTAATAATTTCTTAGGTAGTTTTTGAAATATGTTTGCTTTGTAGATTTAGGCATCTTTAATTATCGCATTTCTTTGTCTATGTTTGTGTTTTTTATTGCTTTAACCCATAAGCTTTCGTGCTTTCTTTTCTTGTGTAGGTGGATGTCGACTTGGTGATATATGTGGATCTCTCATAAACTCTAAGTGAATTATCTATTGGAAAGGGGGGTTTCTTATTTCCACATCTTATGTACTTTAATTCTTTAAATATTGAGAACAATGTTAATTTTAAAGTTAGGGGTGAAATTTATATTTTGTGCATTTGAGCTTTATATGAAAAATTGAGCCAAAATTTTCAAATTGAATTATCTATGTTGAATGATGAGAGTCCAAGAGCAAGCATGCTTTATTGACAAACTTAGTTGAGTTCATGTTTTATGATTAAATGAATAACTTAATTACCAATTGCCTATGATTATACCTAATTGATATTGTATAGAGTCTAGAAAAAAGAAAGATTGCTAGTCTTATGACATGGTGATTCATGTGTGTATTTAATCCTTGTCATGAGTGATGAATTTTTATTGAGTACGTTGTGTCGAAATCCTGTGAATTGTATGCTACTTGGTGTTAGATTTTACTTCCAATGAGTTGTATTGATCATTTTGTAGTGTTCTAGAACTTGCTTGATTACTCTTTGAGGCGAAATTCTAGATAACTACAAACTTGGAAATGATTTAGGCCATCTTTGACTCGTTTGTGCCTTTCAAGCCTACCATGAATACACTTTTATTCACTAGTTAACCCTTTGAGCTCTTTTCAAAGAATGGTATGTGCAAGGCATATGAATAACCACCATTCGACTTCATTTCTTGAAACTCACTATACCGACCCTTTATAGCTTGAAAAATCAATAATTGTCCCTAAGAGAGCTTAAAGTATGATATTTTGTGCACAATCTTATTATGGATCATATGGAGACATGTTGAGAGCACAAATGAATATATTTAGGGGTATGGGCAAGGAAAATATGCAAAACAAAAAATGACAACTCATGTTGATGAAAAGAAATAAGTTTGGGGGTTGTAAAAGCAAAATAACAAGAAATGAAGCCTTGGGATTCATGAAAAAAAAAGAAGAAAAAAGGAGAAAGAAATTGTGAAAAAGAAAAGCATGAATCCTAAAGAAAAAAAAATGAGAAAGAGAAAAGAAAGGATGATAGTATGTGCAATGCTTTATGCTCTCTTATGTTGTTTATCCCTATCTTTATTTGTAAGCCAATACCTAGGCTGTACATTACAAGCTTATTGAAGTCCTTTTGATCCAAGTTTGCAAGTGTCTATATTAGTGGAGAATTTATATGAAAAGTAAGTCTATGGAACACCTAGAACTCCTTTGCTTAGGTCATGAGAATCATTAGTTGTAAAATTCATACCTAAAATGCATGCATGAAACTTGAGCTTGACACTTCACACACACACGTTTTGAATTCATGACTAGATTAATGAAGCACAAGTTTTGTAGTGTCATTCGACTAGCTTTGTAACTAACCTTGAGATTCATGTGCAATAAAGATTGATGAGGAATTTGAATGGGTTGATCAAGTTTAGTAATTCATTATCCAAGTATGAGCCTATTATTATTTGATTTTAAGTTTTACTCGAGGATAAGTAAAATGTAAAGTTTGAAGGTATTTGATAAGTTGGTTTATACCAATACTTCATATATCTTTTGATTAATAATTAGTTTGTTTTCAAGTGTTTTTGTTACTTTTTATGCATTTAGTTTAAAATCTTGTAGGTAATGACAATAAGAGAAGAAAATGAAAAGAAATCAAAAACTTGGTTGAAATGTTGAAGAATTTGAGTTGTGATGCTACTAATGGCAGTTTTCATATTTCAATCATAATTCTTGGCCCTAATTTCATTTCAACTTCAATATTGATCCATTGGAAATTCAAGACATAGATCTACAACTTTTATGTTTATCACAAAATCCAATTCGGTCAATTTCAATAAAAAAAATTGAGTTCAAGAATCAGCATTGGGCTGTAATGTTTTGGAATGATACATCTTCATATTTTAGGCATAACTCTCTTCAAAGATATCATATTTAATTGCTTCAAGTTCCTATGGAAAGAAAAGACATAGAGATACAATTCATTAGAAGATGTCAAAAGCTAATTCATCATCAAAAGAGGTCAAAAAGTAGTTGCAAGAGGCTAATAGTGTAAAAGTACTGAAGTGAATGAGGGAAAAATAGCAACAACGGCGCCTAGGAGCCAAAACAAAATACAAGGCATCTAGGTGCCAAAATAGGGTGCCTAGGTGCCATACTGCTAACCAAAAAAATGGTGATGCATTTTCTTTGCGACAAGTGGCAATGAATTATGAATTTTGGTATTTTTGTGAGATATACACATTAGATACACCTATATATTATTACCCAAGTGATGCTCTAGTGGATACACTAAATTGGTGGAGAGAAAAAGGAGAAAAAGGCAAGAAAATGGGAATGATATTAGATTTCTTTTGAAGAAAAGCCAAGAAAAGTGGAAGGATTTTCAGGTTTCTTTTGAAGAAAGTCAAGAAAAGTGGAAGGATTTCAGGGTTTCTTTTGGAAGACTCTTGGGGAAAGAATCATTGAGGGGAAGTTTAAAAGGAAAAGATCAATATCAACCAAAACAGGGGATGATTGGTTTTTGGAACCAAAGGAGGCCATTGGAAGGTGCTTGGAGACAAGACACATTCCATTTTCTGCAAATCAAAACACGTGATTTTTGGAGACAAATAGTCATTCTTAGAGACAAGGAGAACTTCAACCAGTCCTTCCACTTCACAAATTGGTGAACAATTTCCATATTCTTTCTTATTTATTTCTTGAAGTTGTATTCATCCATGGTGAACTAAACATTTCTTTCTAGAGGATGATGTAACCTTATTAGTTCAAGTTATTTATCTTGTTTGTGTTATCTTGTTTAATATTTCATCTTGATTAATTGATTATGAATTGAAATTATTTGACGTATGAGATTCAACACTCGAGAGAGAAAAGATTATACATGATTATATGGATAACACAACCTATGAATTATAAAGTTGAGAAGCTTATGAAACCTTTGAAGTTTTGAAGAAGAATTCATTCAACTTTTATAGAGTTTTATTCTTGATTTTTTATAAAGATATCGAAATTCATGTTGGAACTCATAGTCAATTCGGCACTATGAGCCTAAGAATTCTTAACTTACATGTATTGTTAACTTAAATTGGTATATTTTGGAATGAATAACATAGGTGATAATTAGGTGAGTCATTCTTCTAGAATATCTTGCTCATAAGGTGTTTGTTATATTTTTTCTAAAAGTTTCACTCTTGTCTTTACATTTTTATCTTACTTTATTTTGTTTTCTAATCATCATTCGATCTTCTAGATAAAATATGACTATTTGAACTACGGTACTTAATGCAATTTTTTATTACAATCCCTATGGATACGATACTTAACTTACCGTTGTATTCAAATTTGACACCGTGCACTTGCGGTTTGCAAAATATTTCAATAACAGTTATGCATGGACATGTAAATGCTGATAAATGGTATGTCCAATGACACAATAGATCCTATGCACTATAAGGTATGTATAATATTCACAATACATACATCAAGACACAAGGATCACCTTTAATATAGATAATGCACGAAATATTATGTCCATATATTATAGTTGCAAATGAATTTTCTCTTACCTTTTACTTTTGATATCCTACTGAATGTTAATAAAATTCTCCTTTCTAACCTTAGATATAAGGTCGCTAGTAAAAGTATAGTGTATTAATTTTCATTGTTAATCAATAGTTTTTATATCTAATCTCATAAGGGATCTTAAATCTTAAAATTTATTTAAATAACAATCAAATCTTAAAATTTATACTTCAACCCAGTCAGAATATTTTAAATACCTTAATTTCTCATCTCGAATTTATTCTAATATTATCCAATTGATGTGTTATAATCCCCACTATCAATCCCTCAATTAAATTAGCTCATTCATCCGATTAATACAAGATAACAAAAATTAAATCTTTGAAACTAATTTCGAATTAAAGGTATATATTAATTATTGTCTCTCAGGTAAATAACTAGTTAATTTAAATAAAAAAAATTCTTTCAAATTAGAAATAAACGGTATAAATATATATTTTTATCTATACAAAAATGAGAAGGGAATTACCCAAAAATTCCTCCAATTCCTACCGTTGAAATTTGTTGGAGCACCCTCTCTTTTCTTTTTTATTTCTTTCTCTCTTCTTTTTTTTCTTCTTCTTTTTATTTCTCTACTGCCGTGAGTGTGTATGTGGTGTGTGTTAATAACTTAACAATTAAGGAACTTAATATAATATAATAACTTAACAATTAAGGAACTTAATATAATATGTATATATATATTATAGCATATGCATATCTAAAACATAAGCTAATATACTACACACGTGTATACATAATATATATATATATATATATATATATATATATATATATTATACTACATACACATACTTATATATTCCGTACATCTATATATATGCATATATATATGTAAATGTATATTACATTTTTATATATATAATTAATACATAATATATATATATATATTTTTATTTCTAAGCCCCCAAGTTTATTTATTTATTTATTTATTAAGAATTTACACCATCTTAATTAATATAATAATGTCCTTACTTTTTTTTTTATTATTATTACCATTAGTATCACTATTTTCTTTCTAATTAATTTATTTGTATAGTTTATCCTACACTGATAAATACAACGATGCCACATTTCACTTACGTGTATCCTAATGGTATTTAGTTGTTGACACCTAAATTTTTGTATCTTAGTACCAACTCAACCAATTAGGTTAAATAATTTGAAAACTAATATTGGGTGACAACTTCAAAAGTTTAATTATTAAAGATGCCGCATACAATATAGTGCATTATGAAATATCAATTAAAAATACAAATGGCACATACGTAGCATGAAATGCATAAACTATATTGGTCGAGTGAGTAGCGCGAGGCTCAGATATTACCATCTCCCCTCCTTATGAAAATTTCATCCCCAAAATTTTGCTTACCGAAAAAGCTCTGGGTATTTGGCTCTCATTTCATCTTTCCTTTCCTATGTAGCCTCTTCCATTGCCTGTCCCTCCATAGTACCTTGACTAATGGGAGTTTCTTATTTCTAAGTTGTTTTATCTCCTATAGTAGAATCTTGATAGGTTTTTCCTCGTAACTCAAATCTGATCTTAACTCTACTGGTTTGTTCCGTAGAATGTGGGATGGGTTCGCAACATACTTTCTCAACATAGATACGTGAACTACATTATATACTTGAGGCATTGATGTAGGTAGGTCAAGTCTGTAAGAAACATCACATATTCTCTCGGTAATATAAAATGGACCAATATATCTGGGATTCAACTTTCCTTTCTTTCCAAACCACATAATACCTTTCATTGGAACTACCTTGAGAAACACTTGATCTCCTATGACAAACTCTAGCATTCTCCTTCTTTGGTTTGCACAATTTTTTTGTCGACTCTGGGTAGTTTCCATTCTTTTTTGGATTTGTAACACGGTCTCTGTCATTTTCCAAATTATGTCCGGGCCTAAAAATTTCTTTTCACCTACCTCATCCCAATGAACTAGAGATCTACATTTCCTGCCATATAGTGTTTCATAGGGAGCCATCCCAATTGTAGCCTGATAACTATTGCTATATGAGAATTCCACCAGAGATAGGTACTTGCTCCACTATCCTTGAAAATCTAATACGCAGGCTCTAAGCATATCTTCTAAGGTTTGTATTGTTCATTCAGATTGTCCATCGGTCTGAGGATGATATGTAGTACTAAAATATAATTATGTTCCTAATGCCCTTTGTAGACTTCTTCAAAAGGTAGACAGAAATCTCGAGTCTCTATCAAAAGTAATGGAGAGTTATACACCATGGAGTCTAACCACTTCATGTATGTATATCTATGTGTATCGGTCTACGGAATAGGTTGAACAAATGGGAAAAAAATGAGCTGATTTAGTTAATCTGTCCACAATCACCCAAATAGAATCATGACCTTTCACGATTTTGGATAAACCCGCCACAAAGTACATAGTGATTCTTTCCCATTTTCATTTTAGAATAAGCAGAGGTTGTAAAGTTTCCACTAGTCTTTGATGTTTTTCTTTTATTTGCTAACATGAAATTGGTCCACGTACTATGCAATATCCATTTTCATCCTTGGCCACCAGTAATGAATCTTCAAGTCTCTATACATTTTAGTAGCTTCTGGATGTATTGAATAAGGTATTGAATGTGTCTTTGCAAGAATATCTTTTCTAATGTTATCCACATGGGGCACGTACAATCGTCCCCTAAATTGCAGCACTCTATTTATGGATATTTTAAAATCAGATGGCACCCCTGAAGCAATATCCTTCTTCACCTTCGTAAAATATTCATCCCTTTGTTGTCCCTGTTGAATTTTGTCAATTAACGTCGGTCGAAAAGTCAAGGCTGCTAACTTTATTTCCATTTCTCTCAACTATACAATCTCCATATTCATTTTCTAGAAGTCAATTAACTCTGGTCACTGAACAGAAAGAGTAGATGAGGTACCTTGTATTGATTTTTTGCTCAGTACATCTGCCACAACATTAGCCTTACCGAGATGGTAGTTGATAACACAGTCATAATCCTTCACTAGCTCCAACCACCTTCGTTGTCACATATTTAGTTCTTTTTGTGTGAAGAAGTATTTTAAGCTCTTGTGATCTGTATATATTTTACATCGCTCCCCATATAGATAGTGCATCCATATCTTTAGTGCAAATACCACTGCAGCAAGCTCCAAATCATGTGTAGGGTAATTTCTTTCATATTCTTTCAGTCGCCTCGATGCATATGCAATCACTTTTCCATTTTACATCAGTACACTTCTCAAGCCATTTTTCGAGGTGTCACTGTAAACTACAAAACTTTCAGTACCTGATGGAATTGAAAGAATGAGTGCTGATGTCAACCTCTTCTTTAATTCTTGGAAACTTTGCTCACGCGCTTCTATCTATTTAAATGTGATACATTTTCGTGTTAACTGTGTTAAAGGAAAAGCAATCTTGAAAAATCCTTCTACAAATCTACGGTAATATCCAACCAAACCAAGAAAGCTACGTACTTCTAAAGAATTTGTAAGTCGTGACCAACTATTAATAGCTTCTACTTTACTTAGATCTACTGATATCCCTGCCCCTGATATGACATATCCCAAGAATACCACTCGATCCAACCAGAATTAATATTTCTTAAATTTAACATATAATTATTTCGCCTTTAAAACCTTTAACCCCATTCTTAAATGTGTAGCGTGTTCTTCTTTTATTTTAGAATAAATCAGGATATCATGATAAACATAATAACAAATTTATCAAAAAATCTCTGAATACCTAATTCATCAGGTCTATGAAAGTTGTTGTGGCATTAGTCAATCCAAATGGCATCACCAGAAATTCATAATGTCCATACCTCGTGCGAAATGCTGTCTTCAAAATATCATCTTCTTTTATTTTCAATTGATTGTACCCAAATCGTAAATCAATCTTTGAAAATATTGTTTCACCCTGGAGCTGATCGAACAAATTGTCAATCCGAGGTAAAGGATATTTATTCTTGATTGTAACCTTATTCAATTCTTGGTAGTCTATACACAGTCTCATCGTACCATCATTCTTTCGTACAAATTGGACAGGCGCACCCCACGGTGAAAAACTAGGTCTGATAAAACCTTTTTCCAACAACTCCTGTACTTGTATCCTCAATTCCTTTAACTCAGATGGAGTCATTCAGTACAGGGATTTTGAGATTTGAGACATTCCCAGCCGCATGTCAATAGTGAACTTTATATCTCACGATCGGGTGGTAACCCAAGGAGATCATCTGAAAATACTTCAGGGTATTCCTGAACCACTGGTATTTCGTTAAGTGTATGATGATGTTGTTCTTCAACGCTCATAACACTGACTAAATACCCCTTACAGCCAGCTTCTAGTAAACATTGTACCTTCAGCATTGATATTAGTGGGAATTTGAAGCTCTTCATAATCCCAACAAAAATAAAAGGTTCTTCTCTAAGAGGTTGAAATGTCACTGTCTTTTTCTAGCAATCTATGGTAGCACAATACTTTGATAACCATTCCATGCCCAAAATTATGTCATAGTCATTCATGGCCAATACAATCAAATCAGCATATAGTTCTCTACCTTCAATAGGAATGGCATAGACTTTCAAAATCTGATTGGTCTGCTTTGAGTCTCTAGAAAGAATCATCACATTATAACTGACTTCTGTTACATCAAGTGTCCTACCCAGCCTCTTCACATACTCAGTGGACGCAAATGAATGTGTAGCTCCTGAATCAAATAGTATAAATGTTGGAGTATCATGAATAAAGAGTTTACTTGTCACTACCGATGGATTCACCTCTGCGTCTGCTCTAGTGATGGTAAAAACTCCAGCTGGTACATTCTGTTGCTTTGTAGTATTTAGGTTCTCCAAGCATATCCTGGAAATATGGCCAACCTTTCCACACACATAGCACCTTCTAGGATCTGTAGAGCAGTTTCCCACATGTTGGCCACCGCTTATAGGGCACATAGATTATGGCATCAGCACCTTCCCTTGCTCTATCTTTGGCCTCTTATTTTGCTCCCACTGTTATTGCCCTTGTTTTGATCGGAATTTGGGTTTCTGGCCTTGAGCTTGGAATAGCCTTTTTTTTTCATTTACAGCCCACCTCTATCATTGTCATTGCTTAAATTGGCGACGAACTTCTTGCGCACGAACAATTCTGAGTTCAACTTGCTCAGCAACTACTGCTCTTTCAGCAATCTGTGAATAGGTAGCTCCTTGAATTCCCACCATATTAACATCTCTGTATAATTCTGACCTCAAACCTTCAAGGAATCTCTCTACTTTCAGTGCATCAATCCTGATCATATGCGTGGCAAACCTGGACAACTATTCAAATTTTCTAATGTAGTCCCCGACTGTCATAGCTCCCTGTCGCAACTATATAAATTTGTTCATCTTCATTACACAAACAAGAGCTATTAAGTATTTGTTCCTAAATAACTCTTTAAATCTTTCCCAAGTCATAGTAGATAGATCATCTATGCTCCTCATTATATCTCACCAGTGTTCAGCACTTCTGATAAGTTGGTTTTATACCAATAATTCATATATCTTTTGATTAATATTTAGTTTATTTTTAAGTATTTTTGTTATTTTTTATGCATTTAGTTTTAAATCTTGTAGGTAATAGCAATAAGAGAAGAAAATGGAAAAAAATCAAAAACTTGGTTGAAATATTGAAGAATTCGAGTTGTGGTGCTACTGATGGCAGTTTCTGTATTTCAGTCATAACTCTCGACCCCAATTTTATATCAATTTTATTCTTGTTCCAATAGAAAGTCAAGAGAAACATCTACAACGTTTATGTTTACCACAAAATCAAATTCATTCGATTTCAATGAGAAACATCGAGTGCAATGGTCAGCACTAGGCTGAACTTTTCTGGTATGACATATTTTGGTATTTCAGGTATAACTCTCTCCACATATGTTTTATTTAGTTGATTCAAGTGCCCATAGAAAGCCAAGAAATAGATCTACAATTCATTAGAAGACATCAAAAGTAATTCATCTTTGAAAAAGGTAAAAACCCA
Organism: Paulownia fortunei; assembly: GCA_019321725.1. Taxonomy (NCBI): domain Eukaryota; kingdom Viridiplantae; phylum Streptophyta; class Magnoliopsida; order Lamiales; family Paulowniaceae; genus Paulownia; species Paulownia fortunei. The sequence goes on from CM033108.1 coordinate 14,701,977, forward strand.
GTTGCAAAAGGATAAATAGTGTAAAAGCACTTAAGTGAATGAAGGAAAAACAGTAGTATCGGCGCCTACTAAGGATGCCAAAACAGAATACAAGGCGCTTAGGTGCTAAAACAGGGCGCCTAGACGCCATCCTGCTAACTAAAAAGATGCTGATGCATTTTCTTTGCGACAAGTGGCAATGGATCATGAATTTTGGCATTTTTATGAGATATACACATTAGATACACCTATACATCATTACCCCATGTGATGCTCTAGTAGATACACTAAATTGGTGGAGGGAAAAAGGAGAAAAATCCAAGAAAAGGGGAATGATTTCAGGTTTCTTTTGAAAAGCCAAGAAAAGTGGAAGGAATTTTAGGTTTCTTTTGAAGCAAAGCCAAGAAAAGTGGAAGGATTTCTAAGTTTCTTTTGGAAGACTCTTGGGGAAAGAATCATTGGGGAGAAGTTTAAAAAGAGAAGATCAACATCAATATAAGGGAGAGAATTGGTTCTTTGAACCAAAGGCATCCATTCTTGGAGAGAAGCAAGTCATTCTTGGAGACAAGGAGAGTTTCAACCATTTCTTCCACTTCACAAATTAGTGAACAATTTTCATGTTCTTTCTTATTTATTTCTTGAAGTTGTATTCATCCATAGTGAACTAAACATTTCTTTCTAGAGGATGACGTAACCTTATTTGATCCTATATTTTCAATTCTAAATAATATTAATTCAAGTTATTCATCTTGTTTGTGTTATCTTGTTTAATATTTTATCTTGATTAATTGATCATTAATTGAGATTATTTGATGCATGAGATTCGACACTCGAGAGAGAGAAGATTATACATGATCATAGAGATCACACAATCTAGGAATCATAGAGTTGAGAATCTTATAAAACCTCTCCAACTATCTCCACTTGTTCTACTCGGGACTGTGGTTTATTCTTTTTAGCTCTCTGTTGTCCACCCACATTTCTCTGTTGGGTGAGTTGTTGAATTTGTTCCGACTGCCGCTAAATAAATTTTGTAAGTCAATTTATAACAATATCCTAATCATCATTTGGCATAGGTGTCTTCTCTTCTTGGTTTCTACCTCAACTATTACTCTCACTCCTTGTTCTTATCATGACTGCAATACTATTTTAAAACATGATCAATATAATTCATGAAATAATAATGCAACACATAATAAAATAAAACTTACGAGCAAAGCTATGCTTTCACAAGTTTCAAGTTTATGTACATGGACAGTATACAAAACCTATAACCGGGCTCTGATACCACTCTGTAACACCCCCATTACTATACAACTATATATATAGTATAATTTAACATGATAGAACCTGCTTGCATGCATGATTTTTTTTTCTTCCTGTAATATATTTAAATAATAAACTATTTTTGCACTAACAGACTAATATATATACTTGTAAAGGACCCATAACAACCATAATATTTATATACCCATGTACAGACTAGTTTTAAAAATAACACATAGTACAAGTGCCAAAACTTAATGCAGTAGACTCCAAAATCGAATAAGCTAGCAACCAGCCCAACAGGTCGTCATCCATGTACACTGATCCTCAAACATGTATGAACTCCAACGGCTTGCCCAGTAAATCCATGGCTTCAAGTATCACCAAACTCACCTACAATGCGTGAACTACGTGAGTTAATGCTCAATAAATGAAAATCATGCATGCTAAAAGGATAATCTAACGTATATGAAATGCATTCCTATGAGATCACGACAAAGATGCAAAGTCATGCATAAAATAGTTCATTCAAAATTATTTTTCATTATTGAGCCCTTGGCCCACCCTCTATGTACCGGATAAAGCCCTCAATAATATCAATAATTACATGACCATAAACAGATCGATACAGTTCGAGGGCCATCTCTTGAGATCACTAGAGGTCCACCCCCTGTCTTCCTCTATGACCATCCAGAAGTCTTCCCACCAGCGGCGTCAATAAGGGCACTATCAAGTAGTCTACCCTCTCATGACCACCAGAGGCACACCCCCTATCAACCCCTATGATCTTCCGAGAAGTAATACTCGCGGCGCCCTAAAATATTATATAAATAAGCCACACAGGCCTCGGTACACTAGTAGTGGCCAACCGAAATATTTTCTTTCTGAAAATAATATCATGCGTGCAAAAATCTCAACTGTGAGCACGTATTATGCATGAACATGTAAATGCTGATGAATGGCATGTCCAATGATACAATAGATCCTATGTCCCATCATTCAAGCAATATATGAACTATAAGACATGTATAATACTCACAATACATACATCATGACACAAAGATCACCTTTAATATAGACAATGCATGAAATACTATGTCCATACATTGTAGTTTCAAATGAATTTTTATTTACTTTTGACCTTTGATGTCCTACTGAAGGTTAATATGATTCTTCTTCCTAACCTTAGATATAAAGCCGCTTGTAAAAATATAGCGTATTAATTTTCATTCTAAATCAATAGGTTTCTATATCAAATCTCATAAGGGATCTTAAATCTTAAATTTAATTAAGTAACAATCAAACTTTAAAATTTATACTTCAACCTAATCAAAATCTTTTAAATACCTTAATTTCTCGTCTCGAATTTATTCTAATATTATCTAATTGATGTATTATAATTCCCACAACCAATCCCTCAATTAAATTAGCTCATTCATCCGATTAATACAAGATAACAAAATTTAAATTTTTGTAACTAATTTTGAATTAAAGATGTATATTAATTATTGTCTCACATTTAGATATCTAGTTAATTCAAATAAAAAAAACTTTCTTTCAAATTAAAAATAAACGACATAAATATATAGTTTTATCCGTACAAAAATAAGAAAGGACTTACCCAAAATTTTCTTCAATTCCTACCATTGAAATTTGTTGGAGCACTCTCTTTTTTCTTTTCTTTTCTTTTCTCTCTCTTCTTTCTTTTTTTTTCTGCATTTTGTTTCTCTACTGTCGTGAGTGTGTGTGTGGTGTTAATCGTGTGTGTGTGGTGTGTGTTAAGAACTTAACAATTAAGGAACTTTAATATAATATAATAACTTAACAATTAAGGAACTTAATATAATATATATTATAGCATATGCATATCTAAAACATAAGTTAATATACTATACACGTGTATACATATATATATATATATATATAATATATATATATATATATATATATGTATATGTATATACATTTTATATATATAATTAATACATATATATATATATATATATATGTATATGTATATATTATATTTATTTCTAAGCCCCCAAGTTTATTTATTTATTTATTTATTAAGAATTTACACCATGTTAATTAATATGATAATGCCCTTACTTTCTTTTATTATTATTATTACCATTACTATCACTATTTTCTTCTAAATTAATTTATTTGCATAGTTTATTATCCTACACCATAAACACAATGATGCCACATTTCACTCACGTGTATCCTAATGGTATCTGGTAGTTGACACATAAATCCTCGTATCTTAGTACCAACTCAATCAATTAGATTAAAGAATTTAAAAACTAATATCGGGTGACAACTTCAAAAGTTTAATTATTAAAGATGCATCATACAATATAGTGCATTATGAAATATCAATTAAAAATACAAATGGCACATACGTAGCATGAAATGCATGAACTATATTAGCCAAGTGAGTTGCGCGAGACTCAGGTATTACAAAAATCAAACAATACAAATTTTGGAATACCAAAGATAGAGAATTTACCTGTTATTGCTGATGGGTTCGCCTTATCATCTGATCTAGTGATGGTAAAGACTCTAGATGGTAAAAACTAGTTAACTAATGAAATCAGGCTTTATAAATTTGCAGAAACTTATCCGATCTCCAAAGGAGTGTGAGACCTGGATGACTGATCTGCAACACTAGATACATGTTAGTATCTTACCAAGAGTGAGAGGTAGGGAGGAGGAGAGAACCATAAAAGGCATTCCCTTGACATCAAAGGAATGCAAATGGCTATAACTAAGTAAAAACTAAAAGAAGGAAATGTGTTTAAGCTAAAAGAATACATGACCAAAAGGCATTAAGTTGTAGTTTCTAGACACAATCATTCAGCAAACAAAGGGCAAAAAAATTCATTGACATGGAAAATGTAGTTTGCACTTAAATAAATTTCAATGTTATCAAATAATAATACCAACTGCCCTTGATGGTTCACTATTTTATCAACCAATTACCAACCAACAAAATCAAAATAAAAAGTGAATGCAATATAAGGTATTCCACAATCCTTGATTTCCTTATATAACTTACTTTTTCATAGGTTTTTCTTTCCAAGTCAAGAAAACCATTTGTAGTTAACTTTTTTGAGCAAAAACCAATCTATGCCTACAATATTTAGTAAGGACCAATTCCTCACATAGTAATATACTATAAAAGTAGGATCCATCCCAAGTTTACTTTTTGGGGTTAGTTTTTTCAAACATTCACAACAGCTTAAGCATGAATCGCACAATACTTTTTACAAATGAAATGTGAAAAAATGAAAGAGAAGATGAATAATAAATAGAATAAAATTTGAACTAAGCACTCAACTTGTCAGAAACTCTTTAACAGGGAAAATCAAAACTTATAAAGTAGAAAAATAAAACGATAACTTAACAGAACCGAAGTAACATTATGTTCATCATACCAAAAAAAAAAGCCATGGAGTCCACAGAAGAATTTACTATTGAACTTCAAGGTCCTCAACGATGTAATCTGTTGGTCGGAGAAGTAGATACATCCGTGGTATGATTTGAGGTGATAATCAAGCATCAACAAAACGGATGGAAAATGTATCCTGCACTTAAATAAACTTCAATATTATCAAGTGACAAAGCTTGCTCCCTGTTTACCTTACATAGTATTTAACTACCCTTGATGGTTCACTGTTCTACCAACCAATCACTAACCAAACAAATCAAAGTAAAAAGTAAATGCTACGTAAGTTAATTTACAATCGTTAATTTCCAAATATGACTTTCTTTATCGTAGGTTTTTCTTTCACAGACACGAAAACCCTAGGTAGTTAAATTTTTTGAGCAAGAACCAATATTAACTTGCATTAATTTTGTGAAGGAAAATTTCGTTCTTCTTTCTAAGACATAGTAATAGAGGGCTACAAAAATATGAAACATCCTATGTTTACTTTTTAGAGTCAGTTTTTTAACACATTCACAATAGTTTACGCACAAATAGCATAATATTTTTAGCAGTTGAAATGTGAAAAAATTAAAAAGAGGAGAATAATACATGGAATAAAATTTAAACTACATTGGCTGCCTTAGGTTTTCAATCCTAACCACCAATCAATTTTTCAAAATGTCCCAGTTTGCTAGGCTCAAATCTAACACCTATATAACCCCTTCAACTAACTATATCTGCATAAAATATTATAAAAATGCACAAATACGACTAATGTGTCTTGTTGACCTTTAGATGTGCTTTCACTAAGCTATTCCAACAAGTTGGTCGAGTAACCTTCAACTGATCTCACCACAAGAGGGTTCACTAAGTAGTAAAGACATCACAAGCTATCAGGTTGTATCACAATTCTGAATATTTTTGATATAGTAAGTGGCAATGTAGTATTTTCTATATGACATCTCAGAAAAAAGTCACATGTTTGTATTTAATATACATTCTGTGCCAGGGTTCAAGAAAGATAAATACATGCATTAGAAATAGATTATGAAATCCAGGGGAAATGTTTCAACATAATTCTATAAATTCAGACTCATTACAATGTTGTCCAATTTAGTCTCTATGTTATATTGTCGCGAAGCCAAAGCACATTCCTTACACCAGAATATTTCACTCATCATGCAAGCATGGGAAGGAACGTGTTCTTTAATATAGATTTGAGAGGACAAGAAGGCATTGAAAACAAAAAAAAAAATCTTACACACATTGGTACATAATTTTTTCAATGTCATGAATTTTGGTTTACAAATTAGCTTGTAAATAGGAATAGATCCTATCTTTTTTTCCAGCTAGATGAAACAACAAAATGGGAGAAGGGTTGTGATATTTTAAACAAAAAAATACATGTGTAACACTAGCTAATTAACGAAATCAGGCTTCATAAATTTGTAGAACTTTTTCCAATCTCCAAACGAGTGCTGAGACATAGATGACCGAGTTGCGACACTAGATGTATATCTATATTATAGAATCTTACCAAGAGAGAGTCTTAGGGAAGGAGAAAACCATAAAGGGCATTCCCTTGACATCATAGGAAAGCAATTGGGTTATGCTCGAGCAAAAATTAAAAGAAGAAAATTGTTCTATAATGGTATCAAAGAAAGATATAAAATAGTATAAGCTAAAAGAATACATAGACAACGGCATTGCAATTTGTAGACCAATTTATAGACATAATCATTCAACACACTAATGGCAACTTAATTGAAAGGAAAAAAAGTGAAAAGTGAATACTATGCATGATAATCTGCAGACCTTGATTTCCTTATATGACTTCCCTTTTCATAGGTTTTTCTTTCTCAGTCAAGGAAACCTTAGGTAGTCAACTTTTTTTGCAAGAAACAATCTATGGCTCCATTTATTTCATAGAGGAAACTTTATGAGACCTTCTTCACATAGTAACAGGGCTACAAAAGTAGGATCCATCCTATGTTTACTTTTTGGAGTCAATTTCTTCACACATTCACATTAGTTTTAGCATGAGTAGCATTGTCCCCTTGTTCTATCATTATCCATTCATTCAGAATGGAGTTTCGCTCAACTCCAGTTCTTCCCATGACCCTACTAACAAGTTCTGGAGGAGTTAGGAATTTGTCAGTCCCATATAGTGCTTGGATCAAATGGTAATCCTTCATAATTGTAATTCGTGCTCTCAAATGTAGAATTCAACGGAAGACTAACTGGCAACAATAGTTTTTGGGCATTCAAAGGGATGCGCAAAAGGAACCCTATGTTGTCAACTTTTTGTGATTCTCAGTTATGGCATATCTTGCAACTTGGTGGTATTAACGGATGCACCGAAAAGGGAATTCCCTCCATATCCTAAAATGCTTCTAATTTGGGGATATGATGTGCCAGTTAGAAATCTCTGATAATGTGATAGTGCCTGTTCCTGGCTATATGTTCCAAAATTCATCAGAAATGGCTATTGCAAGACGAAAATAAAATTTCATTATATAGCATCACAAAAGCATCAATCACAAGAAAACTAGAGAAATATAAATCTTCTAGCTAGTGATAAAGCAACAAAGAACAAAATCCAAGAATTAAACAAAAAAAGTATCAGACATGACCAAAAGGTATTAATGGAACATTTAAGAAGCTTTAAGGAAAACTACAAGGCATTAACAGAAAACTATAACGATCAACCGGAAAAGGGCATGCACATATCCTTACATCATCATACTCAGAAGTTTCCTCTTGCTATTTCATTTCCTGGAGGATAATCTCTCCATCAAGATCCGTAATTTGCGCTGCCGTTTCGGCCTTTTCCTTCTCTGAGTAGAATTATTCCTCCATCAAGAATTTCACATACCCATTTCGATTTCTGTTTCTTGTTAGGCTCTCCTCTATCAAGATGTTGTATCTTGACTGAATTAATCTCGGATTTTCACCAAAACAAACCTCACTCACCCTTCAGGAACACCCACACGTTATAGAACAACCGAGTGAAAAATTGACCATCAAAGCTTGAAGAACGAAATTAGAAAGGATTGAGAGAGAAGAAGATATTAAGAGAAGAAGAAGGAGATAAGATTTTGAGAATCGAATTCTGGCTGCGATTGATTATCATTCTCATTTGTGAGAATCAGATTTTTGAAGAAAATTTTACCGGCCGGGGAGAAGAGGAACGAACAAGAAGTGGCAGAGGTGGTGGGATTGGGGTTTCAGGACAACAGAGGCATAAGTTAGTGGAGGATAAAGCCGGCAAATCCACCAGCACAAAAAAGAGGAAGAAGGTAGGGACTAAGGAGCGGGGGCTTTGCGAGAGGGGATTAGGGTTTTGACTTTTTTCTCCCTTTTTTTAACCCTTTCATCATTTATTTATGAAAATACATAAATATTAGTTTTTATGGTAACAGTGATACGTATATGTTCAGCCCATCTTAACTTTGCACTGCCTGTGCATGTACATACATAACATATATATGTGTGTACATATTCTCATATTGTACAAATTAAATTGTTTATATCTAACAAATAAAGAATCACATGTGTGTGTATATGTATGTTTAAATAATACTTATACAAACCAATAATATATAAATCAAATTTTATTGTTTAATATCAAATACATTTATCTATATAGTAATGGTATAATGTATATATTCCTAATATATAAATACATATTAAATATATGTCTGCATGTATCCAACAAAATCAATTCTCACAAAAAAGACATGTCACATCAACCATCAATATTATATTTTTCTCCAAAAATTCAACTATTCAAAACACACATCCAAATCAACATCTTATTTTTTTAAAAATTCTTTTCTCATTTTTTTCTCCAAATTTTATTTTTTCGGAATGTACATTATAATCAATCCAGAAATTTTATTGAACAACTAAAAGCGATTGCCATCAATTTTGACTCAAACTATCTAACACAGATCAATAGATTAGGTACTGAATTATCCATTTTTTATTGGTTCAAAATGCAAGTTACATTTAATATCTTCCAAATCCTAATTTGTAGCATGTCCTCTCACGACACCGCTCTCGTAAAGTTGTTATTCCACTTAAAAAATTGTTGATTTGAATATCCATTTATTCCTTTCTACACCAAATGACATCATCCTTGTAAAGTTGCTACTTCAATTAAAAAAGTGATTTATTACTATATTTCTTTCTTCACTTGTAACATAAAAATTCTTGAATATTCATCGTCTTTTTCTTTTTCGAGTGAAATCTTTTTCCTATTAAGAAAGACATGTTTGATTTTATTTTGAGTTTTCGTCATCTTTTTTTTTTTAAATTCTTTTTTCATTTTTTTCTCCAAAATTTATTTTTTCGGAATATACATTATAATCAATTCAAAAAATTTATTGAACAACTAAGAGTGATTGCCATCAATTTTGACTCAAACTATCCAGTACAGATTTAGGTACTGAATTGTCCATTCTTTATTGGTTCAAAATGCAAGTTACATTTAATATCTTCCAAATCCTAATTTGTAGCATGTCCTCTCACGACACCACTCTCATAAAGTTATTATACCACTTAAAAATTTGTTAATTTGAATATTCCATTTCTTCCTTTCTACACCATACGACATCGTCCTTGTAAAATTGCTACTTCAATTAAAAAAGTGGTTTATTACTATTTTTCTTTCTTCACTTGTAACATAAAAATTCTTGAATATTCATCATCTTTTTCATTTTTGAGTGAAATCTTTTTCCTATTAAGAAAGACATTTTTGATTTTATTTTGAATTTTCGTCATCTTTTTTCTTCTTCGAGTGAAATCTTTTTCCCATTAAAAATTTCAAGGCGTGTCAGATTTTATTTTCATGAAAAATAGTCTTCTCCGACATTTTCAATAGAATATAATTTTTTTTTATGTAGAATTGAACATGTATTTGCCCTAGAGCAACGTCACATCTTAACTTTTAACTTTTAGTAGAATGGTGATTTTGAAAAATAAAAATTGCATTCTAAAAAATACAGCCTGATTTTGGAACGTCCCAAATAAATAAAAAAATATATGAGCAATAAATTGAGAACGATGGTGTATTTATTTACCATAAATACATGCACTGTAACAGTATTAGGCTTGAGAGACCAGTTGCACCATAGGAGTCTTTATTTAGAACTAAAAAGTGCATGTGGGAGGCCACTAACACAAATAGTAGAAATTAATAGACATTGCATCAACTATTTTCTCCAGATGAGAATTATAGACATGACATGGGTAAGCACCATGCAAATTCTTTTTGTCGAACGATCTCCACCACACGCCCTCCAGCCATCACCTCCTTGCCTGCCGCAAAATCACCACATGGGAAAACTCTCAAACTAGGTTTAAAAGGAAGCAAGAAGGTAAATCTGAAATTCTGATTCGTTTTTGTTTTCCTATACAATATGCTAGTTCCATCCTCCAAAGTCTCATCTTCAGAAGAAATAGGATTTTGTGCATTGGTGAAGCTAAATTCCTCGCTTAAGGTGATAACAGATAACCCTGTGGTTGACAATTAAACATCTATATGTAGTTATATACATCACTTTCTATGGAAATAGGTTGTATAAACAGTGAGATTAATGCAATGTAATTTAATTTTTCAACTGTCGAGCTAAAATGTAGAAAGCTTGTAGACATGATCTTAAGAAGAAAAAGTCTAAAGAATAGTACAAATCCAAAGGGAAATAGATTTAATAAAACTTAATTGCATAGTTTTGAACATACCTCTAGAATAATTCCATGGGATGTACAAGAACTCCATCATCGGTCCAGTTTACATCCTTTGCATTTGGTTCTTTTCCAATTAATTGAAGAGGTGCATCTAATGGTGGTGGGCTCTGCATACAGAAGTTCAATACAAGCTAGTTTTTTACATCAAATCAGTAAAAGCGATAATCCGGACAAAGAATTAAACCCGAACTTTTTCATATAATCAAACTTTCGATGTTAGATAAAATATGTTAGAGGGTGGTGCATACCATGCAACGAATGAGAGGCCAATTTATTCCACGGAAGAAAGGGTGTTGCTTGATCTCATTTGCTCCACCATTTGATCCTAAACGACTGGCTGGATCTCGATGCAACAATGCATGAATCAATTGTCTTGCAGCGAGAGTTACCTGGAATCATATCATATCAAAATTTCTGGCTGACTTGAAAAAGATCTATGGATCACATGAAAGAATCCCAAACTTAGAATATATTCGACTACATACAACTCCCCAAGACAAGACTCAGGAATACTTAAAAATTTGTGTCACTCCCTTCTTGTATAATTATGTGTATGTACTTTTCTACTCAATTTCAAGGGGTAAGCGCTTTCTTACCAAAAACATTTAAGTTAATCAACTCTCATAAAATGACCACATTTTCATCAAAATGTATATCTTCTTGAGATGTTTTGGTATCTCTATATGGCCATCTAGTATAATCTAATTTGTGATCCCTGAAAGAATACATTATGAAATCAAGACACTTTCTACAAAGAAGTTTAGATTCCGATCTTCCTGAAATTGTTATTAAAAAAGATGCGGGTAATTGGAATCTAAACTTAATATCTAAAAACTGTGTTGATTTTATTATCTATTTCATCAATAATCATAAATTAGATGATATTGGATGGTTTAATATAGCCACTAGAGTATCTCATGAAAATATAGATTTTGATGAAAATGAAATCAATTTATGAGAGTTGATAATCACTGCATCCTGCTTAATAACCAATTTTCTCCATTGTTTCCTTAAGTAGTTGATTATGTAATTTTCACTAAGAAAGTGCGGAAACAACCCAAATAGGGTGGGGGTAGGGGATGGAAAAGAAATGAAGTCAGAGAGATCACTAAATTGTTTTTAGTATCATATCTACGTTTCCGTTATCCATTATGTTTTATTTCCAATGTAAATATTGTTGTCATTCCAATTCCCATTCCCACAGAAAACTTTTAAAAGAGAAGTCCCCAATCATATGGTTTGAAAAAACAAGTAGCTCAGGCACTGTTCTCAATGACTCACCTCACACTTCACTACATAGTGGATTGGGGCGAACTATACTTCTAAAGTACTATAATATGACCCTCTAGCATTAATCAACAGTTTCCTTAGAACCAAAAGGTAAATTTAAACAGCATGGATAGAATAGGCATATAATCATAAGGGGCCAATGTTTTGTTCTCAATCATGTGGAGATACTGAGGGATGAGTTACACTCTTGCAATTATGATGCTTATCAGAATATACGATTTTACCGGAATGCTACTTGGGAAAGTGAGGTCTTTGTGCAAGATGTTGGCGAAGGTTTTTTGCCTATTCTTTCCCCTGAATGGTGTACGTCCATAAAGCATTTCATAGAGCAAAATACCTGAATTTCAAAAAGTAAAACAAATTGAAATCAGATGACATTTTGAAGCTAAATCATGTGGTATTTACCAAGATAAAAGAGCCAGGAAAACAAGAAACTATGCAATGTTAAAATCTAATTTTATAAATCCAGGTCTTTTTGAGAAATGAATATCTTCACCAAGAGTATATCCAAATATACCAGCTTTTTCCGCAAAGAACATTTGTTCCTCACTTTACTCAAATTGAAAATATTCATATGAAATTCCATCACACACCATAATCATAGATGGAGGGACAAGAATAACTACTTCCTTATGAAAGTCTTCAGTCCAATCTCTAAGGTGGACTATGACTTCTTTTATGTCTAGAATTACTAAATCTGCTTTTATAAGTCTCATCACATGCAGTTATTAATAACTGTGTCTAATTTTGTCACTCCAAAGTATGATCATAATAACTATATCAGCAATGTAAACTTTTACATGATAGCAGCAACTTTAGATATCTTCATATTAAGGAACTGTGCAAGTTTTTTGAGTGTGGCAATTAAATCTGTCTGGTCATTCATACTAGAGATATTTGTCAGAGGGGAAGTGAACATACAAATACACAATTTCAATATGCGATTTGTAGAAGTTGAAGTCATATATGGAGACATGTATTTGGTGAAAAGGGAAATTTAGGTAGAAAATTTTCATGTATTTTCTTCTTTAAATGATACTATATGTAACAAAAATATAAGAAGAGAGCAATTATTCCAAAGCATGAATAGCTTACTGCTTCTTCTAATCATCTAAGGACTATTGTACTCTTAATATATTTGGAAGACTAATTGTACCACATTTTCAATGACAACTTTGAGAAAAGAAAAATGAAAAGAAAAGGAAAGTAGAAAAGGTTCTCACCTCTCTTGAAAATAGATCTCTTGCCTCTACCAAGACACCGGATATAATCAAGACTTCTACCTAGATATCAACATCTACCTAAAGCGATCCTAGAGTTTAAAGCCAAGATAAGCACAATCTAAAGATCAATCGTGTGGAGTTCAGGACAGTAAAATCAAAACTAAATGAAAAATATTCACATCACCAATTGGTGTTATTTTGTGCAATTGACTAATCGACAATGAAAACTTCTCCAATTCTCTTGGAGGCTTAAATATTGAGAAAGAAAATTGATGCTCACAAGTGCAAATATTAAGAATCGCAAATAATATGCTGTGGGATATTGAAGTATTTCACAAATTAGGAATCCAAGAATGTTACTATTTTGGTGATGGTAGTGCATCTTTAGGAATTTTATTGTAGGATAACTACACTAACTAAATTGGTTTGGAGCAACAGAGTCCTGCTTCTCTGTAAGAAGCAGCACAACCAAATCTTGAACCAATGAGTGAAGTCTAACAAGTGAAAAATGATGCAAAAAGCAATTCGAAAATAAATTTCTAGCGATAAAGCTAAGCGAAGCTATATTAGGTCCTTTTTCTGTATTAGCTGAATAAAATTGTATTGCATCATTTGACTGCTAAAGAGAGAGAAGAAAAATGAATTTCAGCAGTATAAGGCTCTTTTTCTGGCCTCTGAAATTTGATTTGAGAAGCTACATTATATTTTGTTTAGGGTCTGTCAAAAATTACTGTCAAGTGCAAATCTATTATTTGCTTAAACATTCGAATTCGATATATCCCAAAATTTTGATACATATAATATTGATACGTAATCTGTTTTAAACTAATGTATAAATGGAAGTAGTGGTATATGCTCTTTTTCTATAGAAAAATCTAAAACTATATTTGGTGGCATACAGAATTGATATCATATATATAGTAAATTAGTTAGGTGATTAAATATGCATGAAGCTCTATTTATGTACAAGTAGAAATTTGAAAAAAATGAACAAATAACAAAAGGTCAATTTCATTTTTGAGAACTTGCAAGTTTTAAGACGGTAGTATCAAATTAAATGCAGGATTTTGTATCTTTACCAGCTATCTTTATTTCCATTGAAGGAGGATTTTTCCTTAAGTGAATATCAACTTTATTATATCAAAACATTTATAAAATTCAAGTCCTAGGTTGTTGAGCAAAATGTTTGATATCCAGTCTATATGACTATGACATGACAAAAAAGTGCAATAGCACAACTTTGTGGAAGCAAGTGCCAAGTGGAATACAGTCAAAACCACAAATTAATCAAATTGGTTGCCATTTTACCTTAATCATGAAGACCTATGTTCTACTTTCAACTTTTATTATGTGCTGGAATATTGCCAAATGCAGTATTATTGAACCTTTTATCTCGACATAAATGGCAAAAGTATCATTGGTTGTGCATGTGCCTATAAACAGTTTGAAATGAGCTCTTTTCCTATTTATGGCTCTAATTCACTGTAAAAAGGGAATTCAGGAATCTTTCATTTTCATAATCTTACCAAGAGCCCACCAATCTGTAGCACTACTATGACCTTCACCTGTAATGATTTCCTGCAATCAAGTCACCAGCAGAATGACCATACATAATAACTTGATATACTCAGAGCACATTTTCTATGAAGTTGATTGTCACTTTTGGAGTCAAAATACACTAAGAAAACCTGAGGGAATGGCTAATAAAATATAAGTAAAGACTATCTCAAGGCAAAAAACCTATTTTCAAGAAAATCAGTCAAAAATAAAAAAGAAAAAGAAAATAGTAAAAATGGATCGTCAGAGTGTTCAACATAAAGGAAAGGCTATGCCAAAAGTAAGTCAATTTGGAAGACATCGATGTATCTTTGTGTATTAACATTAAGAGCGTTATTGCACAATTTTGATACTTTGATCGATACTGGGATTTAAGTTCATGCATATTGGGTTCGTCTTCCTCTGTTCAATGATATAGGCTGCAGGCTCTTAAATCATTTAAGTAACACCATTTAGTTATAATTTCTAAAAACTAAGAACATCAAGACTCAACATGTTTCACTCTATACATTTATACATTAACACGATAACTAGAAGTAGTGGTAGGCACCAAGGTTTGGTGGATTATCAGGGTATAAGTGTCATCTTGTAGTAGCTAATTTGAACTAAACGTCAAACAAAAATTGCAATTTTAAGTTGTGAAAGTTTACTAATTTAATTAGGCAACACTGCAACAGTGAAAAAATTGACATCATTGCTTAGTATCTACTTACCTCAAATCAAGGCTTCAATTTAATTCAAAGTCGTGGCTTTTGTAGGCTAGAACTACTATTGAAAATATGCATAAGAAACAGCAAAATAGCAAGAAATGCCTTAGTGTACTAATTATGTAAATAGAATGAGGAATATGCCACAAAATGAAAATCACCATACCGGTGCAATGTATTCTTCAGTTCCAACGAAAGAATTTGATTGAGTATTTGGTTCTGCAAAAAAAATTGGAGGTGGTTGACTCCTAGATCTTCTATTCTTCGGCGGAGGATGCTTTATAACCTGGAAGAATATTGTCACAATTAGTAAAATATCAAAAATGAATTTTCATCTAATAAGAAAAGGTATGAAAGATTAAACGGAATTTATAGCACCAGACCCCCCAGTATTTCATATTGCGTATTTTGATAGAGACTGGTGTCGTATAATGTGCAGAATAGTGTTGGTGTTTCTAAAGAGAAAATTTTGAATAATGGAAGTAGAAATGAACCAATTATATGACTACAGTACAGGAAATTCATAGCCACAAGTTCTTCCATTAAAGGACTTAAAAACTACAAGCATTGTCCCCTACTTCAAATATGTTGCTCGGAATCAGTATTTCCTTGAGTTTCGACCATCTACATTGTTATTCATTTTGATTAATGATAATGCATTAAACTTCTCATTCAACCCACTCCACATATTAGAAGGAAACAAACCTTAGGCTAACCTACGCAGGATAATAAACTATAACTAGTAAGTTTTTTTGATATATTCCTTCCGAGAAGGGTTTTCAAGAGGACTGATGATGAATCAAATATGACGAGAACTTTTGGTGGACTTAGATCAGTGTCTGGTCTGTGGTATTATTGTAATTATAAAATGGAAATATTCATCATAAAAGATAAAAAATCACTTTCAAGGCATTTGAACAACTGAATTCTCTAAGTGCAATTGAACAAAGAATATGCAAGTAGATATCACATACTTGAGGTTTACAAGCTGTCTTAAATGATAGATCAAAATCAGTTAACACAATATGCCCATCCTTCTGAAGAAGTATATTTTCTGGTTTCAAGTCCCGATAAATTATTCCTGTAATGAGAGAACATATGATGAGAAAATCAATTATCATATATTTAAGCAGAAAACCACATGCAGCTAAACGAACATGTTCCATGCTAGTCACTTAAACTAACAACCTCCTCAATGTCTCTTATTCTTTAAAGACCAGGTAGGGTAAAAGCTACTGGAGAACAGTGTAATGTAATGTTGATATACATCATGGAACAAGAATAGAACATGATAATCTGATGCAGAGATTTGGCAAACTTATATCTTTTCAAGAATGCCAACTAGAATCTAGAACTTAGTAGGAATAAAGAACTTAGACTCAAATCTTAGGAAGGTAAGTATGCTAGCACAGTGCACGCAACCTAATACATCAAGAGTAATATATTTGTAAGGTCGAAGACTAAATGAATTACCTAAACAATGAAGATATTCCAAGCCAATGATGACTTCTGCTGCATAAAACCTGGTAATTAATGACATAAAACATTTATTTGAAGGTCTTAAGTGAACAAGCATAACCCATCAACATCTCACTAGCAGTTCACTGTACCAAATGTGAAACAGACACAAAAGTCAAAATATGAAATGGCTTATTTTCTTCAGTGGATTGGTTTAAAGTACTACCATGAGTTTCATATACAGTTTACATTGATGCAAGGTACAAGGCAGCTTGGAGCTAAACATATTCTTCGTTTTCTATTTCTCAATTTAAGATGCAGAGATCAATATCTTGAAGTAGTTTAGCAAAAGAAGTGCTGAAAATTGACTTTTCTAATAATTTAAGCCTACAATAACATCAAATTTAGAATATCCTCTCATGCCTTGCAAAATGGTTTATTCGTAGCCAATCTTCAGAGTTATGTAAAATGGGTGGGAAACTATATGCGGAATATGAGAAGATTGGTTTTGGTGTCATACATATTCTTTATGCCAGTGAAATCATGTTTTGTCCTTTAGATCACTTTCAGCAGACCGTGGTGGGCGCTGGTAAGAACCCCTTGGCCTACCCCAATTTTCTTGATGTGCTTTTAAAACTTGTATCTAACCACTACAATCTCATCCACCACATCCAAACCCCACCATCTATTGCTC
The DNA here is from genome assembly GCA_019321725.1 of Paulownia fortunei. Classification (NCBI taxonomy): domain Eukaryota; kingdom Viridiplantae; phylum Streptophyta; class Magnoliopsida; order Lamiales; family Paulowniaceae; genus Paulownia; species Paulownia fortunei. The sequence continues at coordinate 14,719,335 of CM033108.1, forward strand.
CTTGCCTCACTACTCCACATTGCCTCCCCTAAACCCTAAAACTATTATCCATCCCCTCAAACCTCTAAAAATGAATTTCAAACACAACCACTGCCTCTGCTGTACACTTTGGCCATGGGCTGGAGACGGGCCAGCAGGCCTTTGCTCCCCCCCTTTTCCTCATTCTCATGCTGTCAATTTTCAGTAATGAAAAGAAGAAATGAGGTAATAAAATCAGAACTTAGTTTCAACTCTTTTTTTGGCTTTAGATTTGAAAATTTGATATTATAATTTGTCTCAACAGGTAGACTCGCGTCCATAATATAATCTATCTCAGAACAAGATATATGTTTAGTTTGAATTTATTTTCTCAAAATGTTGTTGCATTTTCAGTCCAAAAACATATACGTTTTACTCATTCTCTAAAACTATTTTTTGAAAATATTTTCTACAAGCAACACCTGCTTTCATTTCTATTTTCAAATCTTACACCCGATATTAAAAAATCACCATTCCTAAAAGCATGGGTTTAGCCATTCCCTCCTCCATCCCCCATGGGTTTAGCTATTTCCAATAACTCAGGAATGAACTTTTATTTACCTTTTATAAAATTATCCTCCTAATCTAAATAAAAATATTTGATAAAATTTAGGAATGACAACAGGTCAATTCGGGTTTACCAAAACCCGACCCCTCAAGATCTTTTTGGAACCGAACCCGAACTCGCCCCAAACCCGAGAGTCGGTGTGTTGGACCCATTAGACCTGATTTATAATTTTAAAAATATTAAAAATATTTTTTAAAAAATTATATAACCACAACTTTCTAATTATGAGAAAATAATATTATCAATAAATAACTAATTATTTAACTTATATATACATATTTTAATTTTTAAAAAATTAAAATTTTAAATGTACTTTTTACTTTCATATATTTGATTATTTATTAATTTTATATTACTATTTTACATTATAAGAGTATTATATTTATGTTTTTTTTATGAGTATATATAAGATACATATATTTTTCATATATATATATATATAAATATACATCATATAAATGCATACATAAAAAATATATATGCAATGTTTTAAGGGATTGGGTTCGTGTCGGATTCAGGTCTTAAAACTAAAAATTTATTCCATTTCTACTATTTATTTCTAATTACCAATCATGAGATTGTAATCTAACAAGGAATGACGATTCCATTCTTTCTTCATTCCTTGTATATACCAAGCTTGAGATTGTAATCTAACAAGGAATGACGATTCCATTCTTTCTTCATTCCTTGTATATACCAAGCTTGGGAAACGCTATAATCATATTATTCCTTTCCTTTCATCATTCCATTCCTAATTTCATTCAATTCATGTCTAATTCAATTCCTACATACCAATCGCCCCATTATTCCATTCCTACTATTTATTTCTACTGAAGGGTAATTTAGTCATCAAAAATAATTTATTTCATTCCTGCTATTTATTTATAATTACCAATCATGAGATTGTAATCCAACAATGAATGACGATTCCATTCTTTCTTCATTTCTTATATATACCAAGCATGGGAAATGCTATAATCATATCATTCCTTTCCTATCATCATTCCATTCCTAATTTCATTCAATTCATATCTAATTCTATTCCTACATACCAATCGCCCTAATTATCGTATATATAATTGTTGTGTCCCCCCTTAACTTCATTAGGGAACCATCATGTTAATGCAAGTCTTTTCTTATATTTTGGTCTTTTTATGTACACTCATGCAATTGCAGAATAAATGCATTATTACCACCAGGTGAATGCTTTTGATATATGTTCATCTCAGTTATTAAAACACCATGAAGAAACGCAAGTTTTTCTTATATAGACATGAATGAAGTTGATCTTCACTTACATTTGGATTTATTAAATATCCAACATGCAATGAGAATTATTGTTATTTTAAATGAAATTAATAAAGAAGTTAAACCAATTACCTGGCTGAGTCCTCTTTAAACATTTTTAAGGGTTGTTTGTCAAGTAATGCAAATAACTCTCCTCCAGGACAAAAATCTGTTATCAAGCAAACATGTGTAGGTGTCTGGATACAAATGGATATCATGTCAGAATATGGAGGGTATCAGGAAAAACTATGAGGAATCAAAATAAGTGAGCTAGTAATGCTCAAAGCCATGCCAAAATCATATACTATATCTTAGGCAGCCTTTTTAACTGACTGGAAAATTGAGTAAATCATATCACATTCTTCATCACAAAAATATTATCAAGTATGACGAATTTAAAAATGTTTTATTGTTGTTCATTTTTGTTTTATCATTTGTCCTTTTCTTCTTTTTCAAACACCATAGCCATACATCCATCCCTCACAAACTTTGCATTTCACAACATTGGATCTAGTACTGACGAAATCTATCTTTTTCAATATGGAAATGAGCATTATGTTGGAGATATAGCCAAAATACCAACAGTCACATCAGGCTGTAATGTAAATTTCTACCATACAAACACAAACATTGGAGAAAAATAACTCAACTTATTAAAACTACCGTGCACAACTAAAGAGTCTATACAAAAAATATTTCATTCAATACCCCATGGTTGATGGTAGATCCCTACATTATGTCTGAAAGTTTGAAGAATTCCAATACTACTTAAGCATGGAGAGTGTAATAACTTACCTAAGTTTCTTATACCATATTTCAAGAGCACCTATTGCATTTTACATCTTTGCTTTAATGTCGATAATATATGAGTTGATTGAGTTTCAAAAAATGAGAACCTGAAAAGAGGTGTACAGTGTGGGAAGAAATGGATGATCCAGGAGTGAAATAATTTCTCTTTCAATGCACGCTCGATGAACCTGCACAATTCTTTAGTTCCTCAATCTAACACTTCAAACAAATCAAGAGAAAAAAAGTACATTATGTTGTGAAATCCCATATTGAGTTTGAGTGGACAACAGATGGCGAAAGCAGTACCAATAAGTGATAATGCAGGATTTATGCACAATTCACTTAGTAGATTCTAGTCCTACTTCAAACAGTGTCAGGAACTTAAGAATTTTATTTGTTTTATAAATAAATATATATATATATATATATATATATATATATATGATTAATCTATAACTCAGCAGATGTCATGGCAAAGGAAAAAACTATTTTATAACATGCAAAAGATGATGATCAATATACATCTGAAGAAATGGATTCTTATATTGTCGTGAGCAACTAAAATAGATTCAATGGTGGTACATAATATTTAACAGAGCCAAGGATTGTGCGTGAGCCTGAAAGATTAGGAGAGATTCTGCCAAAATATTCTTTGTTCTTTTGACAATAAATTGCTTGAGGTAGACGTAAAGAAGGGCCATTATTTACAGGGGAAACAGTCTTTCAAAGAAAGACACACAGAAACATATGAATCTGAAAAAACTTAAAAGTGACTAGTAACATAGCCAATTATTGCTGAAATCATTTGTAGTAACTTAATCGTCCTAATGTTAAGTCTCATTAACTTTTTAAAGTCAGTAAGAAAATGACAAACTAATCTATACATAAAGTGATAAAAGGTCCATGCTAACATATTTGATTTAGTATAACTTCTTCATTTGCAAAAGACAGCACTTGTTCCCATCACTTATAACAAATTAAGATCCTTTGCTTTTGATCCGATCACTTCTAACAAATTAAAATCCTAACTAGTGATTCTGAGATTCCTAATAAGCACAGTAGGTTTGATTTTGATTTTAACTTCTTATTTTAATGCTATACACTTGTGTTGCACCCGTCTGAATGATAAGACATATTGCTTACCTGGGAGGAACTCGACTTACGGAAAAAATGTCACTTAAGTTTTCTATATCTGAGAATTTTTTTTTTATCTGGTACATGACATTAGCAAATGCATCCTCGTGGTAGAAGTTAATCAGGAAATTTTGAGAATTTAGACAAAATTTCACTTGATTTGCCCAGAAGGCAATAGAAATCATTGACAGATATACCTTGTTACGATTCAGCATCATGGATTTATCCATTGCCTTCATGGCAAACAGTTGACCACTACCAATTAGTTCCACCAAATGAACACTGCACAAAACATTCATGCTTGCATAGGTGAAATATCATTTGGAGTAGCAGCCTTAATTCTGAGAGGATAAATCTGTTTCTAAGGTAATTAGCATAAAATGCATAAGAAAGCTTGAGGCTGAGTTATCACGAAATCAATATTTTATGTTGAAAATCAGTTGCATTAAACAAACAAACACTCCAAGTAAACAGAAACAATCACAAAAATCAGTCTTTTTCTCCAAAACTACATCTCATGAGAAATGCTGACCTTTTTTAGTTCAATTATCCTTTCAAAGAAGTACTCCTGTTCCAAATTTCTACATCTATTTGATCTATAAAGTGTTTTGCTTATATTCTCCTTCAGTAAGTAGCAGTTAGTTTTCGGAAGGATAAGGTTAACTTGAATGCTGTAACACTGTGCTACCACAAAGAGAACCAACTGCACTCCATGAACAGAGAAAATCTGTACATAACAAGGCAATTATGAAATTAAAGGGACTTTTGGCACATAAATGATGCCTTGGATTTATGTTAATAATGAAAGCATACAATTCTCACAGTATGTTGTGTGTATGCTAGATTCTCAAGTATTTTTACTATCACACACAAACACAAGAAACTCCGATGTAGTGAGACTCCAAGTTTCCATTATGCCCCATAAGAATCCCTCAGGGATCTTTTAATAAGCATTTAGATCTCCTATGAGCACAAATCAAATAAAAGAAAGAGAAAAAGAAAGGTGTGAAAATTGAGCCAGAATTAATGTCCCAAATAGAAGTCCACCAGTTGGAAACAATGGTTTGATATCAATAATGTGATAACATCAATGCTGAGTTGGGTTGGGCTTCTGGGAAGGAGATTTTTAGGACATCTGGAGCATAATCTTCTCACAGAGGTATAGTACAGGCCCAACTTCTTGGAATAATTTTGAATTTCCTTGTTATGCATGTGCCTGTGAATATCTTCTGTGATACACTTCAATAGTCCTTTTTGAACTATTTTTCAGGAGTTTCAAGCAAGCACTAGAAACACATGATCTCTACCTTTCTATAACAGTGGCGGAGGAATCAGACAAGAAAGATGAGGCACTCTACTTGTAATATATATAATGAAACCATCACTGGAGTTGGGATCTTAGTCAAAGAGAGATATAATATCTGGATTTTCTTTTGCACATCATATTGATGCTGATGTGCAATGACATGCCTGTTCAGCATTAGGCTTTAAAATGTTCCATGGTAAGTAAAGTAATTGAGCATATAATATCTGTATTGCATAGAAAGAACCACATGGATGAAATGTTTGATGAACTAAAGCAGATATTTCAAATGAATGCTGTCGATTGCTCAACTAATGGCAGGTATTATGGTAGAAGCATGAGAACTAGCAGAAAAATCCAGGAAACCAAATAGGTGGAACAAAAGAATGAAAGGGAACAGAAAGAAAGAACTAAGAAAATAAGTGAGTAAAAGTTTGAAGAAACATTATCAAAAGAGCAACAAGAAACTTTTTGCAATAATTTGCAAATTGAAAGTTATTTACAGCACAAAAAGCACGAGTCCAGTTACTTGTATGCGACTAAGTCTCATGTTTATTAATTGTAACATATGTTCTGAAGGTTGTCATCCATTTTCTACAATCTTTTACTTATTTGTTGATATTTCTCACAGCTCATCACAACTAAGGAATGCACCCATATACATAGCCGTGACCAAAAATGACAAAATGCAAATACTAATGCAACAAAAATGATAAAATTACACTAGCTATCATACCAGTAACAGTGAATTAGAGAATGCAAACACTAATCAACAAACATGATAAGTTACATGAGATATAATCACAATGATGAACAGCAGCCTGACAATGACAGGTATCAAGCATCGAGTGAGTGTAACGAAGGCTGGGTATATATGATGACTAGGAGGACCACTTGTTTATAAATCAAACAGTGAAGTCAGTATACCTGCCAGTATCTCCACATCCCAAAGGACGTATGGGCTTGAAGTGATTCAATCCAATCTTTTCACCTGTTTCAGTGATCTACAAGGGATGGAAAGAAGTGAGATAAAAGATGCATGCTAAAACATAAAAACAGAAGCTATTAGATTGACATTCATTTACCCAGTTACCAAGATAACTTTTAAATCTTGACCCTTTTAAAACTGTTTTAAGATAAGAGAGGCCGAAGGGTGATTGCTGTTGGATTTCCATTTTAATAACAAAAGAGAAAGATTATAAAGTTTTCCCTGGGTCATGGATAGGCGCCCTCACTGCAGTGGTTATGCATGCGAACAAACTTGCAGATAACACTTCCCAATGATACTGCTCTGTGGTATATGTGTAATGACTGATACAGCACATAATTTTTCACATCCCATTCGTTTGGCAGAATGATGAACGATAATGAAGTTGTCAAAACAATAATAAGACAGTAGCACAGTTCAAATAAAATGGTTTTATAATTTGTTAACGGTATTTAGAAAAATAAGGTTCAAATTAAAAGGCTAATAGGAAGACCTTGTCTGCTGACAATTAATTGTCTCTCTCTATCTAAAACTAGGATTTTAAAGTCTACTTATTCTATTAATCCAACGTAACAAAAGATTACTTCTAGTAGATGCTTTCTTTTAGGTCGTAAATAGATTTGTTTAACATCTGTAACAGTAATTATATAAAATTAGGAAGACATCTGTATCAGAAAATTGAGAACCTATTAAAAGTTGACTTGATAAGCTATGCTATTAAAAGATATGTTAGGATTACATCTTTAAAGAGATGATATAAACTGTTAAAAGAGATTCTCACTTTGCAAAGTGATACCTTTCTTATTGCTGCCCATGCTGTGCCATCCCTTTTGTGGGGTTTGGGGAATACAGGTTGTGAATGTATAGCCCACAGGTCTTCTGGTCTCTGAAAGTGACACATGATATTTTGAATCAGAAAAATGACACTAAGACCTCATGCTTTCAGAGTATTTCAACAACAGTCTCAGAAGATCATAACATGAAAAGCATTCCTTTCTGTATTCTAAACCTTATTTCCTATATTGACACCAAAGTGATTAAACAAATTCATCATTTTAGTATGAAACTAGTTATACACGGATTTTAAGGATAGAGAGAAAGGAATACCTTACCAAGTTGGCATCAGGAAGTTCTCGAACAGCTTCATCGACATTTTCTGCTGTAGCTTTGACCTGGTGAAGAAATGCTTAGCTGATGACAATCTAACTTGAACTTGAGTGATACAAATAGAAACATGACACAAAAAAAAAAAGAAAAGAAAAGAAAAAACATAGGAAGGAATACTAAATTTGCTTATGGCCTGATTCCTAATTATAAGGACTTTCTCTGGCATTGCATATCAGACATGCCTTCAGATTGATTTTATAGATATTTTACCCCCACAAATGACCTCAATAAATCAAGAAAAATACGGCCACAACGATGAAATATATTGCACCAAACTATTTATGAATGAAAGCAAATCTGGAGCTTAGTGCCTCCTGATAACACTTTATCACCTTAAATTCTTCAGGTTGAGGATACCTAGCAACCAAAGTGCTCTCTACAACTAAGACTGTTCATAGTTTTCAATGTAAAAGCTTATCCTAATATAACAATAGACGACCATATAATGTAAATTTAGCCAGCCAGTAGACAAATATTTGGCAAATTGGTGATGCAATCTAAACTAGTGATATGGGATCCTAACAAACACATTCACTGCTGATTATAATCTGATGAGCTTCCATGCAATACAGAATACGAAAGAAGATCATGGACGCAGGAAGCAAGAAATCAACTTCCTAATCCAACAGTAGAAAGAAACATCTTCATTGAAATAGTATTTCATGTTAGAACAATTGCTTCATCTTGCACGAGCAATCAGTTCATCCATGGCATAAATGATTAACAGCAATTACCTAGATGGACTTAAAATGCTAATAATGTAGCCAAATGAGGCAGTTATTAAAGATAGTGATGTTTTTTGAAGTCTCTTTGTCATTACCAATTCAAGTGGATATCTTCTTCTAACATTTGCAGCATCTATCATATTTTTACATTTCAAAAAGGTATGGGATAGCAGCTTAATAAGGCACAAACTCTAAACAAGTACATCTCAAATGGAATTGCCGTTAAACTGTAGAAGCATCAAAATAGTTACTCATTGGAAAGAAGTCAGTAAAAATCAAGAGATTCACATCATTGTTGGACTCAGAATGTGAAAAACAACTAATACACTGTAATTATATCAGCTAAATATTGATGCCCAAGACTGCATGGAATTATTTTCTGTGTTTCATTTAGGAGGTGTGATATAAAAAACTCGTTCATTCGGTTCTATTTTCTTTAAACGACCACAAATAACTATTGGAGAATGAAAAGTAGAATAGTCAAACAATTTTTTTTAAGTAGCTGAGCTTGATATTGAAATAGTTCACGAAGATAATTTAAGTATTCAAGTCCGGGTATGAGCAAAAAGTGTTGCTTTGTTTTATCCAATTGTATTCGCATCTTTGGAGCTGAGGCGTAAATAGAAATTTTGTGATCTTATTCAGTGAAAGATGGATATGGCGGATTAGCCAGTGCTGTAGTTACATTAAGCTAAGAGGTGTAATTTCTTTCGTGGTTCAATTCTTTTAAATGGTTGGTCTAGTTAAACATCTCGGTTAATCTTTCTATGCATAATTTGATTTTCAAGATGTTAATTTTATTGTCTGTGATTCAATTAATTTAAGTTATGACGTCGTTATAGTAACCAGATATATTTAACTGCATTACATGCCTCTACTTAGTGCTCAAGTTTGTTTTAGATTGGAAAAGTTTACCAAGTCTCTGATAGGCCTTATTACACTTTTGAGCCATGATTTGGGAAGTGCAATGAAGCAGCAGGAGGTTCAGTTTCTGTCAGGTCTAGAATCATGTATGAGGTTGTTTTTTTAAATCCTATGCAATTTCTTCTATGAAAATGTACGAACATAGAAAATAAGTCAATGCTATCTTAAGAACTAGAGGCACTACTTATTTCATTGTCTTCTCAAATATTCAAGATGAGGGTCATAGCTCCCTCTTCCCTTGGAATTGAATATATTAATAAGTATATTAGTCCCAGCACACTCCCTCCAAGTTTTTAGAAACATAACAGAAAAGACAGAAAAAAAATTATACCAACTTAGCACTCTGTTGCTCTGTTCTCTCCGAGAGGCGGTTCCTGAGTGGTTCCACATGATCACTTCCATCTAGTTGGACACCAATGAAGTATTGGAGTTCGCCCTAGAAATGTCGATAAAGATCAAAGAACAAAATTGTGTCATCAATGAATCAAAATTGCTTTAGCGTAAATCACAAGAAGACTTCAAATAGCAATGCCACCTTCTGATCACGCATAGGTTGCAAGTGAAATAAATTCCAGAATTTCTTCCCTGAAATTTGTTAATTTCAAGAATGGAAAGTCCAAGTTAAGATCTTTAACAACAAATATCTGAATCCTGTTGACTTGTATTTTAAGGATATCAAAAAGCCATGGCGTACCACTCTTTGTATAATTAATCAACTGAACGGTAATTTCCCTTTGTTCCCTGATGGCATCCCTTATCTTTGACACAGTCGCTTGATCGGTTTCTGGTCCCTGAAGAAACCTGGACATGTTTCAACCACATTAGGTTACACTGAAGTCATTTGTACATGCTGAAAACAGGACAAGATAATCCCCCAAAGTTACAATGCTTGGAGAGGAACCAGCTTAACTTCAGAATGAGTTTCACAAAACAAGAAAAACTATGCCAATTGTATAAATCTGGATTTGAATTAAAGTGGAATGGAGCCAAATAATCAAATGGGTAATGCTGTCAGAAGTTCTATATAAGTTTTGCATTGAGCCAATCTAGAGTATCTCCTTTGAAAAATGAGATGCATAAGTATCACTTTAAGTTCCTAATAGAAGAAGATAATTAGAAGGAGGGCACTGCACTTGAAAAATACACAAACATAAACTATCACCTGCAGTCTATTATTATGTCTCATGACTAAAAGTTAGATTAATTAAGCCAATGATTTGAAGATACAGAAGTTCCTGAGGATGCCAACATCATTCAAAGACAAACTGAATTTCGAATAACAATAACGCGTAAATAACAATCATACCTGCAATTCCTTCCCAAAATTTCTTCGCGTGTATACTCCGTTAATTCAAGAAAGCTATCTGATGCGAATATCTGCAAGGTAAGAACGGCATTCTTATAATCTGATGCAAGATATCTCCAGAACATTAATACTCTAACGAAAGAGAAAAAGAAAAGAAAATCATATCCACATATGAGGATAATGTACTAACATGATGAAACAGAAAACAGAAGTTTGAAGTAGTTCATATGATGCAGTGGGCACACTTTCAATTTTGCTAAAACAAAGGGACTACAATAAACAGAATGTAAAAAGTGTTAGTAATGTATGATTGATCTTACAATAGGATTATCAGGAAGTCTAGGATCTGTTATCACAAAATTCTTCTCAATGCGTTCTAAGGTTGTTGCTAGGTCAATGCCTTGGCGTATATCCCTTTCTCTTTCAGGTCGTTCCCAACTGTCTGTCCGTTCTATATCTTTTGTCATTAAGATCTCTGGCTCAATGGCTTGTTGATTTTCATTCACACCTGCACTGCTTGAAGACCTCCCTTTGAACCTGCAGAAATACACTACAGTTTAACACAATTGAATGCTGTATGGTCCAGTAAAAAGGACAATTAAACTTCACCATCCTATAGATAGCATGGAGTGATTACCATGAATTTCATCATCCTACAGATAGTACAGGCTGATTACCATGAGTGAACCAAGTTCCTCATAATGGAAATTGGATAAGCACATCAAAGTATTGACTTTTGGACTTGTCACAGAGTGGCAAGTTCAACTTTGTCAAGTCTAGAACTTACCCCCAAGTAAGAATCAGTCCCTTAGCAAAAACAAAAAATTAGCTAAATATTGTGGGACAACCGTGTCTATAAATGGAAGAACTTGATGGTCAAGGAGGTCTAGTGTACTTAAAGAGAAGCAGAATGATTTGGAAATAAAATAACATACGGATAGACTAGTCTTGTCAACCAGTCAAAATTCCACAAGGTCACTGGCAGACCTATTTCCACAAACACCCCCACCCCCACCCCACCCCAACGACCCCCAAAAAAAAAAAAAAAATCCAATTTCACTTGTACAATTTCATCACTCCAGTTTCCTTCTCATCAAAATTTGGCAGAAAAGTATGTAATAGCAGATTATGGACATAAGAAGTTGCAGAGTTGAAAGAAAAAACAAGCGGAAACAGGGAAAAAAACAGGGCTCACCCCATCAATGACATGTGTCCGGAATTTCTGGACTTGTTGCTTGTGTCTTGACGAGAACCTGAACGAGCCAAGTTACTTTTTGAGTCCCGCTCAGAGGTTTTTCTCCCAGGGGTACCTTTATTTTCCATTTCCGCTGGTCCAGGGAGCATGTAATCTTGGTTTAACTTCTCATATTCAGTCTTTGCCACGGTATCATGACTTTGAGACCTTATGTGAGACCTTGGATCCTTAAGGGTTTGTACAACCTCTATGATGGAACCTAAAGCCTCTTCCTTTTGACGAGCTGAAGCAAATCAATCAAGTAAGATTCCAAAAGGAAGTTAGTTATTTGCATTAACAAGCTAAGGAAGCCTACATACCATCATAACGAATTAATGACTTGGGTAATCCATTCGGTCGTAGTGCTTTATCATTCGCTCCTTCTGTGTACTTGCTGACCTCAACCTGCATTCTGCCAAGAAATGTGGCATGTGTCACAGACTGAGAGTAATTGTTGTCCTGTTAGCAGAAAGCAAGGACCAACAAAATGATGCATCTTGGCATACTACATACTAAGTTGATTTATCCAAACAATCACTCCACTTATCTTTACAATTTGAACATGAATAACTTCAGAGGATGACATCACAGCCAAAAACAAAATGATGCATCTTGGCCTACTACAAACTAAGTTAATGCTATCCAAACAATCACTTCACTTCCTTTACAATTCGAACATGAATAACTTCAGAGGATGACATTAGAGCCAAAAAAATGCACTAAGGGAGCCAAGGAGAGTGCAATTGTGGATTTCAACTTTGTGATATGTAGCTCACCATCTATGTGACACAAGATAAATTCGGAGCAAAACTTGAACAAGATTGTAGCTACAGCAGGAGTAAAGTGAAAAAAATAAAATCAAATGAACACCATATCATTTTTGTATTCAATCAAAAAATATTGTGAACCTCAAACTTAGGCTGGATAGTTTGTAGGCCAATATTTTGGAATCTGACAACCCAGTATCAACACAATGTGGATTAACTTAGGCGAATGGAATTGGTCTTGGAAAAATGATTCCTCTCCTCTACCTACTATGAAGTCCAATGACCCAGATGTAAAAATACTTTTCGGGTCCTACATCTTTATTATGTAGGGAATTATTTGGAAAGTGAAGGTGTAACCCCTTGATCTTCCGGAAGCTTTTCAGTTAATAAGAGTACCATTCATTCCTGAAAAATATATGCTTTCTACTTATAAACATAATCTGATACGTACATACTTCCATTCAAAAACACCAAAACCTTGTGTCAATTTGAGAAACCCCATGTAGGCCATTATTTGGATGGTTAAAGTATAGCCTCCTAGTTCCAGTTGTTGGTTAATAGTTGTTCGCCAGATAATTCCTGAAATCTGATTCATTATTGTCTGAAATGCTCAAACGAGAAAAGGAAAAAAAAAGGAAAAAGATCAAGCAAGGACCTGAAAACTTATAGTTATACAAGCATCTGCATGTTTATATAGTTTTTGTACTGTTTTTTTGTTTGATGCATGGGGAAAGCAATTGCTTTTTCCAATTCAATAACCACAATGGTCACATTTCTTTATGTTTGGAGGAAACTGATCAAGAAATTTCCATATTTATCAGAAGCCATGCAAATGATTTCAATATCACATTAAGGTGGTATAACTTAACAGCAAAGGTAAAAGCATCATTCTGATCTGTTCAAATGAAAAAAACATCACCACAATGATTTTGCAATCGATTTGATAGGTATTTTGAAAACTTGTTTAATTAGATGTTATCATGAGTTTAAACTTTTAATGACTTTCCACTCATTTTATTTCTAAATTTCCAGTTACTTGTCAGCCTTGCCTCTGAATGCTGGAAATATGAGAAAGCATGTTCATCAGCATACCCTATCATCTCTTCGGGAGAAGAAGGTACTTTCTATATCTGGATATAATTAGTCCAAATACAGCCAAGGTACTATAGCGGATTGGCAGGTATTAAGATTGACTGGTGCAAGTGAAGAGATGAAACTTTACCCAATAAATTTTATGGTTCTTCCTTTGTCATCTTTGATTGGAGTGATTGTCAGCAGATTCCAAAAAGGGGTGCCATCCTTCTTGTAGTTTAGAAGCCTCCCACAATAGCTTGTTCCTGTTCTTGCTGCGTTCCTTATCTTGGCTACCTCATTCTGGTCTGTATCAGGGCCCTGCAGGAAACGGCTGAACCAAGAACAGCCAACCACCTTCAAACCTCTTTTCAAATTCCATAACAATTAACAAATCCAAAATGTTTGGAATGAGTCTATATTGTGATAATGGAACAACTTTTTGAATACTCAGTGTCAAGAAAAAAAGAAAAAAAGGTTTCCACCTATTCATTTGATGCACAGTACCAAGTTTGGAGCTGAAGGGCTTGAACCCCTATAACTTCTAGTGTAGGTAACTAAAGCATCTATGTGCAAAATGGCAAAGAAACTAAAGCAGTTAATTCTCACCAATTCCTTCCAATAACCTCTTTTGAAGAATAACCAGTCATTGTGAAAAAGCCACTGCTAGCATACACAATAGGGCAATCCGGCTTTGTTGCATCGGAGACAACAAATGTCTGTTGCAGTGTTGCCAAAGCATCCTTTATCTCCTGAGACACCCTCGGAATTTCAGATCCGACACTAGATTCCCCTGATGTCCTTGATCCAACAGCAAATCTTTCCAACGAGTTCTTACTTCTTTCTCCTTCTCCAGATGGATCACTTGCTCCAATGCCTATGGCGTGAAAGCTACCTTCACCCACATCTGTCCTAACCATAAGTCCCCATTCTGCAGTTCTTTCAGCTATGCTAGCCTCCGTTGCAATCCTTTTCTTTTCACTCTCATCATCTTCTAATGTCTTGGAGTTTCCATCTAAATCTGTATTACCATCGCGAGCATAAGTGATCTGAGATTTGCTAGGCCCAAACTCAAATGCCATCCATTTATTTCCAGTCTGGTTCCTGGATGGTTCCCCTTGCACTGGGAGTACTTGCACATCATTTCCCTCACTCCTGGTAACAGTAGGCACTCCAACATTATGACTCACAGGTGGTTCAAACACATCAATTGATAACCTCTGCTCTTTACAACTCGATGACTCCATTTCCAAATTCCCTTTATCACCATGAAGGAACTACAAGTAATCTACCACCAACCATCACTAAAAAAGCATCCTCTTCTTTTACTGTTCCAATATAAAACCAATGCCTTCTATATATTAGAGAATCAACAAGAGAACAATTGAGAAAAAAATCGAAAACCAATAATGTCATAACGAGTCTTTGCTAGAAGTCATATAATAACACAATAACTCTTAAAACTTTTTCTTGCATTTCAATAAAGTCTCAAGATAGCATGGTTTCCTATCTCAATTTAAAGAAAAGGACGCAAAATAGCATTGCATATCAAGATCACAAGAATAACTAATAATCAGCAGCAGTACAAGATTCTCATTGACCAAAAAAATGATTATCTTTGCTATCATTCACTAAGGAATGGCCAAATACTTGCAACTCACATAACTAGATGCATGTTGAAAAGATTACAACTAGAAATGAAGCAGAAGTAGCATGAACTGAAAAGGGTTCAAGAATTAAGACATGAAAAACAACCTGGAAATGGGGCTATAAGAGTGAAGCAGATGGAAAAGATAAGTGGAAAGATAGCGTTCACAGAATAAGTATTAAGTAGGGCTCCCAGCAGTTAGTCCAAATATACGTGGCCATCATCTGCAACACCTGTGTGTTTGTGTTGTGTTCGTACCGTGGTCACTAAATAATATCCCTCTTTGGAGACTTGAGTTGGCGCTCCATCACTTGAGAGTTACAAACATGTGCAAAGACAAAACCAACCCCAACTGTTTCTTTATTTGGTTATCTTATAACTATGATTGTCGATTAACATTGAGAGAATTGTTGCAAAGTACAATTTCTATTTAGTTGGATGAATCAAATGCAATATTTTCAATGTATTCATTATCACTGTATCGTGAGGGAATGATAAAAAATAATTATTTTTATTATTTTAATTATTAATAATATAATAATTATATCGTATTTCATCCTAAATATGACAATGGGCAGATTTGATTAAATTTGATATTAGTTACATCAACAGTTTTTAGGATCGGGATTCGATCCGTCCCAAACTTGAACCCAACGAATCTAATTCACTAGATTCATTTTATTATTTTAAAAATATTAAAAATATATTATTTTATATATTCAATTTTTTAAAAAAATATGTACAATATATTTAAAAAATAAAAAAATAAAAAAGGTATGACGAGTTTAAAAATAAAAATTTAAAATCTACCCCCAAACTCATTTATATCCCGTCTCATTGACATTCATGTTTATCCATTTCAGAATGACATGAAGTTTTTCTTGGTTTTCTTTGTAAGGAAAATGATGGAGAGAAGAATTTTTTTTGTGTACAAGTAAGTTATAACACCCTATATTATGGAATAAAAACTAGCCCTCAACTTTTAAGGATTTTAGGTTTCTAAACTATCATTTATTTCTAGACTCTATAAGAAAATTAAATTTATATATTTTCTCATTTGCTTGTATTTAACCCCTTTATAGGGTAACCAGTGAACAGCTCAAAATTTAATATTTTTAAGAGACGCATTGTGACTCTAATAAAGTATTGCTTAAGAGATCATTACTGCTTTATCATTTTGTTTTTTTATTTTTTTCTTCCTTTCTTTTTTTGTGTTTTTTGTGGGCCAAAAGTAGTTCACAAAGTGGATTTATGCTAGGAAATATCATTGCTCATGGCAAAATCAAGATTTTCGTCTATAAATGTTGAAGACATTTAGTCACTTTCACTCCTCCATTCATTTTATATATTCTTCAGTTTCCAAACAATAAAGAGCAAATAAAAATTGATGTCAGTTTGGGGCATTTCAGTAAATGAACCAATATAAGCCAATTTATTGAATGAAGTGACAGTAAAGAGCAAGTAAATAAACACCAGAATTAAAGAAAAGAAAAGAAAAAATGAAATAAAAAACATTTTTTTTATTTTTTCATTTAATTTTGTCTGTGGGTTTGATGGTAACATTGCAGATATTGAAGGGGAATGAAGACATAAATTGAATAATATATCTATCTATCTATCTATTTATATATATATATATATATATTTATGAGGCTCTAAAATGAGGACGTGGTAAGTGGATAGATTTTCCCCCATATACTTTTAATTTTTGTCCCTTCAATTCCATGACTGTGAAGTGACATCCTATCTAGAACATAGTACTATTTCACATCCCACCTGTCCATACATACACAGTCATCTTATAGTTGCATCTGCTCTATTGCTCCATATATTTCACTGTTGTTTATTGCATTGTAAAATTGTGATCTTTCTCACCACCGACTATTCTTAGCCCTATGGTACTACTAGATAGATATGTGAAAATATTATTTGCTAAATTATGAAAATTATTTTGAGATTTAGTTTAATTATAAATTTTTAATTATTTTGTAAATTACCTCATTGAGGTTTTTATTTTTGTTTTACAAATTCTCTCGATGCATTTTTTAAAAATAGAAACAAATATCAATAAAATATTTATAATTTACAAATTTAAATATTTTTTTTATAAATAACTCAAATGTTTTTTTATAATTTACCAAATAATCTTGAATGAACTGGATGCATCCATTCAACATTATTAAATAAAAAAGTGGATGGTAATAAACACCATCTTTCTATAATTTAATGAGCACGGTAAAT
The DNA here is from genome assembly GCA_019321725.1 of Paulownia fortunei. NCBI lineage: Eukaryota > Viridiplantae > Streptophyta > Magnoliopsida > Lamiales > Paulowniaceae > Paulownia > Paulownia fortunei. The sequence continues at coordinate 14,736,505 of CM033108.1, forward strand.
GAATTGCAAACCAAACCCTTGTCCACATAGGTGCACAAAAATAGGCACCAATCTGCAAAAATTATAATGCTACAAAGTCCAATTCCACTGCAAATATCTATTTCTAGGGAATGAAATACGCTTGGCTCGAAAGATGTTTGGCACCACACAACCACTAGAAACTGCCAAAGTTGATGCCTCAAAATGAAATTTATAAGTGCCATTCATTATGATATTTAGTCTTTCGTTCATACATCCAATACACATTGCAATTAATGTAGCATGGATTTTATCTTGAAAAACATAACCTTTCAATTTACCACCATTGTCCATGTACATACACAAAAACAGGTATAATTCTGCAAAATTGTCTGTTGTAGGGTATCAGCACATGAAATATGGTTGGTCACCACCAAACCACCACAAAAATGACAAATTTCATGTCCGATTGAGGAAACTCTCAAAATGCACAAAAACAAATTTAATCGCTAAGTAACTATAAATTCTATGAAAAAGTTGTATGTCCGAATCGGGTTAATATTACATTTGGTCAAATGTGCATGAGTGAACTCTTTTCAACCAAAAATAAAAATACAAATGTCTATAAATATAAAAGTGAAGTGATGAGTATATTTTCAAATACAAATAAGTGGGCTGGACAAATAATATTAGGCTTGTGACCATTGAAAAAAAAAAAAAAGATAAGCCATTTCAAAAAAATGAATTAAGAAAAAGACAGAGAGATATGATTTACCATCTTGTGGTGGTTGGATTTTATTTCCTTTATTATATTAAGTTATTTATGTGGCTCTCATGTCGTACTCCAAATAATCCATTTGTCACCTACCACACCATCATTTCTAACCTTACAATTTCATTCATGTCATTTTAAAAGGCTATATATGTTTTGTTAACTATTCTATTATGGACTACAAAAAGACAAAAGTAAAACATGAAACAATTGTTATTAAAATATCAATTAAGTATTAATTTGATACAATCATCAATAGTTTATTAATTACAATCAATAAGAGATAGATACCTATACATTTGATGGAACTTGAGCCCTTACATGTTGACGAATTTATTGCATTTTTTCTTTCTTTTTTTTTTTTAAATTTGATCCCTTTATTTAAATTAAAATAAGGTTTTTCACGTGTGTTAGAGTATGTGAGATAAAATAAACAAATATGACTCTCGATTTAGTGTATATATATTTAAAAAATATATCATGTACAAAAATGTGAATGACTCCTACTGCTTTGTAATCTGATCCTATATTTAACTTAAATAACGGCAAAATAACCATGCGAAAAAAATTATACAAATTTTTAGACGGTAATAAAAATAGTTTTCTTGTTTACTATGATACGAAGTACTTTAATAACTGCTGATAGCAAAATCCTTAATGCCTGAGCAAATTTAGATGATCTCCCTTTGCCCTTTTTAGTCAACGACCCAAAATCCCACATAATTTAATTCTTAAATTTGTTACTCGGAAATTCACTAATTGCTCACAATAATATCTCTTTTTACAGTACACTAAATGAATAATACATTATGAATAAATATTATATTTTTTATGCAACGTAACGTTCTATCTACCATTCAAATACCTAATATATAATATATTATCCACTATATGGTCATCCAACCAAATAAGTTGGGCAAGCAAATGATATTAATAAATAGATCCCAAACTCCATAAATTCTACAGAAATTGTTTTACTCTTTATATCATCTAACAGGTGTCTCCCTTTCATCTTATTTATTCCCTAAAATGTCTCAAACATTCCAAAGTGAAAAATTAAGAATAACTAAACAAAATAATCAATCCAGAATTCATGAACTTCATTTGACCATTATCAAAGATTTTATTTATTAAATTTTGAAGATAGGGTGAGATCTGATAATATAAATCAACTGCTTTATTCATAAAAAGTATCCAAATAAGTTCTCCAAAGTAAAAGTTACACATTAAAGTAAGAACAAAGGGCAAGAAATATAAAAGAAAAATTAATATAAAAATGAACCAAATAAAATCCTTGAATACGTTGGACAACCAAATTGCATGAAATACTTACCCTTTTCATATATCAAACATTAATAAGATAAGAAAATATTCAATGATATAGTATAAAAAATTGTTCACGTAAATTATGAATAATAAACTAAACTCGGTAATAAATACTCAAAAACGTCTGTTCACATTACATATGAATTATTGAAGAAAGTGGGGTATGACCACAACTTAAGTCAAAAAATCTTCATTGAGAGACTTCTTTATGGATACATACATACAAATGCATGTATTATCCTCTAATCCAAATTTTCACCTTGAGAATTTCATTTCAAATCGATTTATCAAAAAATTACTTAAATGAAAATATCACAAACTAGAAAAATGAAAATTGGTGGAAAAGTGTTTAGCCAAAAACTTATTGTATTTTATGAAAAGGGAGATAAAGTATAGAGAGAAAGAACAAGTTAAGAATAAAGAAAAATATCGAAATTCATAAAAGAATAAAGATATTCGATATTCTTTCAAGTTTTGGAGATTGGATTACATTAGAATATGTGAAATTGGAAAGGATAAAAATTACATAAAACCCTCCAAAATTTTATCTATGATTTCCAACACCCTAAACTTGTAAATTTAACGCTTACCCCTGAATTAAATATTTAATAAAATTATCTTTAATGCAATTAATTTATATAATTTTTAATTTATTTTGAATATTTTATATCCCAAATTTAATTTTAAATTCTTTTCTAATTAGAAAAAATATTATTTGAATTATATTTTTTAAAAAAGTAATCAATAACTTAAATAATTCAATTTTATAAAAATTGAAGTAATAAAAAAGTATAATAAATACACAAAAATATTTAAATATGAAAAAATATTTTAATTAAAAATAAAATATTAACTATTTAATCTAAATGAATTTTTAACTCTTTGGATAAAGAATATTTTTGTAAACTTAATATAGATACATATATATAATTGAGTAAAAAGTGAAAATATATAAATATATATCTAAATATCAACAGAGATATACTTATTTATTTTATCCAAAAGAGTTCAAAATTCATTTAAATTAAATAATTAATACTTTATTTTGAGTTCAACTAATCTAAATAATTTTTTCATGTTTAATATTTTTTGGATATTTATTGTACTCATTTATTATTTTAGTTTTTTAAATTTGAATGACTTAAGTTGCTAAGTATTATTTTATTAAAAAAATGATTAAATATTTTTTTAATTAAAAAAGAATTTAAAATTAAATTTGGATGTAAAAATTCAAAATGAATTAAAATAATTTTATCTAAACATTTAATTTAGGAGTAAGTATTACATTTGCAAATTTGGGGGATATTTGCGACCATCAATGAAATTAAGAGGGGTTTTTATGCCCAATTAGAAATGAAAATGTGCAACAATTCGGCATCTACTGGGAAGGGGGAAAATGTGGTTAGATAAAATTTGCTTTAGCATTAGGGATTTTGATCTGGCATTATCAGCATCCTACTTTAATTAGATAAAATTATTATAGTTGTAATTGAATTGAATTATGAACGAGTCTAATTACAAATTTTATGTTGATTTGTTATACTAAATAAATAAAATTGAGATCAAACAAACTTTTTTTAATGATCGATTTTAAATTAAAGGTTGAATAAATTGGTTTGTATTTTAAACCCTACAATCTACACAACCGGCCTCCCAAAATCTTGTCATGAAACATTTGTTCACTTATCAAGAAATTCAAACTGCATAGCATAACATAAAACAGATTTGGCTTAAGCAAAATTAACAGAGAAATTAAGATGTTGATTAGTCCAACAAACCAATGTATTATAATTAGGACGAAAAGCAAAACAAAAGCAAAACAAAAACTTGGCTTCAATCTTAATTCCAAGTTTCTGTATTATTTTAGATTGATTATTGGGAATAATTTGCTTCAGTATTGTAGTTTTGATCCAGGTCCACAGCTGTCGGTGGTTAATTGCCATGTTTTTAACTTCAATATTGGTTAAAAAAAAAAGGTTTTTCGAAAAATAATATTTTAAAAATTAAGAAAGTGAAAAGAATTCTTTTGGAACTATGTAAAAGGGAGAAAATAGAAAAACATATTAAGTTTCCACGAGAAATGAAAAATAAATAAAAGAAGGACAACTAATAAAATGAAGAATTGCAAACTCAAACACATTTTAATTCCTTCTACTTTCATTACATATTTGCTTGAGTGGTGCAAAGAAAACTTAAATGTTCATCTTATTTCAAATGATTTGTTTTCTTCTGTTGGGAGAATTCATGTTTCTCAAGCAGTACTCAAGGCCGGGCGATTTTTATGAGTTATTGAATGTTTATATGATTTATATTAAAATGAAATAATGATATTAATATATGCAATATAATAGTTTTGAGTCTCACTTAAATCATATTTAAAGAAACTTGAAAGAATAAAAGTTCGCTTATCCAGGTAGAGGGCTGCCGGGGGGGGGGGGGGGGGGAGAAGGAATTGGGTTCAAGCTTTCCCCAGCCCCTTCTCATCAATGGACATATAGAGTAGTAATAATTCTTTGGAAAAGGGGCGTGAACATTTCTAAACAGCAGTGTTCACAATTAGACAACAAATAAATGGCTTTCATATAAAATCTTTTTATTTCCAAATTAATATAAGTAATTTTTTTTTTTATTAAAGACTATGCACATTAGGAATGGCAACATGGCAAGTTTGAAAATAAAAATTCAAGAATCGCTCAGGACCCATTTGTAATATTAAAAACATGTTTTAAGTGGAGTGGGTCCGAACCCCACCCCATTATCATCCCTATGAAAGTTTAAGGCAAAGTTTTGAAAGGTGAAATAGTGTTTAACATAATTTGGGTCATGGCTTTCTCACTTAAAAGAAGACAAACATAAGATGGTAGCTTGAAGTGGTTAAACCTGAGGTAGTATCATATGGTGAAGTCTAATTTTTGACACATCTTGTGAGCCAAAAAGCACATTTTTTCAGTCAACTATTTACAATCTATTTTAATTCCCATATGATCCCAAAAATTATTATCACCCTAATTTCCTAACCTTTTATTTAAATTCTAACTCAATTAATACTTGATTTCTACATGATTGACAAGATTGCACTTTGATAATCTTACGTCCATATGAACCTTATAGTTCATATTTCAATTGTGATATATTATATTTAATATCCCAAATATGTAAATTACTTATATATATACTTTTAAAATACATTAATCAAATCAAATCAAATTATATAATCTTACAGTAACACCTTTAACATTTCGAAAACTATACTATATAACCCATGAATATTCAACTTATTGATCAATTTAATTTTTTTTCTTATCTCAATATAAAATTGACTACTTAGATTAGATAAAATCAACAACTAACACATACGGGAATGTTTAAAACTTAATGCTCAAGAATATCATTATGAGATTAAATATATTATGTCATGTCAATATCAATACAATTGGTATATGAATAGTAAGTAATGTACTAATCATATTGGTTAAGAGAATAATGAGAAGTTTGGGTATTACATCTTCCCCTCCTTACAAATAAATTGTCCTCAAAATTTACTTGCAGAAAGAGTTTTAAATACTTAGTCCTCGTTTCATCTTTGATTTCCAAAGTACCTTCTTCTATTGACTGATTTTGCCATAATACATTAATCAATGATTTTTTTTTTAATTCTGAGTTGCTTTACTTATCGTAGGAAAATATCTACAGATCTTTCTTCATACTTTAGATCTAATTTTAGGTTTTTTGGTTCAGTCTTTATAATATGAGATTGATTCGGGTATATTAATTTAATATGAATACATGAAAAATATTGTGCAACTAAGACATTGATAAAGATAAATCAAGTTTGTAAGCAACTTAGAACTGAGTTTTTTTTTTCAAACTGCATAATTCCTTTCATTGGAGCTATATTCAGAAATACATGATCCCCTATAATTCCAATATTCTTCTTATTTGATTTGCATAACTCTTTTATCAACTCTAGGTAGTTTACATATGTTAACGAATTTGTGTCACGACTTCTGTCATTTCTCAAACTGTATCTCCTAAAAGCTTCTTTTCACCATTATTATCCCAATAAAATGGAAAATTCCACCATAGGTAAAATTTTGCTCTATTGACATTGTAAAACACAACCTCCAAGCAAATCATCCAAAGTTTGTATTGTTCCTTCTAATTTTCCTTAGATTTGGGAAACAAAAAGGTTTAAACATGCTAATACATCAAGTAAGACATATTTAGATTTTCAAATTTTCTTGTTGTCCAATTGATATCTAATAATATGGGGTTTTCATACTGGTTTTTTTATCTTAAGTATTAGCCGTATTCTATTTCAAGAGAAATAATATGACTTACCTATACTTTCTTATGTTGACTGATTTTGCTATGATTTGGGGGAAGATATGTCGTACTAAAAGATAATTGTATTCCCAATAGCTTAGTAAACTCTTCCAAAAGGTATAAAAACCTTGAATCTTTGTCAAAAACAATAGATAGTGATACACGATAAAGTCTAACTAATTCTTATACATATATCTGTGCATATTGATCCATGGAATATAAGTGGAACAAATTGAAAGAAAATGAGTAGATTTAGTTAACCCATCAACAATAACCCAGATTATTGTCATTGAAATGTATTTATTATTCGCTAATGAACGAAATCAGATTGGACAATGTATAGAAGGTCATGCCACCAAAAAGGAAGAGAAGAGGTGATCATAAGGGTAGTCAGAGTTTGATGGATAATTTGACTAATCTAAAACAATAAAGACTATAATGTTTGGTGAACAGATACAACGCATGTAATAAAGAACCAAGAACAGAACCAACGACCTTCCCTACCAAAAACTCGACAGGATACTTCTTAAGCTAGGTATGAGAATTTAGGAATATAAAACCTATTAATTTTAATAGTGGGCCTGATCCCATAGTTGCAGAGGAATATGTGAAATCATTGGATATTATTTTTGACTATATGCATATTGACGATACTGAGAAAGTACCATGTGTTATTTTCCTGTTGAAGAAAGATGCTAAAATCAGGTGGGAAGGAGCTAAGCTTGCAGTGAATATGGAAGAGTTAACTTAGGATAAAATCAAAATAATATTTTATAATAAGTATTTTACTAGAGATGCTAGGTCACTCAAAATAAAAGAATTCCTAGAGTTGAAACAATGAGAAATGTCTGTATGTGATTATGTACGAAAAATTGAAGAGGATTGCAAATATGTGCCATATATCACCAGATACAACAACGAAAAGATAGATCATTACTTGAGGGGCTTTAATCCTAAAATTAGAAGAAATGTGAGAATATTTTCAGTAGCAGAATTTAGGAAATTAGTGGATAGAGCTTTGATAACTAACCTAAATAAGAAAGATTTAGAGAAATCCCATCAACAAAAAAAAGTAAATATTTACTCTAAGAAACTAGAATCAGTGGAAGAAAATAGAGCAAAAATCGGGTTAAGGTAATGAAAATTGTCCTAGAGTTGAGCAGACTCCTATTACGTTTGAAAGACCTAAATGCATTAAGTGTGGGAGAAATCATTAGCGAGACTAATCATTGCTTTAAGTGTAAGAAGCCTGAATATATCGCAAAGCATTGCCCAACAATGCAGGAAAGAGTTCATGGCAGAGTGTACATGATGATAAAAGACCAAGCTGATTTAGATGCTTCCGAAGCCTCAAGTATTATTTTAATTTCTAGAATACTTGCAATTGCATCGATAGATTCAAGGTCTATGCATTCATTCGCATCAAGCGCATTTGTGAGAAAATTAGACATTACACCAGATTTAATAAAAGTAAGGTACATTATTACCGTTTCATATTCCAACCAAATGTTGAGGGCCTATTTTGTTCAAATTAGTGATAGGACACTATATGTGGATCTCGTTGTTTTACCGATGTTGAATTTTGAGATTATTTTGGGTATGGATTGGCTTACCAAAAATCATGCGACGACTAACTGTAACAAGAAGGTTGTGATTTTTTAGTCACCTAGAGAAGAACAATTTGTATTTAGTAATACCTCATGCTCCCGGTATGTACCAATTATAACTACTTTGAAAAGCTCAAAAGATATTATATAAATTTTATTTTTTTGGATATTTGGCTAGTGTTACAGACACTTCGCCTGAATCACAATTGAAGCCATAAAATATAGATATGGTTCAAGAATTTTTTGAGATATTCTAGATGATTTAGACCCCTTAACCTAACTGTAGAGCCTAAAAAGCAGATATAGTTAAGTCAAAATATGTTAATATTTCATAAAAGAACAGAGTGTTATGGTTTTAGCACAAAGTTTTTTTTGTTTTTTATTTCTTTATTTATTTTGTTATTGAGAAAAGAACTTGAAATTCATCTTTTCTTTCACTTGGAATCACATGAAAATAACTTTGAAAGTTTAAGAGTGACTTTTGGAATGTAAAGTGTCTAACATGGTTTCGGTAGTGGCTTTCTCACTTAGAAGAAAAACAAGTATGAGATGGTTAAGCTTGAGGTGGCAACATATGGTGAAATTTAATTTTTGACTCATCTTGCAAGCTAAAATCACATGTTCTTCTATGTATATTCATATATTTACAACATATTTAAATTGTCATCTAATCTCATAAATAATTGCTACCCTAATTTTCTAACCGTTCATTCCATTTTAACTTGATTGATATATGATTCTTGCATGATTGTTAAGATCGTACTTCGATAATCTTATACGCAAATAGATCTTGTAGTATCATATTTCAATTGTGATATGTCATGTCTATTGTACCAAATATGCAGATTACCTGTCATGCTATTGTCCCAAATTTGCAAATTACCTATATATATTTTTGACACACCTTGATCAAATCAAATTAAAATATATAATCCTGCTAGTAACACTTTTAACACTTCTAAAATTATAGTATATAACTATATTGATCAATCTAAATTTTCAGCTTATCTCAATATAAAATTAACTACTTAGGTACTAACACATACGAGAATTTTAGAAACTTAATGCTCAAGAATGTCATTATAAGATGAAATGAATTATGTCGTGTCAATATCAATGTAATTGACACATGAATAGCATATAATGCATGAATTATATTGACTAATTGAGTAGTATGAGCCTTCGGTATTATATCGACTCCACCTTATAAAAATTTCCTCTTTGAAATTTATTTACCGAAAGAGTTCTGATACTTAATCCTCATTTTATCTTCCATTTCTCAAGTAACTTTTTTTTTTTAACTGATTTTACTATAATACCTGGATTTTCTAATTTTTTAGTTGCTTTAGTTGCTTTACCTCTCCTCCTTCTTGCTGTACATACATACACAATATAATAAATACATGTAAACTAGAACTTTTATTACATAAGGAAATCAATTCTTTTTTAATTATTACAAATTTTTTTGCACTACTTGTGTTGCATTATAATATTATGAATATCACAAAAAAAATTGTATATAGAATGTATGCATATGCTTACACGTATACAAAAAGGAAACACAAATATATACATATATGTGTATGTATATATTGAGTAGCATACATAAACAAATAAACAAACAACCTCGAGCAGTTGATGCAAAAAAAAAAAAAAAAAAAAAAAAAAAACATAAGCAACCAAAGAAATTAATTATTTAAAAAGAGAAATAAATAAACAGTAATATATATAACTATGAAATTAATTAAGTACTCCTAGTTTAGTAATTTATCATATTGAATAAATAGATAAATATTTCTTTTATATTATGCATGTATATGCAGAATATCAAATGTCATTATCAGTTTTTCTAAGAATTAATAATCAAACAATTTTTTTGAAATCTCATGATAACATAAAAAGGACACGTCACATCAATAGCTCTATTAACTATTGTTATTTCCCCCCCTATAAAATTATCATCTAAACACATTTCCATAACCATTTATCATTCCCCTAAAATCATTTTTTTTCTATACTTTTCTCATAAAATCAGTTTTCCAGAATAGATATATTACTTAACCGTTGTTTAGACTTCATTGCATCCTATAACATCAAATTCAAATTAAGAACGAGTTATTCCTAAGTCTTTGGCTAACAATTTTTTTTATAAATTTTAAAATATTAATAAAAACAAATCCTAATAAAAAAATAAATATATAAACTTCTTGATATAGTATAAAACCACTTAATAGAAAAGGTCAGGACACCAGTATAATTCTAGCCCCAGAACACTTTTTACGATTATTAGAAAAAAAAATTTGATTGATAAAAAAAATTAAGTTTTTTATGATTCTCTTTTAGTATTTTAGAAACAAATTTATGCAGACGAATCTATTACAATTGTCTTTAAAACTTTAATGTGTCTTTAATATATCATTAATAGCGTAATCATTACAAAAGAGAGATGGATTTGGATTGAAAGATAATCTGGTTTTGAGATCATAAGATATTTTAAGTAATTGAAATTAATTATTTACTCTTTATCTATAAAATATTTCAAAAGACAAGGGCAATGTTTGCAAAAAACATCTCATCTCAGTTATAAATCCACTTTCTATGAAATCACATCATTTTTCGCAGGGTTTCACTTAACCAAGAACTTTTCAGTCAAGTCTAGTCAATTTCAAATATTCCTTTTTTTTTTCCCCAAACATCTAAAACAGGTTTAGTAAATCCAAATCTCACATAAAATCACTTATCAGACCTAATGTGAAAGTAAAATTACTACATAGCTACATGAATAGTGGATCTCATATATATATATATATATATATATATATATATATATATATGAATGTATTTGAGATAGATTACATAATGAAGTTAATAAACATAGATAAGAGTGTTTATTCGGCAGAATCGAACATCAAATCGAGTTAATCGATTCGGTTCGGTTATTACTGATTTTTGAATATTTCAGTAATCATTTTTAAAAAAAAAAAGAGAAATATGTAAATAATAAATATTAGAATTATAATAATATTTTTTTCAGTTTTTAAAAAAATTAAAAATAATATAAAAAGTAAATAATAGATATAATATGTATATAAAAAATAAAAAAATATAATTTGGTATTTGATACGGTTCTGTAAATCAAAATTAAAAATCGAACCGAATACTTAGTTTTCAAAAAAATCAAAATTGAATATCAAATTAAAATTTTCAATTTGGACCACAACGAATTTTCAATTTCGATTCAATTTGACCGGAAGTGTAAACACCCCTAAATACATAAACTATCTAGATAAATTGGTTTAATTGAAAATGAACACATCAAAATCTATTTCACACAGTACCCAAAACTATAAAATGTAAAAATGTTAAGAGACCCAGCTTTAGGAAAAATACTTTGGAAAACAGTATTTCAAGATAATTTTAGGAGTTTAAAAATACTAAAAAGCTGTTTGGACTGCGAGTTATGAGTGACAAGTTTTGCATAGTTAGATTGGAGATGTTTTGAAGTTGAAAAGAGATTCTAGAAAAAGCATTTGGATGGCATTATTTTTAAATTTACTGTTTTTGTACAGTTAAATATGAATTTAAAAAACTTAAAAAATAAACCTTCAACCTCATAGTATATTGTTAGTTGCTGAAATGTCATTTAATCCTTTTCTGTTTTTGACATATTTTTTTCGAACTTGATAATTTCCTTAATGGTTGCCATAATTATTATATAAAAAATGAGAAGCCCATGGAAAGTACTGCAACTGCTCACTAATTATCATTCTACAAAAGTACTAATCAAAATATACACAAACCTTTTGTATGGCCCCGAATGAAATTGGTGCAAGCTATGAAAACTTTGCACCTTTGACTTGACTTCTTCTGTACATTCATATTAGATCTTTTATTACAATTTTTAATTGTATTTTGTATTTTATAAAATATATACACATCGTCTTGTCTGAATTATAAGATACAATACAAAATTTGAATACATAATAAAACAGATAAAGAGGGCAGGCAACCTTCCGACTAAGAAGGGAATTTGTCGTGTGTGAGAACGGGGATTAATTTGCTGCCATCCGTGGAAAATGGCTATGAGGTCAGAAAGGAGTACTTGATTAACGCTGTGAAACAACAATATTAAACTCTATGTAAGAATCCATGTAACATATTTGCATTTTTCTTGCACAAAATTGGAATCGAAAGATTTCTTCCACAAAGCAAATAATGCGCTTTTTGCAATATGCCGGAAACACCATATGACGCCGTTGGACATTCTTGGAAACTTGACTTGAATAAGGTTGGAGCATGTTTGCAACCCTCTCAAGTACATTTTCTGATACAACTTTCTCATGAATATATTGTAATTGGTCACCCTGCATTTGTCTTCTTTAATTCTATTTAATTACTAACCTTGGGAAAGCATATCTATGCTCTTTTGTGAATTTAAATTCCCCTCACCCCTCCTCACTCCCTGGACTTAAACAATAATTCAGGTACTGGCTTGCATTCAGGAATTATCAAGAGAACTAAATACAAAATGTCTTTGCGTTTTCAAATCCACCTTAGCATGTGTACTAACTTGTAATTGGTCAGTTTGCATTTTCTTTGGCACAATATGAAATATGCATGGAAATAGCTAGGATAATATTAGGCTTAATGTACTTAGATTTTGATGATAAATAGGTTTAGAATACCCCAAAACTCTTGTAATCTTATTCTTAACTTAAAAAAGCAGGAGAGACAACAAAGTTCCAAACACAAGTTGAGTTGCTAACCAAGTGGGTGAAGGAGGTAGCTAAGTGGAAAACTCAGAGGAACATCACAACAATGAAATCAGATGTGGAGGTTCAAGAAAAGTTCAAACTCAGCAGATAGTCTCACCTGCGAAAAAAAGACTTCTCGTATTAAAAACAACAAGAATGGTGGAAAAAAACTACAAAAATAAAAAATAAAAAATAAAAAAATGCCGGCAATTTAAATGAAAAAACAAACAAACAAACATGAGTGTAACAAACAGATTTCAAGGCATAGAGCTTACCACGAACAAATTTTTTGAAGCACCTAAAAGGAGCTTCCAGAAGATCAGAACAAATTTTTCACACAAAAGAAGATTGTTGATTGTTTCAACAAAAGAATCATCAAAGCAATCTTTGTGCTATAGATTAGATATGGGTGATCAATTGAGTCTTGTGTTTGCTATTTGATTGTGTTCAATTGAGTCTTGTATAGGCTGGTACTAGGCCAAATTGAGCTATGTGTATATAGGTTGACTTAATCGTAATGTTTTTGGGTGTACATTTACCTATACTTATATACACTCACGCGCGCGCGCACAAATATATATATATATATATATATATATATATATATATATATATATGAATGTGTGCAAAATATATCGTATATCACCAAATATAACATCTCTTATGCTAATATATTAATTATTTTGGAATACAAGACTTGTGTACTCTTGAGAGGTGGTTGAATTTTATGTAACTCAATTGATTGTAAAAGTAAGAATTTGTGTTATATGTGAAAAAATTTAGTGGACTCTCCATTAATTTGATGAAGAATAAACACAGAAGGATTACATTATTTTCAAATTACTATAAAAATTAGTAAGCTTTATTTACGTTTTTGCCCACTTACTTCTGTGATTTATTTACTTAAATGGTGCATTAGTCAACTGCAACATTCTTATCATTGCATAATAAAAAATTCTTTCAAACAAACAACTCAACTGTTGAACTTACTAGAGTTTTTAAGACTTCTTCCGCTTCCGAAACATTCGAGTTATCATACAAAGCTAAATGAAACTACTCTGTTAAATGCAACGGCTGACTTTGTTCAAAAGAAAATTGCAAGTTAAATTGAAAATTTCGAAAATTTTATTTACCTCCCTAAACCCTTTCGTATCAGTGGGCACCAACAATTAAAATCAAGAAATATCATGCAAATTTCCAAGCTAAAACAACTAAAAGAGTTAGAAATTCCGTTACGGGTCGACATTCAAATCCCAATACATCAAGACAAAAATAATAATAACCTAAAATATATACAAGAATGAAATTAGTAAGTAAAAAAAAAAAAAAAAGTGTAGTAACTTACAGAAGTCATGAAATGAGCTCGAGAAATACTGTCAATGGTCCTAAAGAGTTCTTCCAAGTTGGCCTATTAGATCGGTTGTGGGGGTGGGAGGATTTTTTAGGATTTTTCTTCACATTTTATATTTTCTCCATAAATGCAAGATAGATTTATCTTTGATTATGTTTGCATTGAAGAATTTGAGAGTTCAAATTTTAATCTATAATTATAAATTTTTTAACTTATTTTTGGATGCCTTTATGCCCCGGTTCGACTTCCAAATTAATATTGTTTTAGTAAAGAGCAAATGAAAATAGATAAATGTGAGAGAGAAAAACAAAAGAGAAACAAATTAATTATAGAAATATTTTTAGAAGATTTATTCATTATTTCACTGCCTCACCATTTCCAAATTCAAAGCCATACAGATGTGGTATCTTTTCTGATGGATCGTACTCTTGAATGAATTATTATGTGGGATGTTGCTTGCGTCACAAACAAGCGTTAGAGGTATCGGGGGTATACCCGACGAAGATCCTCCGATGCTCAAGTCAAATTCGGAACAGATCAAATCCAGATAATTGGTTAGTCGATTAATACTAAAAATATTTTCGTACATTTTAACAATGAGGGTAGACTGTATTTATAATGCTGGTTCCATGATTTTCGTGGGCCTGAGTCTTGGATCATGTTATTCCTGATGGGCTTAATTTGCATGTTGGAGGCCCGTTTGGAAAATAATTTATGAAGTTCTTGGATTTGGCCTATCTGATGCATCTAGACTCTTCCCATAATTCGATTAAATATTTTGGGCTAAGTAAATTGAACCTTTCTGGATTATGGCCCATCATAAGCCCCCCACTCTCGAAACAGTCTCGCGTAGGGAGGCAGCTTGAGAGTAGGAGTCCGAAATTTGAAGAGCAAAGCTTTTAAGAAAAAAAAAAAACTTCTTTCATTTGCCCTTGCCTTGGCATATCCTTCAAGAGTGAATTTTGGGACTTACTACTTTCTCTCTCTAAAGTATGGGTCACAAGGTGAGCACTTCATTTTTCCTTCCTCATTCCCTTGCATTTTTTTTCCTTATCACTTTCATCCACTTGTCTAGCTATTCACCTTTTCACTTAAGCATTTTGTCAAGCACTTGAAGCACATCACAAACTTAGACTTAGATATTGAATCCTTTCATCACCATGAGTCAGCACATAGCACCACACACATGGGGATTCGGGGGTGGGCGTGCCGGGGCACGTCCATCACGGTCATTGTCGTGTGCCACTCCTGGGGGCGGCGCTATGCTTAGCAGCCAACAACAGCAAGCCGCCGCTACCGAGTTGGGCAGCTTGCTGGCTGTCGTGCTGGGCATCTAGCAAGCAGCGGGCCTCGGCAGCTCGTAGGCTGCCGACCTACCCAGCAGCTCACAGCGGCGAGCTGCCGCTATCGGTGTTGGTTCACCGCAGCGAGCTGCCTCCAGCAGCAGCTCCATGGGTCAGGGGTCGTCGTGGCTCGCCTGCTCCTGTAGTCGGATTCCCTTACGACGAGGGATGCGTCATTTCAGGGGTCATCATGGCTCTCCTGCTCCCGCAGTCGTTCCAAGTAACTTTTCTCACTCTCGAGTTGATTTTAGATATTTTGAGGGTGTTCCGCCTGAGACCATTAAGGCAATAGCTAATTTACCCGACTACAATAGAGAATCCTGGGAAGTAGAAGAGTTTAGTGAATCTAGTAAGAGTAGTAGTTCACCCGAGTTAGGAGAGTGATCATCATAAAAAATCAAGGGAGAGAGCGATGAGGCCGAATCAGATGAGTGTGGGAGGCTTCCCATATCTATTGAGCCTAGTTGGATATTGGATGTAGAGGTGTGTGATACTTATTTGACTGTTGGGGATCTTAGAGTGTTGCGTAAAAAGTTTGTACTACCATCTTGCTATAAATTAGTCCTTCATAACATAGGTGACAGGATCACATGTCCTCCGAGTGATCATTTCACAGTATACATAGCTTACTTTACCAGTGGGTTCACCATCCCCCTTCTCCTCTCCTTATTGAGATCATGCGGAGTCTAGGTATTGGGCTCAACCAGCTCACCCCTAGTGCCCTACTATCTTTTGCGGGTTTTTGCTACCAGTTAGAAGTGTTTGGACTTTCTGTCAGCCTAGATAGTTTTCATTCTCTCTTCGTGGTTCAGAGAGTACCTCACGAGTCTTTCTTCTATTTCTATCCTTGTGTGGGTTTCAAGTTTTTGGGAGGGAGCCCTTCATCCCGTGGTCCTTGGAAAGAGCATTTTCTGTATGTTAGGGATGGTGGATGGGAAATTCCCACGACTTGGAGTAGCATGCCTACCAAAATACATCTTAGCAAGGTTCATTATAACATTCAACTTAGATGTAGAGGGATGAGATTGTTCGAAGCCTTATTTGATCCGACTTGTTTGGTTCTGCTAGGTAGTTACAACTTAACTACTTCTCCTTAGTACTTTTTGTTGCCCACATACTTTACTTAGTATTTTTGTTGCTTTGATTATTTTTGCTTGCTCTATATTTTTTCTGATGTTCTCTCTTTGTCCTTTGTATCTAAGAAGGTGGACTTTGCAACACTCCGTTCCCATAAATTAGCGGAGATAGGCACTTCTCGTCCTCCAAGGCGTAGTGCAGCACCTAGGGTGCGAGAGGAAAATCGTCGAGGTGGAGCTGAGATCGGCCGTAGTAGTCATGGCAGTGGGATGTCTTCTCCCCCTCGCATTGGGGTGATGAGCATCGATCATCATCACTAGATATTGGGCATGGTAGTAAAGCTACTACTAGTGATGATGTGCCTACGGCTAGTACCAAGAGGCCTCGGGACTTTTCTTTGGTTTCTCCTCCTTGCCCAGGTGGGGGGAAGTGTCTATTCAGTTATGGGGTTAGTCAGGTAGAGGGGGTGGAGTCCTTGTGGGATGCTCAGGACCACTACTTGGCTTGGAAAAGGATGTGCCCGGTTATCAGTACTTATGATGTGAACAGACTAGAGGCAATACCTGATCTCGTGATTGTAGAGGCTATTGCTGGAGAGTTCACTCGGATGAGCTTTTGCCGTAGTGTTTGCTTTTTTACTTACTTTCTTGTGATTTATGATGTGTATATATCACTAGTATAATCAATCTTTGTTGATACTGTAGGGCATTACCGTCGCCTTGATCTTTGTTGAACGTGGGAGAGTTATAAGGAAAACTTGAATATACTTGAGGCTGCCGAGAAGAGGAGCATGGCGGAGATTGCGCAACTCAAAGAAGAGGTAAAAAACTCCAAGAGAAGTATGAGTAGGAGGAGGCAACGGGGAGGGCTCTGCAGGAGATGTACGAGCAGAAGCGACGCTCAGGGAGAAAGTTCCTCAATCAGAAGCTGGGAGGGCCTTTGTTATGGAGAGGCAGAGAAGGCGATTACAGCATATCAGCCTTCTCCTACTTTCGAGGAAGTTGTCATGCAGCGAGCTATGTATATGATGATGTCGTGCGTGATTATAGATGCCAGCTACGCAAGTCGGGGTGTATGCCAGATGAGGTAGTGATGCTGATTGATCCTCATATTCCTGAGTTGGAGGGTGTGACATCGCTGCGAAGGGTGACGAGCATGTTGATATTCTGGGTGACGATGATGCAGAAGAGAGGTTACTGGTGCTACTCACTCGATTCCACCCGCCGAGTAGAGATGCTAGCTGATAGGACTTGGACTTTATTTTAATATTTCTGGACAAAGCCTTGATGTTAGGAATTATGGATTATCGTAGTTTCGTTTGGTGTTGGTAACATTTGACTTTAGTTTGTTATGTGTTATACTTCAGCACATGATGTTTTTGGTATTGAACTATTTTCTTGTTGTTATTGTTGATATGCATTGTTTTGATTTGCTTATGTTATCTTACGGTCTTGTGCAAAAATGCATGTTGTTCATACCCATAATATGATCGACCCTAGTATATTGCTCTCATTTCCCAAAGCATTACATCTCAAGCCACCCATGCAACTTCTCCTGGGGTTAGAAGTAGACCAACCCTAGGGGATGCGAAAAGAATGTGGGGGATGAATTAGAGGTGGGCAGGTCGAGCTCTTTGTGGCTCGGCCTGCCATGCTATCGTGCTTTTCCTGTGACCTCAGGAGGAGTTGAGCTATGGGATTCTAGGGTTGAGTTATCTAGGCTCTTTGATGACCTTAAGGGAATCTCGTCGACTCTCGGGGGTCGATGGCGCTATAGAAATAGAAGACTTGTTGTTGTTTGTACTAGCATGTAGACGAAAGATAATTTTATTGATAACTTCATGAATCAACACAATGTACAAAGCTAAGGTTCATAGGGAATCCTTGAAAAATTCTAGACTAGGAATAGAAATTATTGTTCTCACGTAGGAGAAAAATATAAAAAATTCTTAAAGTAAACGAGCTCCACATTACTGGTAGAATTTCTTTAAGTTGGCTATGTTCCAAGTGTTGGTTCGCTATAATCGCAGGGGTATACGCAGCGGAAAATTAAAATTTTTATCAAACATAAATTTAACCCCTTTGATTCGAAAGCGATTTTAATGATTGCGCTTATTCAAGTGAATATATAATAAATATAAAATCGGATTATACCTTTCGTGTACTCCGGTTGTTGTAGGGAAGAAGCAATCAATTGCTTATACTAGACTATCAGAACTCGCAGGGATCCAAGTGTCTCCCCTCTATCAGGTCCACGATACGGAAAGCAACACCAATTAAAAGGATTCGCTAGTATCCTTTTAATTGTTTACTAATCTAGAACCGGAGTATATTTTCAAGAACAATAAAGATTGATTCTTTAAGTTCTTGAAACAATAATATGAAGAAAATAACAAGAAACTGATTTTCTTTTCATTTCTTTTCTTTTTTTGAAGAGTAAAAATAGAAGACTTTAAACAAAATATTTTTGCTCAAAATTTTTGAATTGAATTATGTAATTTTCATCCCTCATATATATAGGGCTGAAAATTTTAATCCTTTTCCAACTCTTGAAAGTTTTTCTATTTTGAACTACTTCAAAACCTTATCTTAGAAGGATTCCAAATCTTCCAAAAACTCTTCTTTTTTCACTCTTCTATTGTATGTGGACTAATTTGAGACTACATTAATCATCAAAATTGTCTACATACATTGTTGATATTAATTTGAACTCTTCAAATAATATCAAGATAGATATATATCATATATATATATACTATAATTATATTTATACATAAATTAAATCTTAGTGGCCTATTTTATCCTATAAAATTGGTCACTATATTTATTTATCTATAAATGTGTTAATTAAATAAATTATATTTATTTAATTTATTCTCTTCATACTTTAGTGGGCTTCTTAAGTGATCCACATTTATTTTGGGCTTGGATTCAAAAATCCCCAAATCAATTCAATTGATTCAATCCCAATTTAATCAATCCAATTGATTAATTTAATTTACTCCAATTGGGCTTCCTAATCAAATTAGGTCCAATTAAATAATCCAATTATTTAATTGAATAATTTAATTTAACTATTAAATTAAATAGAACCCTTAATTAATTAATTGATCAGTATTAATTAATTAATTTCCAATCATTGGATAAAATCTAAAATTAAAAATGTTACTTTCCATAAAGATGTGTGACCCTCTTAGGTTCACTACTAAGCTAGTAGTGGGTTTGCAACATTTGCAACTTATGAATAATAATTATTCCAATTAATTAATCCGCTTGGAATCAACTCCTTAATTCCAAAAACCTCACTATCCATGAAAACACCTAACAAGTAATCATGGCAAACTAGTCTTAGGTGAAATAGCGAGTAAACCTATTTGAGTTGTGAGTACCATACACGTACGGTCCTTTCGACAGCTAATCTCCTGATTGAATCTAAGACATGGATTATAAGTCGAAACCCTAAATGATTCAATTGCTGTGATCCCATTTCAAGTTCCAATGATTCTTGATGAATCACAATTCATTCTGTTTTGGCAAGGTCTTTGAATCACGAACTATGAAAATACAGGAGATTCCCTTATTTAAAAAAACAAGTGTCGAATTCTATGTTGGCCACTGACAAACCTCCATGCACACCAGTGCAACACCCAACATACCCCCTTTGTGATTGTCAAGCAATCAGAAGATATATCAAAGTGTTGCAGGATGCACACAAGGCTACCATCGTGCCTCAAGTCTGAGGACTAGTCGTGTACTATCGCAACACAGAAATTCTTATTTCGATGGGCAAAGCCTCCAACTAAGAATTTCTTGCGGGCCATATTCGGTGTACTTGTTCCCTAACAAGTACCCACATATATGCACTTACGTCTCTACGCTAATGCCAATGGAATGTGACATCCTCGTCTCACGAGCATGCATTATATGTACGAGTCTTATTGAGCTATTTGATGTTCCATCTCAAAAAACTCTCGACTTGGAACTTATTTAAGACCAAAGCCTTAGAGGCATGTTCCATGATCGCCATCATATGCGCGACCATGCCCCGTAGCTAAATTTGGTTTAAGGACTTTATCTAATGTGCAGAAATAAAAAATGCAAGACATAAGATAAAGAAAATGCCTTTTTATTAATATGATTTCCAATAAGATTGTCTTTACAAAAGCAAAAGAGTATAATACACCCAATCTAATTGGGTCATTGGGCATCCTACTCTAACACCAAGTACGTGGTACATCCTTCCCATATGATTGCTGGAGTCGATATGCTCCAGTGTTCACTATTTCTGTAACCTTGTATGGGCATTCCCACTTCGGGTCAAGCTTACCTAGCTAGAGCGAGACCTCCGCCTTTCTCATCACTAGATCCCCTACTTGGAAAAATGTGGGGCGTACTATGGAGTTGTATGCCCTAGCCATTCTTGCCCAGTACATTTCTGCTCGGGCTGACGTTTTCTCTCTTAATTTAGCTACAAGATCAAGGTTCACTCGCAATGCTTCATCATTGTGCTGAGGTGAGTACTACGCCACCCTCCACGATGGTTCTTCTATCTCTACGGGGGCAATCACCTCTATGCCGTAGGTGAGATTGAAAGGGGACTCATCAGTTGACATTCATAGAGTAGTACGGTAGGCCCACAAGATACTTGGAAGCCCATCCAACCAAGCTTTTTTTTTTGTTCCCAATCTGTCTTAATGTGCTATAATATAGTGCGGTTAGTTACTTTAGTTTGGTCGTTGGCTTGGGGTTGTAGATAAGTGTAAAAAACTATTTGATCGAGAGGCCTTGGTAGCACTCTCAAATCTTAGAACCTTGAAACTATGTTCCATTATCTGATATTATTACTTGAGGTATTCCAAAATGACAGATGGCGTTTTTCCATAAAAACTTAATTACCTCCTTTTCCGATATCTTGGCCAGGGGTTTTGCTTCCACTCACTTAGTGAAATAGTCCACTGCTACTATAAAAAACTTTATTTGTCCCGTAGCAGAAAGGAATGGACCAATGAAATCCATTCTTGTCTGGGCGAAGAGGCGTGGGCTCTCCAAGGGCTGTAGTGGCACGGCCGGTTGGTGTGAGATGTTGGCATGCTCTTGGCATGCACGATATCACAAAACTAACTCCTTAGCATCACTCAACATGGTGGGCCAAAAAATAGCCCTGTTGTAATGCTTTAGCAGTGAGGGCCTTACCGCCGAGGTGGTCGCCACAGATTCCCTCATGAATCTCCCGAAGGACATAGTTTGCATTGGTCAGAGGAAGATATTTCAAGTAGGGTAATGAGAAACCTCTTTTGTATAGCTCACCATCAATAATTACGAAATGTGAAGCATGCGCCCTCACCTTACGGGCTTAACTAGGGGTTAGGGGCACGTCTCATGTTGTTAAGTACTTGACAGTGACATCCTTCCAGCTTGACTTCTTGGTGTCTGTACATAGGATTAACAATCTTTCTCCTTCTATCTCTGGTTTTCTTGAAGTGAGGAAGGTAACCTACAATTATGAATACTAGCCATGGAGCTAGCAATCTTGGCAAGTTTATTGGCCGTTGAGTTTTCGGCTCTAGGGACTTGCTTTACTTCGCACATGTCGAACTTGGCTAGTAACTCTTTTGCCAACTCCAGATACTTAACCATTTTCTCACCTTTAGCCTCGTACATGCCTCCCACTTGATTGACCACAAGCTGTGAGTCACTGTAGATTATCAACTTCTTTGCTCATGTAGTGAAGGCCAACTTGCCACTGGCCAAAAATGCTTCATTCTCTGCTTTATTATTGGATGTAGGGAATTGAAACCTTATAGCGTACTCAAACTTGTTCTCCTGTGGACTTTCAAGAACTATTCCAGCTCCACTCCCAGTTACCATAAATGATCTGTCCACATATAGAGTCCAGGTGGGGAGTGAGCTATTTACTCCATCCGAAATTATTTCCACAAAGAAATCCACCAAGACTTGCGCCTTTATAGCGGGTCGAGGACGAAACTCGATGCTATGTTGACTAAGCTATACTGCCCACTTCACCATTCTGCCTGATATTTCAGGGCTCATTAATATATGCTTGAGGGGGTGGTTGGTCAAGACAACCATAGGATGAGATTGAAAGTACGGACGGAGTTTTCTTGCTGCCACAACTAAGATGAGGGTGAGCTTTTCTATGTTCGGGTACCTCTGCTCTGCGCCTTGCAGGATACGACTAACGTAGTAGACCGGGTGGTGTTTTCTCCCTTCTTGGCACACTAGCACGACACTAACTGTTTTATTTGTTACCGTTAAGTAAAGGAACAAAGTGTCCCCTACTTCGGACTTTGTAAGTAAAGGCGGAGAAACTAAGTATCTCTTCAATTCTTCGAATGCCTGCTGGAATGCCTCTGTCCAATTAAAACTTTTCCTTTCTCTGAGAACTTTAAAGAAAGGGAGCCCCTTGTCTGTGGACCGTGATATAAAATAGTTCAAGGCCGCCAATTATCCGGTCAGCTACTGGATATGCTTAATAGTACGGGGAGGGGGCATAGTTATTATGGCCTCTATCTTCTCGGGGTTGACTTCTATTCCTCTTTGTGAGATCATATACCCCAAGAACTTCCCTCTGTGTACTCCAAATGTACACTTGGTTGGGTTGAGTTTCATGCGGTAGGCTCCATCACGTGGTTGGAAGCTCGACCACTTTTGACGAGCATGTCGTCGATGTATACTTTCATGTTGCGCCCTATCAGGTGCTCAAATATTTGGTTAGCAAGTTATTGATAGGTTGCGCTAGCATTTTTTAATCTGAAGGGCATCACTTCATAGCAAAAGATCCCCTGATTAGTAATAAAACTAGTCTTCTCGTGATCCTCCGATGCGAGGCGGATTTGGTTGTAACCCTAGTAGGCATTAAGAAAACTCAGCACTTCGTATCCTAATGTAGAGTCCACCAACATATCTATGCGCGGTAGAGGGAATGGATCTTTTGGACATGCCTTATTAAGATCTGTAAAATCAATGCATAAATGCCACTTGCCTTCCGAACTTAGGTACCAACACAACATTAGTCAGCCATTCTGGATAATGGACTGGGCGAACATACTTTGCTACTAGCAATTTATCGACTTCTTCCTTAATGTGTTGCGACCTCTTAGGGTAAATGTTCTCTTTTTTGTTTTATCGATTTAAACATCAGGTCGATGTTGAGCCGATGGATTGCCAATTTAGGGGGATGCTAATCAAGTCTCCCATCCCCCATGCAAAAATATCTGTATTATATCAGAGAAAAGCTACCAACCTTTCCTCCATATCAGGGGTTAAGTCGGTTCCTATCTTCGTTATCTTAGATGAATCTCCTGGGACCATCTCAAAAACTTTAAGTTCTTCAACGGCCTCCAACCTAGCCTCGTCAAGTTTCCTGTTCCTGACTTTAGGCTCTCTCTTCCTCAAGTTTTTCTACGACCTCAATTCCCATTTTTACTTGGCTATACTCCGGGGCATGCTGCCACCTTCTTGGCTCTTCCCATTGTTCTGAGTCCTACATAAAGTTTCTGCAAAGCACACTCTTGCCAGTCTCTTGTCCCCTATGGCCTCTCCTACTCCCTCGGGGGTTGGGAACTTCAATTTCATGTGATAAGTTGAAACTACAACTCGAAATAGGTTCATACTCGATCTTCCCAAGATGATATTGTAGGTTGAGAAGGACTTAACCACCAAAAACTTCACCATTCTTGTGGCCCTCTTTGGGTAGGAACCCAAGGACACGGGGAGAGTGATTTCTTCTAATGCTTCTACCACATCTCCGCTGAACCCCATAAGTGGGGTGTTGATTGGTGTGAGCTAAGCATTATCTATGCCGAGCTGTACGAACGCATCATGAAACATGATGCCCGTGGAGCTCCCACTGTCTACTAAGATCTTCTTCACCCAAAAATTTGACATTGTGGCCGAGATGACTAGGGCATTGTTGTGTGCTTCCCTCGGCTCTTCCAAGTCCAGGTTACTGAAGGAAAGTTCTTCCCTTGGACTCTGCAAATGGAATACCTGCTCCATTGAATGACTAGAAATGGAGTGCGTCCCGTTGGTAGCTCCCAGAAGTGTCCTTCTAGAGCTTCGTGAATCTCCACTCATAGGTCCCCCTGAATATAACTGCGATAACTCCTACGGTAGGTAGGTTATCATCGCCGCGTCCCTTCTTCTTATCACCTCTACTTGTTCTTTTGCGGTATCATAATCCTTGGCTGGACCTGGCTGTCTTCGTTCTCCACGGTCGGCTTTGGATTTATCAACATACTCTGCCAGGTGGGATTCTTGCACATTTGCCTCGGGGGCTAAAGCAAGCCCTGTTGCTCCGCTACCACCATGACTCGGATAGTCAAGCTTTTAAAGGGACAAAGTGAGTGAACTCGGTGGGGGGCACACATTTCCTTTCTTCCTTCTTTCTTTCCATGGGGCGTTCCTCCTCCCCTTGCTTCTTCTTGCCCGAGAATCCAAGACTTGCCGCCTCTTTAATTCGTATGTAGTTCTCGGCCCGGGCCAATAATTTTTCTAGCGTGAAGGGAGGCTTGCCTGTAATAGACTCCTTGAACTTCCCGTGACGATGGTTCTGCTGCATAATTCCAACAAGTAACTCGTAGTTTACATGGGGAACTTCATAAACTACCTCCACAAAGTGCCGGATATAATCCCGAAGCGGCTCACCTTCCCTCTGTACTATGGAAAATAGGTATGCAGCCGTCTTTGGATACTTGTGATTGATAGAGAACTGGTGTAAGAACCTCTGCGTCATTTTCTCCAAGTTGACGATGTTGGGTTTGCTATAATCGCAGGGGTATACGCAGCGGAAAATTAAAAAAATTATCAAACATAAATTTAACCCATTTGATTCGAAAGCGATTTTAACGATCGCGCTTATTCAAGTGAATATATAAATAAATATAAAATCAGATTATACCTTTCATGCACTCCGGTTGTTATAGGGAATGAAGCAATCAATTGCTTATCCTGGACAATCAGAACTCGCAGGGATTCAAGTGTCTCCCCTCTATCAGGTCCACAATACGGAAGAACAATACCAATCAAAAGGATTCTCTAGTATCCTTTTAATTGTTTACTAATCTAGAATCGGAGTCAATTTTCAAAAATAATAAAGAATGATTTTTTGAGTTCTTGAAACAATAATATGAAGAGAATAACAAGAAACTGATTTTATTTTTTTTTCTTTTCTTTTCTTGGAGAGTAAAAATAAAAGACTTTAAACAAAATAATTTTTGCTCAAATTTTTGAATTGATTATGTAATTTTCATCCCTCATATATATAGGGCTGAAAATTTTAATCCCTTTCCAACTCTTGGAAAGTTTTTCAATTTTGAACTATTTTAAAACTTTATCTTGGAATGATTCTAAATCTTCCAAAAACTCTTCTCTTTTCTCTCTCCTATTGTATGTGAACTAATTTGAGACTACATTAATCATCAAAATTGTCTACATACATTGTTGATATTAATTTGAACTCTTCAAATAATATCAAGATAGATATATATCATATATATATACTCTAATTATATTTATACATAAATTAAATCTTAGTGGCCGATTTTATCCCATAAAAATTGGTCACTATATTTATTTATCTATAAATATATTAATTAAATAAATCATATTTATTTAATTAATTCTCTTCATATTTTAGTGGGCTTCTTAAGTGATCCACATTAATTTTGGGCTTGGACTAAATTTTTTTCAAATCAATTCAATTGATTCAATCCCAATTTAATCAATTCAATTAATTAATTTAATTTACTCCATTTGGATTTCCTAATTAAATTAGGTCCAATTAAATAATCTAATTACTTAATTGAATAATTTAATTTAACCATTAAATTAAATAGAACCCTTAATTAATTAATTGATCAGTATTAATTAATTAATTTTCAACCATTGGATAAAATCTAAAATTAAAAATATTACTTTCCATTAAGATGTGTGACCCTCTTAGGTTCACTACTAAGTTAGTAGTGAGTTTGTAACATTTGCAACTTATGAATAATAATTATTCAAATTAATTAATTCAATTAATTAATCCGCTTGAAATCAACTCCTTAATTCTAAGAACCTCACTATCCATGAAAACACCTAGCAAGTAATCATGGCAAACTAGTCTTAGGTGAAATAGTGAGTAAACCTATTTCAGTTGCGAGTACCATACACGTACGGTTCTTTCGACAGCTAATCTCCTGATTGAATCTAAGGCATGGATTATAAGTCGAAACCCTAAATGATTCAATAAATGTGATCCCATTTCAAGTTCTAATAATTCTTGATAAATCACAATTCATCCTGCCTTGTCCAAGGTTTTTGAATTACAAATTATGAAAACACAGGAAATTCTCTTGTTTAAAAAGACAAGTGTTGAATTTTATGTTGGCCACTGACAAACCTCCATACACACTAGTGCAACACCCAACATACCCCCTTTGTGATTGTCAACCAATCAGAAGATATATCAAAGTACTGCAGGATGCACACAAGGCTACCATCATGCCTCAAGTTTGAGGACTAGTCGTGTACTATCGCAACATAATTCTTGTTTCGACGGGCAAAACCTCCAACTAAGAATTTCTTGCGGACCATGTTCGGTGTACTTGTTCCCTAACAAGGACCCACATACATGCACTTACGTCTCTACACTAATGCCAATGAAATATGACATCATCATCTCACGAGCATGCATCATATGTGCGAGTCTTACTGAGCTATTTGATGTCCTATCTCAAAAAGCTCTCGACTCGAAACTTATTTAAGACCAAAGCCTTAGAGGCATGTTTCATGATCGCCATCATATGCGCGACCATGCCCCATAGCTAAATTTGGTCTAAGGACTTTATCTAATATGCAGAAATAAAAGATGCAAGACATAAGATAAAGAAAATATCTTTTTATTAATATGATTTCCAATAAGATTGTCTTTACAAAAGCAAAAGAGTATAATACATTCAATCCAATTGGGGCGTTGGGTATCCCATTCTAACAGACGATGCTCTCGACGGGTAACAGATTGAACTATGTCAGCGCCTGCTTGGACAAGGTAGTCCGAAATATTTTATAATAAGCTGCATCGCTCAGATCGTACAAGTCCGCCTTTGTGTAAAACTTATCAAGATGCTCATGCGGATCACCAGTCCCATCAAATTCAGTCAAGTTAGTTATCTTGACCCTAACCAGTAGGGACTCAGCCAAGATAGCTGTACAAAATGGGCTATGACGCGGAGGAACGACCGCTAGTGGAAGATAATCTTCCACTCAGGTGCGAAGGGCGAAGGGAAACGTAGGCATTCCAGTGTGAGTCCCTACTGTTTCTCTTTAAGGTTTTGTGTGAGCCTCGGGTTGTGACGCACTGCTGCGCTCGCTCTCGCGGAGTTCTGTGGTTCTCCACCGCTGGGGTGCGTGTTGACACTCCGCCCGATCAGCCTTTGGTGATGATGCTCTACTGCCGTGGGGTAAGAGGTGCGACACTTCCCCACGCCGATGAGACACCCCGCACGCCGATGAGGCTCCTCTTGGTGTAGGTTAGCAGCAAACTAGGCGATATCTTCGGTTGTTGCACGTGTTGTTGCATCCTCAATCAATCTCCTCAGTGCTTCTGGCGCCATTTTGCACCATTGTTAGCTGGGGGTGGAGGAGATGGAGCCCGCGGTGGCAGTGGACCAGATTGAGGATTCAAAGGTCACCTCCGTTGTCACATACGCCCCCGGTTGGCGTGTTGTATTGCATGTTGGCTTCTCGTACTGCTCTGGATATGGTTAATATTCTCAAATGACGGTTGTAGGCATTTCCCACAGATGACACCAAAATGATGTGGTATCTTATCTGATGGATCGTACTCCTGAATGAATTGCTACGTGGGATATTGCATGCGTCACAAACAAGCGTTAGAGGTACCGGGGGTGTGCCTGGCAAAAACCCTTCGACGCTCAAGTCAGATCCGAAATAGATCAAATCCAGAGAATTGGTTAGTCGATTAATACTAAAAATATTTTCGTATCTTTTAATAATAAGGGTTAACGGTATTTATAATGCTGGTTCTATGATTTTCGTGGGTCTGGGCCTTGGATCATGTTATTCTTGATGGGCTTAATTCGCATGTTGGAGGCCCGTTTGGAAAAATAATTTATGAAGTTCCTGGATTTGGCCCATCTGATGCATCTGTACTCCTCCCATAATTCGATTAAATATCTTGGGCAAAGTAAATTGAGCCTTTCTGAATTATGGTCCATAAATACCTATTGTACTTTCTTCAAATTCGAGTAATGAACCCACCATTATTATACATCATGACCATGAATACGAGCAATTGATAGCCCGACGTAGTGGATTTCAATTTTTTTAATATTTATTTTGAGTTATTTTTGAATTATTATGGTGAATTTAAAATTTATCTAATATTTGATTTATTTAAAATTCTTTTCTAAAATTCATTTCCTTTGTGTGTTTGCAATTCTGGAGACGGAGTTAGTTTTGAACAATTTTCATCAATGTTTTCTCCGTAACTTAAAAAGTGTTGGTTTTGAAGCTAAGTTTTTCAGAAAATGACAGCAAAATGGGGCAAACAAACGAGGCCCTACATTCTCAATTTTTAGGAATTATCCTCTTTAAAAGTAGAACAAATTGTCCAAAAATAGAACAGTTAAGTATAAAGTTTGGATTATTTTTCATCCAACACATTCATCACCAAGTCATGTTTTTGAACAAGAATCATAATCAAGCCTCATCTTGCTCAACTTGCGTATGAAGAATTTGAAACAAAAAATTCATCCCTTTTCTTCTTCTTCTTACTAAAAGAATACGAAATTTATAAAAGAGTTTTTCAAACAAGATTTTTGTTCTGTGGTTTATGATAATGAGAGAAGAAAGAGATTGTGTAAGACACAGCAGGGAGTAAAGACAAGACTGAAATGAAAAACAAATATGCTTCTTGGATTAGGGGCTTAGACGAATTGGGCTCAAGTAAATGAGCCCATTCTAAAAGGCGCATGCTCGATTTGTGTCGAGCCCCAATTTTTAAGGTTCGAACTTGAGCTTTTGCTCGAGTTTGAAAAAATAAATATAAATATTAAATTTTTGAGTTAAAGATATGAAATAATTAAAAAGTTTTCATTATTTTTTTAGAATAATTACTTTGACAAATTAATCTGCCAAAAGAAATTTTTTATTTCAGATTTAATTATAATAAGAAGTTAATAATTTTGTATGAAACTAACAATACAATGTAAGAGGTGGAATAGGAATTAATTGAATAGATATTAACGTATAATAATATAAGAATGTTACATTCATTAATTACTTACAAAATAAAAGGAGTTTCTAAAGAACATGCATTAATTAAACTTATTTATAGAAATACATAATTTATTATTATTATTATTATTATTATTATTATTATTATTATTATTATTATCACCATCATTATTATAATATTACTTTGTCAATAATACCATACTAAGTACAGATTTAGAAAACATAACATTGATCATATATATACACCTATACATAACTTCCAGAACCTCTATCTGTCTATCTATGGAGGATTCCCCGAATAATCCTCCTGGGCAAGCGCCAATTCAGGCGTAAACCACGGATGGATATCTATACTAGTAAGCGGTTTTATTTCATGCTAATCGACTGAAGAATAGGAGACTCAGTCTATCTATGGAGGATTCCCCGAATAATCCTCCTGGGCAAGCGCCAATTCAGGCGTAAACCACGGATGGATATCTATACTAGTAAGCGGTTTTATTTCATGCTAATCGACTGAAGAATAGGAGACTCAATTAACATGTTGAACTTTTCATACATGCGGAGTATTCATGAGGGTATGAACCCTTTCTAATGGAAAAATTAAATTCAATGAGGATTTGGTGCTTACGACACAGTACACTCCATGGACATCCCGCCTAAAAAGGCCCAAGGTAAGGATTGCCTATCTTGACTGAAGAGTACTCTCTTAAACCAGCACTATGATATGCCACGCAGAATGGACGACTTACAACTGAAAGTCAATTTCTGGGTCGATATATCGTACCTAGATCCAGTAGTTGGCAGAATTCGGGACCTAACAATGTTCAATTCGTCACAATATGAAAAATTTAAAGAGTTACAAAGCATGCATTAATTTAACTTCTTGAAACATACAACACAGTATCAATGACAATATATTATTCTTATTACTATTATTGTTATCATATTATGTATAATATGTGACTCACAAATATGAAATATTGATTATATATCATTTCAATATGTTGTACATTATTTTTACATAATATTAGTAAAATATATAAGTATCTTTAAAAATAATAGAAAGCTCACGAGCCGACACGCGAGCTTATGAAGACTTACGCATAGCTCGAACTCGGCTCACAAAAGAAGCTCGAATCGAGCTAGGACTTACACGTGAGCTCGAGCTCGGCGCACAAAAGAAGCTCGAATCGAGCTAGAGGCTCACGAGCCGGCTCGATTTGTTTTACATTCGTTCGACCATTTTTTTCACAAATATACAGAAATTATATAATAGGAACCTATTGCTAATACAAACAAAGTAAACAAAGAAGAAACCCTCTGATGAAGAAATATGATACGGATACTACAAAAAATTTCAAATATCAATCAATCATGTAATCGATAACAGAATAAATAACTAACATAGAGCTTATGCAATGGCCAAAATTTATTATCAAAGGCACTTTCTTGATTGAAAAACTACGAACCAGTAAAGCTTTCATGCATTATATGAATGGTGTACAAATTGGTTAACAGAACATCAAATCTTATACAATTATGTCAATATAGTTACTAATATAAATAGAGTAAAAATATAAATATGAACAAGGTGCAGCGGAAATTTTAGCTAATTATTTGAAAAATTAAAAAACAAAGTCTCGGCGGATAAGGATATGGGGCGCCGCTCACAGAAAAAAATACAATACGGACACTGTGACAGGAAAATTGTAAAAACTATACGTTTTTTGAAGTATTCCTATGGGTCTTGAGCAATACAAAAAATGACGGAAATGGAAATGAAATATCAGATGACAAAGAAATCTTATACTGGTAGCAGTATCCTCTTTGATGCATACAGTTACTGTTAAGTTATATAAATATCATGCAAGCAGCCCTGCTTAAAGCTTCGAAGCATGATGACATTTTACAAGTTACTCTCCATCTGAATAATTTAAGCTCTGAAGAGTTAAGGCAGAGAAATATATAAGAAATATATACCAAAATCCACAAGTCGCTTCCATGTTCAGAGTGGTTGCTTTGCTAATCAGGCATATCCATGAAACCTTTTGGGACAAGGAATTTTGCCCCCAAGCAACATCAAGCACTATATGTCAAGTACTTGAATTTAGTAGGTTTTGCTTCCTCCATGTTGATCTCCTGGACATCAAAACATCAAACACAAATTGCAGTTAATTAGGGAATACCAAATTGTAACTAGGAGAAAATAGTAAAGTTAAGTCTGCACCAGAGTAAACTTAAAATGGGAAACGCTTAATTCGAATGCATGAAACCAAATGCCTGGCGACTATGAATATTTTATAAGCACAGTCATAGACCAATCCCAAAGCGCCAATCGAAAATAGAATACCTATCAAAGAGAACTAAACTAATCTTGAAATGAAATTTCAAGAAAACCATAGGAATAGTGAAAAAATGTACAAGCAAGAAGAAGAGATTTGTCAATTCCTCACCGATCTTTCTGAACTTCTTGAGCCACTTAATATGCTAAAAATAAAATCGACAATCTGTGCTAAATACAATTGAATGTCAAAATGAATGAAAATCAGAGCTCACTCAGTATCTGTTAGCACTGAGTCAATAATTTCTAAATCCCTCTTATCTGTTCTTCCCGGCATGCAGATTCATGAAATCAAGACTTTCTGACTGAGTATCTTGAAATCCTTGAGACCAAGACTAATGCAGGAACATATGAGGATCATGGAGAGGTTGGTTTACCATAACGTCTCAACATACACTCTGGTCTTGAACACAAAAAACTGCATATTCAGGTGACGCTACAAACAGCCAATTATGCAAGTCCCAAAACATTTTAATAGTAAACCATCAACCAAGATGGAAGCATTTTGCATAAACTTCCACCGCAGCCTCTTCACTTATGTCATTAGCTTACTGTCCACACGGCTCACAGGCCATGCTTCAGTGGGCACCACTTGCATCACATTCCATCTCATCATGAAATTGGCACATATCTATGACAAGATCATGGAATTGGCTAATATCTATCCCAAGGTCATGAAATTGCAAATAATAACACAAAAAATTGAGCTTTATTTGACAACTTTGAATTTATATCAAAATTTGATATGTTCAAAAGCAAGCTTTTCTCCGCCAAAATCAGTATGTTTGAGTAGCAGTTAATATGATGCAGTACTAGTAATACATAACCAGAAATCTTCAGAAGATTACACTTGAACTCACAGTAAAGGAAGCTCATTAATACCACACGGTCACTTTTTGTAGAGTATTCAAGCTTAAATTCTCAAAACACAGATAACAATTTAGAAGTTCCACGAGTTCATGGCAATAACACTCATACCAAAATCCAAAGATTGCTTCCATGGTCAAACTACTTATCTTGCTAATCAGGTATGTCCATGGAACCTAGCTGGGAGAAGTAGTCAAGCAAGTGTTAGCTTTGTAACAAAAATACATCTTAATAATGAGTTTGCGCGAACTCTCTGAATGTTGATCTCCAGCAACATCGAACCATCAAACTCAAGTTGTAGTTATTTGAGGAATGTAGAAGTGTAACAAGGGGATGAGTAAACTAAGTTTGAAGAGAACTCACCCAGGTGCACCACAGTTGCAAAGAAGTAACCAGAAAGAGAATAATACAAACATCAAGAGAATTAATCTTAACATGGAAATTTCCAAGGAAAATCAAATGAATGAAAATCATGAAGGAAAGATTTACAAGGAAGAAAAAAAAATTCGTTTAGTTCTCTCTAATCTTCTGAACTTCTTAAGCAACAGAATATACTATAAAACAAAATGACAATCTGTACGCAAGTATAATCCAATGTCATAACCAATCAGAATCAATGCCCACTCATATCTGTTAGCACTCAATTCAGATTTCTAATTATCCCTATTCATTCTTCCAGGCATGCAAAATTAATGAGAAACCAAGACTTTGTAACTGAGAATCTCGGAATCTTTGAGACCAAGACCAGTGCAGTGTGTGAGGATCATAAAGAGGCTGGCTTGCCCATAACTTCTCAGCTGACTCTCTGGTCTTGAACATGAAAACTGCATTTCCAAGTGACGTTCCAAAGAGCCAATTATGCACATCCCAAAACACTTCTACAGCAAGACCATCCACCAAGAGGGTATGATTTCCTCTAAACTTCCACAGCAGCCTCTTCACTTGCATAATTGGCTTACTGTCCAAGCGGATTGCAAGGCACGGTTCAGTGGAAGCACTTGTATCACATTCAATTACAAGGTCATGGACTCGGCTAATATCACAAAACTGAGCCTTAGTGCTGAAGACCTTCTTCCCAAAAAGATGCTCTCTCTTAGATACGAAAACAGCACCGGATGGAGCTGGGATGGAACCTGTTCTCTTGAAAGCTTCTTTCCTCATGTCCCCAAGAAGCAGAATCATTTGCTTCTCAAATACAATCCCCACATAGAAACCTTCCAATGGCTCAGGCCCAGATCCAAATTTAGCTAAAGAAAGGTCCCAATATATGTCAATTTTAGACGAGTCTGCTTCTAAACTCTTTGACCCTTTCTTCTTAGAGAACAACCAAGGTTTAATATCCATTTTACAGAGGCACTGATTGGTGTTATCATCAATCCCAACAGTAAGGCCTTGACCCATCAAGTTCTTGCTCCAAGTAAAAGTAACCCAACAAGATTTGCCATGAAATCTACACTGATAAACACAAGTCACCAGATTCTGGGAAGCCCTCTTACTATTTGAAGACGAAAAGTCAGCAACTTGAACACCATTTTCCCCAAAACAAGACGGAAAATCCTTCATGCTGAATAAATGACTTGATTTTTTCCTCTCCAGTTTCTCTCCCTCGCTTTCACTATTCAGTTCAATTCTACAAACAAATACAAAATGGACTCAGAAGATGGAAACATCCATCACTAACAAAAACACAAAAAGGGATTAAAAAAAACTTACCTTAAACTAATCTAATCCGTGAAAAGAAACTGAAATATCAGAGAATGCTTAAATATGGTAGCAAAGACTTGATTCTTAATCCGGGCTAGGAATACTTCAGATGCATTTTGCTGCACAAACCCATGAATCCAATGTTGAGAGAAGGAAAAGATGAGGGTCCCCCATAATTACAGGCAAGAGAATTAAACTATAAAGAGTTGAAAAAGGGAGAGAAGGAGACAAAAAGTAGACTACTCAGACTCATTTCACTGTCAATACCTCTGGACCAAAGACCAACTCTGCTTTGTACAGCACACGCATCTACATATTGAAATCTACACATCCATACAAGAAAATTACCTTCCCCTCCAAATAAAAAAAAAAACAAAAACAAAAACAAAAAAAAAAGAAATAAATCGGAAATGCAGAAGATAAAATTTATCTACACGCTTTGAAGCTGTGTCTGCTAAATAAGGAAAAGGGGTTTGGAGAAAAGGTATGTATGTAGAGTACAACAGTAGTCATTGGCTGAAAAAGGTGAGAAAAAGAATCTAATCAGTCATTTTTCTGGCATTCTTTTCCTTTCTTTGTTTTTCTCTATGCCTCTGCTTTACCTGACATAGCCACATGTAATCTTAGATGAGAAATGAAGCCCTCTCCCCAATTTTAACAAGAAGGAACTGTTTTGCATTCTCTGTTTAAAGGAACGATGGATTTTTTTTATTTTTTTTCTGAACTTGACTTTAAACCATAACTGAATTAGTATTTTTAATGGTGAGGTGAAGAACAAGTGAAAACTGAATAGTTACTGTATAAGAATAGTGTAAAATGGTTTAGGTTTTAAGAGTAATTTAATGGAAACTGAATGGTAAGATGTGAGGGCGAAAATCTTGCCCGAGACCCGTTAGCCAACACCCAATCACTAATTTTATGATAATTGCAATAAAATCTATTATGTGATTGATATTTTTTTAATATTATTTAATATTTAATTGACTTGAATTCAACTAAACCCGTTTCAACCTAGAATTTTCATTGTGGGAGTGGGTCTAACACAATTTTTGAAAATGAAAGTCTACAAATAAGTGATTTTTGAATATTTTGATTTATATGTTGTATTCATCAAAAGCAATTGTTTTGTAGTTTTTCAACAGTACTATTTACTCCCACTTATTAGGTCTATTTTGATATGACATTGAATTTTAAATAAGAATTTCAATGGTATTTGTATATTGAATTATTTTTTTAAGTATAGTGATTGAGAATTAATAATATTGTATAGTTAGTTAGATGTTAGCTTTGGATTAAAAAAATGTTATGTAAGAAATTAGAGATGGAGTATTATATTTAGACCAATTTAAGAGTAACTTATATTTGATTTGCTAAGGTGATTTCGATAGCATAAACTTATACTAAACTCCTAAACAAATTACAACCATAATTGTATTTTTGTGTCTCAAATTTATTATTCTTATAATCTTTTACAGACATTCTAAAATAAAATTTTACTTTATAAAGTATAATTTTTTTTTTCAAAAATAAATAATTTGACATCACTAACTTTCAATTATTATCTTAAAAATAATAGTATAAAAATATATAAAACCTTTACTTCTAAGATTTCATCTAAAATAAAAACTCTAATTTTTTGGATTTAATGAAGTAATAAATAATGTAGGTACTACAATGTCTTTTGTCCTTTTTTCTTTATATATATATATAGCTAATAAGTAATAAGTATTTTAATTAATAAAGAGGAAGTTGGAAGTGGAAGGGAGGTGCGAATAAAGGAAACGGTTCCCTGAAAGTGGAGCCCACAGGACAGAGTTAAGGAAACCACGATTGACGATACTGCTATTAATTGGTCAACCATTAAACCACCACTCCCTTAACAACATAACACAAACCTGCCAATATAATAATACCGCCAAATGTTATGTCCAAAAGTGTAGCTGTTATCTTTTACTCCCTTCGTCCACCAAAAATATCATATTTGATTTTTGTCAAGAAATAAGAGAAAAAGTCAACTCTCTATTTATGTCTTCTAAAAATTATCCTTTCATTTGTTATAAATTTAAAAAAAAATAGTTTAAATTCAATATCCTACTTAACACTTTCATTTTGAACAAATTGATTTTTAATTACCACATAATTAACTCTAAAATAGAGAACATATTTATGGAAATTTAATTATTTCATAATTAATGCAAAAAACAAAAAGTTTCTATTTAAGATATAGGATAAGAATTTTTTGACAAATGAATAAAAATCTAGACAGCTTTGAGAGTACTATTTAAGTAGACGGTAATAAAAAAAAATATACTTTAAAAAATTAATGACAAGTTAGCTTATATTCCCCTTGGTCCTCTGGTCTCTTCTAAACACACAGATGCCCACCTCTCTAAGATGGTCGGATGCAGGCGCTGGTGAAGATGAGGGGTGGGGAAGAGCAAGGTAGGGACCTTCAGGCTAGTGTGAGATTTGTTCTTTTTCACTTTTTATTTTTTTTTTCCTTTTATTTATTTATTTTTGTCTTTTTGGGTTTTTTGGTTATTAGGATTTTGAGTAGATTTGCCTTTGCACAAAATTTAATGTAATGGTTGGACTTGGATTTTGGAGGGGAAAAGGAAAAATACGAAAAAATGAGGCACAAAGTACGATTATTTAAAGCAATGAAAGTATTTTTCTTACTAAAATACTAGATTCAAATACGTCGTAAAATGAAAAATCGCATGCAACATATCTATTAAAAATGTCCCTTCACAAGTGATTAGAGTGTTTTTGAGACTTCTAACTTATAAAATCAAAAAAATAATGAAAAAATGTATCTTGAATTATAGAGTATAGAATTATTTTTATGGCTTTGGGCAATTTCTAAAATATTATAAGATAACTTTGTTATTCATTTTATCAATGATCTTATATATGAGGTCTTCTTACTCTATTTTGGCTAGAAACTAAAGAAGTTTTTGCTAAAGATTGATTGCAGATATTCTTGAAATGTCAATTCTTATAGCAACAATGTATTGACGAAAAAATAAGATTTTTTTTTAGTGAAATGAATATGCATATCAAGAATATTAATTATTAATAAATAATTAACAATCAACAATAAGAACTAACTACGAACTATTGACATTTTTGCTCATACTTTTATTAAAATTTAAATTTAAGACATAATATTTATGAAATCTCACTTGAGGTAAATTTTATTGTAAAACAAAAATTAAGACCACAAATATATAAAAATAAGAAAAAAGAATCTATAATGATTGATAGAGCACAAGGAAAAGTTCCCCCCACCCCCCGGCGTTTGGTTTATAGGCTACTTAATTATTATCTTTTAAAAACAATACAGCCTACCAAATCTTTTTTTTTTTTTCCTTAGATAAGCTAATACCAAATCTCATATCACAATGCAATGACAACTCATCCTAAGGGATTGTTTGGTTTATAAACACGTATTTTATTAATAAATTAACACATGAGTTGATAATGAAGTTGGATATGGGTGACCAACAAGAAACCTTAGTTGGATTTGATTTATAAAAAGTGGTTGGGTCAATCACCCAATGTATTATTAGGCTTTTTTAGTCTACACATTCTCATCAAAATTTGTTACTTTTGCGCACACATGATTTGGCGTATGAAACACGACCTTGTCCCCCTAAACAATTATTTTCGGGTACAATTATAGTTTTTTTTATCCTTTTTCTTTTTGTACTGGTTGTATTTAACAGTTGGCACTTGTCATTTTCATAAAAGGCAAAGGATGGATGACCCGAAAAAATCCAATTTATTGACGAGGTTGGTACAAAATCGGAGGACCAATTAGGTCCTTAAAAGTCAATTATTGAGTGAATCTTTACTTGTATTAAAATTATCGTAGCAAGAACCCTTTAATTATATTATCGATGGCTATTGGAGGTATGATTATATATTATAGTCGAGATACAAGTTTGAAGTTCTTTAGGCATGAGTGGAGAAATAAATTGAGTCACAGTATTAAGGTTTCTCGATTGATTGAAAAAGTGAATACTTAATTTTAAAATTTCTTGATTATCTAAGAGAGAATGAATACACTGGACTTTTCTTGCCACTCCACAACTTAATAGAGTAGTTGAGTGAAGAAATCGAACTTTGTTCGACATGGTTCGGTTCATGATGAGTTTCACTTGACTTCTTGTTTTATTTATGAGACAATGCTCTCGAAACAAAGATATATCTATTAAAAAAAGTGATATCTAAATTGATGCCTAGCAAGACCCCTTCCTACAAGTACCTTATGGTATGGGGTTGCTCTATTAATATAAAGTAGCAAGTGACAGATAAGTTGGATATGACATCCATCATAAGATAAATTGGATATGAGATCCATCATATGCAGGTTCGTGAAATATTTAAAGGAATCCATTGTATATTATTTATACAGCCTCTTAGAATAAAAAGTGTTTATTTTGAGAAATGTCACATTCTTTAAGGAGGAGTTTCTGTTACTTATAAATGACGAGATTATAAAACTTGAAGAGTTTATGTTAGAATAATGCCCAATGAACCAATTAGTTTGGTTGGATTTTACACTCTTGTACAAATAATCTTATTCAAAAATTTATTAATAATATATGCATTTTTTATCTTTAATTATTTTTATAAATTAGATATTTTCTTTAGATAATTCACAACTAGGGGACATGATTGCTCATACGATTGTAATAATGGAATATGTCTATATGACTTAGATCTTAAATTTATTTCAAGTCGAGGG
The DNA here is from genome assembly GCA_019321725.1 of Paulownia fortunei. Classification (NCBI taxonomy): domain Eukaryota; kingdom Viridiplantae; phylum Streptophyta; class Magnoliopsida; order Lamiales; family Paulowniaceae; genus Paulownia; species Paulownia fortunei. The sequence goes on from CM033108.1 coordinate 14,775,946, forward strand.
TTCAATGAAATGGAACATCGACAAGTTCAATAGACTCGCATAGACAATGCATGCTTGAAAGGAGGATGTCTCGCTCCATAGGCTGGTGACACTAATGCATGTGTGAGGTGTTTGTTGGAAAACAAGTATACCAAACATGCCTATTGGAAATTTTTAATTCATAGCGTTGTTCATCGAATGAGAACTTTTTAATTACAATAGTGCATTAATTAGTCCCTTAGACTTGAGGTACAATGATAACTTTGTGGACAACATGTTACACTTTGATGTATTTTTCGATTATATGACAATTATAAGAGATTCACGTTGGATGTAACACCTTCATGTATGGAGGTTAATGAGTGGCCAACATAGAACTCATCAATTATCTTGTAAAATATGTGAATCTCCTATATGTTTCACAGACGAACTGTTAGAGTAGTGCCCGACATGTCAATTAATGGTTGTTTGTATACTCTTGTAGAAATAGTCTTAGTCAAAATATATTACTAAAATTGGTATTTTCTTTATTTTTAATTATAATTAGATAAAATTCCTAAACTATACTTAGCTACAGGATATAGTCGTGCATGTGATGACAATTATGAAACATACCTCTATGACTTTAGTCTTAAATTAGTCCCGAGTTCTGAGTTCATTGAGATGGGACATCGATAAGCCTGTAAAGACATATACATATAGTGCATACTCGAAAGGAAGATGTATTGCTAATGTATTTCTCAATTATATAACAATCATAAGGGGTTTATGTTAGATGTATGATCTTCGTGTATGGAGGTTAGTGAGCGACCGACAAATGATCTATCACCTATTTGGTAGAACATATGAACCTTCTATGCATTTCATGATTTTTGACTCGAAAAGACTCTAGCCAGAGTATGATGAATATTAGACGGAGATTTTCTAATGATTCATCAGGGTTAATCTAACTAGAAATGAAAAAATCATGTTATTAAATAATCCATACCCTAGGCTTAGTCAGAAGATTAGTTGACAGAAGGACCGAACTTATATGGTATTTGTTCGTGAAAATTATGCAAACCGTAAGTGTACGGTATCATGTTTTTATACAAGGATAAGTTAAGTATTGTATCCACAAAGATTGTAATAAAAAATTGCATTAAATACCGTAGTTCAAATAATTCTAATTTTATTTAGAAAATCGAGTGATGATTGACAAACAATCTATTCCATAACATTAATATGTATTTATTTTATATTCAAGATATATTATAAATGAAAAATTATAAGAACTTCGATAGTAAATTTGATTTTATTTAGATATTTATTTGCAAACACAATATACATTTGCACTATCCACTTTAATTAATGGAGATTCTATATTTATATCTAGTTATGTTCTAAATACATTATTTTCGTACATAACAAATAGTATTTTCTTGATATTAGTTATAATAGTATTAAACAATACATGACAATTTATTTATTTATTTTAGTATACATTATACTAAACTATTAAATGATATTTCAATTTAAATATATTATATTAAATAATGTTTGCTTTCGAATATATATATATATATTACAGATAAGTGTACAACATACTTTATATAAACTATGTGTAGATTTTCATATATAAGTTATGTTTTGATAATGTTAAGCTAAGTAATAAATATTTATTTAGGTATTTATTTGTAAACAAAATGTGTACTACTTTATACTAATGATTAATATCCATTGTATTTAAAAAAAAAAATTCTGTATTGTAAAAATATAATATTAATACATATGTTCACAAGTGTTTTTATATATTTATTTTAGTATAATGAAATATCAATATTGAATACTAAAATATATCTATTCCATATTCATATGTATTCTGTATTCTAAGTATACTGTTTTTGTATAAAGTATATATTATTATTCGTGATATTAATTATGGTTATAAAAAATATTTAAGTTAATATAAGATAATTTGTTTTTATTGATATACATCACAGTAAACTATTAAGTTTATTTTTATATTTGATAAACATCATATAAGACTATTTAATTTATTCAATGTAAAATACTAATTATATTATTTGAAAGTGAATTACATATTTGATATAAACTATATGTAGACATCATTAAAAATTTTACAAATTTATTTATTATAAAGTAATATACTTTCTTATGCAATATCAATTTTAAATTATAGATTTATAACTTTTGTAATATAATACTATATATTTCACTTATGAATACAATATAAACAGTACTTTATATTAGGGGTTATATTTTATATTATTATATGTATAATGCTATCAATATAAATTATGAAAGTATAATATTGAAATGCAAAATTTACACTTATACTATCCACTTTTATAATTTTTGAAGATTAATATCTACTCCATATTATAAATATGTATCTATTTTACATTCTAAACATGATTTTCGTATGAAGTATATTATCTACATGATATTAATTATAAATATTCATGTTAAGAATTTACTTATTATTTAAATATCAAAATAAAATACTAAAACATATTATTTAAATGCAAAATATATCTTATAAATTTTATCTAAAGATATCTATTACTTACTATGAATATGTATATATATTTTTATTTAATTATAATTTAAGTTCGAAATTTGTTATTTTGATCTAGAACTTCGAGTATTAAACTAATTATAAATATATTACTTTTGTATAAAAATATATAATATTTATATACTTGACATTTATATACAATGCAAATGATACTTTATATTTAAGGGTACAAAATATAATATATTAATTTAAATGTCAAACAATGTGTTCATAATTATTTTTATATAATTATATCAAAATAGATCCTATTACTTAAATGTGAAATATACACTTATTGTATAAAGTATCTTCAGCACATGATACTAATTATAATTACATTAAATCTTTAATTAGGATAATTTAGTTGTCATTTGAATTTCAATATAGAATACCAATATATATTATTTAGAATATATTAATTTAAATGTCTAAAAACGTGTTCATTATTATATTTCATATAATGATATCAATAAATTATTAATATATTACTTAAATGCGAAATATATACACTTATACTATCACATAATATTTATATTCTAAATATATGTTTGAATATTTAAGTTCTATATAAAGTATCTTAAGTACATGATATTAATTATAATTATAATTTATATTTAATTAGGACAATTTTTTAATTTCACTATAGAGTACTAACATATATTAGATGCAAAATATATCTTCTAAAAGTTATCTAAATATATCTATTTCATTTCATTAATATGTATATATTTTATATTGTAGATATATTATAAATGTCAATTACCAAGAACTTCGATATTAAATTTCATTTTCTTTAGATATTTATTTGCAAACACAATATACATATGCACTATTCATTTTAATTAATAAAGATTCTATATTTATATCTAGTTATATTCTAAATACATTATTTTTGTACATAACAAATAGTACTTTTCTTGATATTAGTTATAATTGTATTAAATAGTACAAGACAATTTATTTATTTATTTGATATACATCATACTAAACTATTAAATGATATTTATATTATATTAAATTTTGTTTAATTTCATATATATGTATAGTATAGTATAATACATATTAATAGATATGTGTAAAATCAAATATAATGCATTTTTCTAGATAAGTGTAGAAAATATGATATCTACATATATTTTATAAATAAGTGTATATAATCAATATAAGTTTTATAAAGAAGCATACATCATATTTTATATTCTATTTGTAGATTTTCTCATATAAGTTATCCTTTTGAACTTATAGTGTTAAGCTATGTAATAAATGTTTATTTGTAAACACAATATATACTACTTTATACTAATGGTTAATATCTATTCTATTTTTGGAATACTTATCTATTTTATATTCAAAAAATATAATATTAATACATATGTCCACAAGTATATCTAAATATTTATTTTCGTATAATAAAATATCAATATAAAATACTAAAATACATCTTTTAAACCCAAAATATATTTATTCCATATTCATATCTTTTTTATATTCTAACTATACTATTTTTGTATAAGTCATATAATATTCTTCGAGATATTAATTATGGTTATAATAAATATTTAAATTAATATGAGATATTTTTTTTTATATTTGATATACATCATACTAAACTATTACTTTTGTATAAAATATATAATGTTTATATACTTGACGTATAAATATAGAATAAGTGATACTTTTTATTTAAGGGTATAAAATAAAATATATTAATTTAAATGTCTAGAAATGTGTGCATTTTTATTTTTTATATAATGATATCAATATAAATTATTAGAATATATTACTTAAATGCGAAATATACACTTATACTATCACATATCTATTTATATTCTAAATATATGGTAGAATATTTAGATTCTACATAAATTATCTTAAGTACATGATATTAATTATAATTATAATTTATATTTAATTAGGACAATTTTTGAATTTCAATATAAAATACTAATATATATTTCTTAGATGCAAAATATATCTTATAAAAGTTATCTAAATATATCTATTCCATATCATTAATATGTATATATTTTATATTCTAGATATATTAAGAGAAATAATACGGGGTTTTCATATTTGATTTTTCAACCTCAGGTATTAACCGTATTCTATTTCATTCACTGTGGCTTTCCTATACCTGTTTTTCAACCTCAGGTATTAGTCATATTCTATTTCATTTACTATGGCTTTTCTATACCAGTTTTTCAACCTCTAGTATTTACCACTATTTGTTGGGTTCGTCGGTCCCTTCCGTGTCCCTTGTTTACCCGACCATCAATCAAGTATCATACTTCCTTTTCAAGAACCTCACTATATTCTTAATAATATCATACTTCATAAACTATAAATGCGTCAAACATTACATCATTTGTCAAATAATGACAATCACATTAAAATAGGAACAACATTCTTGTGATACAACAAATAAAAGTTTCAACTTGCCTCAAGTTTACTTTGTACAAAGTGAAAAGGTCAATCTCTTTGGAAGATAGGATGTGTTAAAAGCCTACCATAATCAAATCATGTACCTTTTAATATCCTCTTAATAAATCACATAATCTATTCTAATTAAAATTGCATACACTTTTCAATCTTTTGTAAACAATTCCATATCAATTACATGACGTCAAAAACGTTGCATACTTTATATTTTACTACTAATTCAAGACATTAAATATTAGGGCAACCATTAAATAACTAATAATCCAAACATAAATATTAGGGCAACCGCTAAAACATGCACACAATTTAAATTAACATGAGTAAACTCAATTCTAACTTTCAATTAAACAAACTAATTGTTATTATTATCAATCATTCATAGGAACTTCCAAAAATAATATAAACATTACAAGATTAATAGAAATAAGTAAATTAAGCATATTTAACAAGATTATCAATTTTACTAGAAACTAGCTTAAGTGACTTGGTTTTGATTTCAAATCTATCCCACTTGATTTTTCATTCATACAAAAACATACTAAAATATGTAACCATCCAAGATACAATAAATTCATCATAAGAAATATTGAAAAAGAATATATTTTGATTAAGTTGGAATTAAGCTTCAAAATCAATAGTTTTCAAGTTTAAAAGTGTAGAAACTTGTTCTAGGTTGTGTTCTATGAATTTCTATGGATTGAATTCAATTTTTGTAAGTATGAGAGTGTAGAAATTTGGGAGAAACTTGGAGAAGAAGGGCTGATCAGTTTTTAGGAGCTTCCACAAAAAAATATGGTTAAAATGACTTATTTGACATTTCAAAGAGAGGTACGTAGAGGGTAATGATTGGTTGCATCATGCTTGGTGTCTTCTCATGCCAAAGTCACATTTATGGGCTAGAGAGATGACAAGAATTGATGCTTTGGTGTTATAATCAAGTGTAATCTGGTTTAGAATGATTTCATACAATCTAGTCAACCTACCAATCAAATTGCACCATTTTGCATACTTTTAGTTTTTAGACAAATGTAACATATTTCATGCAAATATTTAAGCAAACAATCACTTTAGAATGTAACAAGTATAAAGTAATACAAATAATTCATTTCATGGCCATTCAACACATCAATCTTTCTTAATTGAGATACCGAGCTTTTCACTGCAAAAAGTCACTTAAGTGATATGTTAATAAAAAAAATAAAAGTTTGATCTCATATTTTATATACTAGTGCATGTTAAAGCATAAGTGGAGCATATAGTAACAATTATTCATGTTTGCGCAATCATGCTATTGGTATGCCATAATCTAATAATGCGTAATAATTAGATGCATATTCATGCAAGATATTTATTATTGGCTATGTAGGAGATAATTGGGCATTACAATCCTTCATTCTTTATAAAAATTTTATCCTTAAAATTTGACGTATCAAATAATTCCGGATACTTACTCTGCATTTCTTCTTCTCTTTCCCATGTGGCCTGTTCTATAGAATGATTCCTCCACAATACTTTAACAAGTCAAATTTTTTTCGTTCTCAACTCTTTTTTCTTCTGATCCAGAATTTGCACTAGTTTCTCTTCATAAGCTAAATTAGGAGTCAATTCCAACGGTTCATAACTCAACACATGAGAGGGGTTTAAAATGTACTTTCTCAACATAGACACATGGAAAACATTGTGAACACTAGACAATGATGGAGCTTTATCACCAACTTTTTTGAGAATCTCGAATGGGCCGACATACCTTGGGCTGAGTTTTCCTTTTTTTCCAAATCTCATGACACCTTTCATGGGAATTACTTTTAAAAACATATGATCCACAACAGGAAACTCTAGATCTTTTCTCCATTTATCTGCATAGCTTTTCTATCTACTTTGCATGACCTTCATTCTCTCTCGTATCTTATCTACTACCTTAGCGGTATGTTGAACTATTTCTGGACTAAGTAGGCTTCGTTCTCCAACTCCATCCCAATGAACTAGAGATCTACATTTCCTTCCATGCAATGCTTCATAAGATGGCATTCTAATTGTTAATTGATAACTATTATTATAAGTAAACTCCACTAATGGAAGTTTCGCATCCCAACTCCCTTGAAAATCTAGCACACAAGCTCTTAACATATCCTCTAATATTTGAATAACCCTCTTTGATTGCCCATCACTTTGTGGACGAAATGTTGTACTAAATGCAAGTTTCGTTCCCATGGCAGTATTTAATCTCTTCCAAAATATAGATGTAAACTTAGGATATCTGTTGGACACTATTAAAATTGGTATCCCATGTAACCTGACTATCTCTTTAATATATTATTGAGCATACCAGTCTATATTGTATGTGGATTTCACTGGAAGAAAATGGGTTAATTTAGTTAATCTATCAATAATCACCCATATGTAATTCTACCCCTTTTGAGTTTTAGGTAATCCAAGCACAAAGTCCATTGTAATGTACTCCCATTTACACTCTGGAATCAACAAAGGCTTCAACAACCCTGATGGTCTTTGATATTCAATCTTAACTTGTTGACAAGTTAGACATTCAACTACAAATTTTGCTATCTCTCTCTTTATTTTAGGCCACCAATAATCTTGTTGTAAGTTCTTATATATTTTTGTGCTACCTGGATGTAGCGAGTAGGGAGTACTATGAGCTTCTTCTAAAATATCTCATTTCATGGCCTTGTCAAATGGCACACACAGTCTCCCTTTGTATCAAATAATTCCATCATCTTTAATAGAGAAGTCTGGCCTCTTTCCAGTATCAATCTTTCTTTTTAATCTACACAAATGCATATCCACCTTTTGACCTTCTTTACTTCTATTTTGAAGTGCAGGTCTCAACACTAAGGCTGATAATGAACACTTTTTCTCTTTAGGTACAATTTCAAGCTCTAATCTCTGCAAATCCAGTAATGTGGAATTTCGTATAACAAAAAGAGAAGACGTGGATTTTCTACTCAATGCATTTGCAACCATATTCGCTTTACCAGGATGATAGTTGATCACACAATCATAATCCTTCACAAGTTTTAACCATCTTCTTTGTCTCATATTCGGCTCTTTTTAGGTAAAGAAGTACTTTAAACTCTTATGATCTGTGTATATCTCACACTTTTCACCATACAAATAATGTCTCCAAATTTTCAAGGCAAAAACCATAGCAACAAGTTCTAAATCATGGGTTGGATAATTCTTTTTCATACTCCTTCAATTGTCTTGAAGCATAGAAAATAACCTTCCCATTTTGCATCAAAACAACACTCAAACCATTTTTTGAAGCATCGCTATACACCACGAACCCACCAATTCCTGTTGGAATGGTAAGAACAAGAGCTGTAGTTAATTTATGTTTCAATTCTTGAAAACTTCTTTCATAAGCATCGGTCCACAAGAACTTCACATTCTTTCTTGTCAACATTGTCAATGGAGTTGCTATCTTTGAAAACCCCTGAACAAATCATCGATAGTACCCTGCTAATTCCAAGAAACTCCTTACTTTTGATACATTTGTTGGTGTTGGCCACTTAATGACAACTTCTACCTTGCCTGGATCAACAGAAATACCATTCTTAGATACTACATGACCTAGGAATACCACTTGCTCAAGCCAAAAATTCGCACTTTTTGAATTTAGCATACAACTGTTTTTCCTTAAGAACTTGCAGCACAATGGTTAAACCAAAGAGTATCACTATAAATTCATAATGTCCATACCTTGTTTGGAATGCAATCTTTTGTATGTTTTCTTCCTTGATCTTCAATTGATGATACCCAAAGCATAAATCAATTTTAGAAAATATTGATGCTCCCTGCAATTGATCAAACAAATCATCTATTCTTAAAAGTTTATACTTATTCTTGATTGTTACTTTATTCAACTCTCTATAATCAATGCACACTGTAATGTACCATCCTTCTTTTTTACGAACAACACAGGTGCTCCCTAAGGAGAATAACTAAGGCGAATAAAACCCTTATCAAGCAATTCTTGCAATTAAACTTTTAACTCTTTCAATTCTGTTAGTGCCATTCGATATGGTGCTTTAGAAATAGGAGTAGTTCCTAGCATAACATCAATCACAAATTCAATCTTTCGATCTGGTGGCAGTCCCATAAATCATCTGGAAATACCTCAAGAAATCCTTTAACCACATCTATATTTTATGACTTCAATTGTGCTTCGACTAAAGTGTCTAGAACACTTGCCAAATATCCAACACAACCTTTGTTCAATATCTTTTGAGCTTTTAAAGCAGTTATAATTGATAAGGACCGTGACAATGAGGTAACACTAACATAAATTGTTCTTCTCTGTGTGGCTGAAAAATCACAATCTTCTTATTACAATAAATTGTTGCATAATTTTTGATAAGTCAATCTATACCCAAAATAATTTCAAAATTTGGCATCGGTAAAACAACGAGATCTGTATAGAGAGTCATATCAGTAATCTGAATAGAACAAGCCCTTAACATTTGGTTGAAATCTATTTCTTCCTTAGATAGAACAGTCACACTATACCTTACTTTTAATAAATATGGTGTAATGCCCAATTTTCTCATAAATGCACGTGATGCAAATGAATGCGTAGATCCAAAATCTATCAATGCAATTGCAGGTATCCCAAAAATTAAAATAGTACCTACGACTACGGAAACATCTGCATCAGCTTGTTCCTGTCTCATTGCATATACTCTCCCCTGTACTGTTGTGCAATCATTTGCTATATGTCCAGGCTTTTTATGCTTAAAGCAACGGTTAGTACCACTAAAGCATTCCCCAAAATGATTCTTCCTACACTTAGCACATTTAGACCTTTCTACTATAGTAGAAGTTTGCCAAACTCTAGGATGTTTTTCATTCCCTTGGTTTGATTTTTGCTCTCCTTTCTTCCACTAGTTCAGATTTCTTGGAGTGAATACTTGTTTCTTTTGTTGATGGAATTTCTTAATCTCTTTCTCATCTAAGTCAGTCATCAAAGCTTTGTCCACCAGTTCCCTAAACTCTATTGTTGAAGACATTCTCACATATCTTCTAATTTCTAGATTAAGGCCCCTTGGGAAATGGTCCATCTTCTCATTATTGTCTCTGGCGATGTATGACACGTACCTGCAACCCTCTTCAAATTTTCGTACATAATCATATATAGACATCCCTCCTTGTTTTAACTCTAGAAATTCTTTTAATTTGAGGGACCTAGCATCCTTAGTGAAATATTTATCATAAAAGATTGTTTTAAACTCTTTCATATTCACTGCAAGTTTAGCTCATTCCCATCAGGTTCTAGCATTCTTCTTCAATAAGAAAATACATAGAGGACCTTATCAACATCATCAATTCACATGTAGTCAAAGATAGTATCCAAAGATTTCATGTATTCCTCTACAACAATGGGATCAGACCCACCATTAAAATCAATAGGTTCCATCTTTCTAAATTTCTCATATACAACTTGTGAAGTATCCTGTCGAGCTTGTGGTAGAGAAAGTCACTGATTCTGCTATTGGCTTATTTGTTGCATATCTAGCAATTATTGTATATGTTCACCATGCATTCTAGTCTATTGTTGAATGAGATCATCAAATTGTTCACCACATATTGATTACCCTCATGATCATCCATTGTCTTCATTTTTGGTGTCATGACCTGATATGCATTGCCCAATCTCATTCCATTCATTCGCCAATAATAAATACATAATCATGTCGTTAACCTGAAATGAAATATAATCAAATAAACATAAAGGCAAATAAACAAATAGCTGACCGAGTTTTCCAGCTAAGATGTGTTCATATACCTTCTATAGTCTACAGGATTTACTAAACCTCCGCTCTGATACCATAAATTGTAACACCCCTTAACCTAACTGCAGAACTTAAACAAGTTAATATAATTAAGTCAAGAAATGTTAACTTTTCAACTATACTAGAATTATGGTTTTAATAAAAGTTTCCCTTTTTGGCTATAAGAGAAACAACTTGAATTTATTTATTGTTTCATTTCATTTTAAATACACCATATACATAAATCAAAATTGAGTACATCTGTTTACAAAACTATAACATAGCGGCTTATTTAAAAACAAAACAGAATTTTCATAATAGGCTATAAAACAGCTCAAAGTATGGCATATGAACAAATCTCTATCCGGCCGCTCTGGAGACTCAGTCAACTTCTAAACCTATATATTTCTACCTGAATCACATGAATCTAATGAGTTAAAGGCTCAGTAAAGTGAAACTGATGCAATAACAATATCATACATGCACATCTTATAAATTATTAAATGCATTATTCAATTCAATAACTTTCATTCGTAAATCGTTATTTAGGGCCCTTGAAGTGTAGTATCTAACTTATAGCGATAGACTATGGATTTCGGAATATGTTCATAATGATTAGCCAATAAGAAAAATAATACGGGATTTCCATACTTGGGTTTTCAACCTCAGGTATTAGCCGTATTCTGTTTCATTCACTGTGGTTTTCCTATACTAATTTTTCAACCTTAAATATTTACCACTATTTGTTGGGTCCGTCGGTCCCTCCCGCGTCTCTTATCTACCCAACCATTAATCAAGTACCATACTTTCTTTTCAAAAACCTCATTATATTCTTAATAGTATCATGCTTCATGAACCATAAATGCAATCAAATATTACATTATTTGACAAATAATGACAATCACATTAAAACATGAACAACATTATATGATTCTTGTGATACAGCAAATGAAAGTTTCAACTTACTTCAAGTCTACTTTGTGCAAAGTGAAAAGGTCAATCTTTTTGGAAGATAGGATGTGTTAAAGGCCTACCATAATCAAATCATGTACCTTTCAATATCATTTTAATAAATCACATAATTTATTCTAATTAAAATCACATACACTTTTTAATCTTTTGTAAATAATTCCATATCGATTTCATGACCTCAAAATTATTGCATACTCTATATTTTACTACTAATTCAAGACATTAAACATTAGGGCAGCCATTAAATAACTAATAATTTAAACATAAATATTAGGACAACCCCTAAAATATGCACACAATCCAAATTAACATGAGTAAACTCAATTATAACTTAAATTAATTCTAACCATCAATTAAGCAAACTAATTATTGTTGTTCTCAATCATTCATAACTTCCAAACATAATATAAACATTACAAGATTAATAGAAATAAGTAAATTAAGCATACTTCACAAAACTATCAATTTTGCTAGAAACTAGTTGAACTAGTTTGCTTTTAGGTTTAAGTCTATCCCACTTGAGTTTTCATTCATATAAAAGCATACTAAAATATGTAACCATCCAACATAATATAAATTCATCATAAAAAATATTGAAAAATAATATACCTTGATTAAGTTGGAACTAAACTTCAAAATCAACGGTTTTCAAGCTTAAAAGGGTGGAAACTTGTTCTAGTTTGTGTTCTATGGATTCCTATAGATTGAATTCAATTTTTGTGAGTATGAGAGTGTAGAGATTTGGGATAAACTTAGAGAAGAAGGATTGGTTGTTTTTTAGAAGCTTTCACAAGAAAATATGGCTAAAATGACTTCTTTGACATTTTAAAGAGAGGTAAGTGAAGGGTGATAATTGGTTGCATCATACTTGGTGTCTTTTCATACCAAAAGTCACGTTTATGGACTAGGAAGATGACAATAATTGATGTTCTGGCGTTATAATCAAGTGTAATGTGATTTAGAATGATTTCATACAACTTAGTCAACCTACCAATCAAATTGCACCAATTTACATACTTTTAGTTCTTAGCCAAATGTAACATATTTCATGCAAATATTTAGGCAAATAATCATTTTAGAATGTAACAAGTATGGAGTAATACAAATAATTCATTTCATGGTCATTCAACACATCAATCTTCCTTAATCGAGATACCGAGTTTTTTTACTGCAAAAAGTCACTTAAGTAATATGTTAATTAAAAAAATAAAAATTTGATCTCATATTTCATGTACTAGTACATGTTAAAGCATAAGTAGAACATATATTAACAATTATTTATATTCGTGCAATCATGCTATTGGTATGCCATAATCTAATAATTCGTATTGATTAGATGCATTTCATACAAGATGTTTATTATTGGTTATGTAGGAGATAATTGGGCATTACACTTATACTATCTACTTTTGTAATTATTGAAGATTAATATCTATTTCATATTATAAATATGTATCAATGTTATATTCTGTGTATGATTTTTGTAGAAAGTATATTATTTACAATGATATTAATTGTAAATACTCAAGTTAACAATTTATTTATTATTTAAATATCAATATAAAATACTAATTATATTATTTAATTGCAAAATGTATCTTACAAAGTTTATCTAAGGATATCTATTACTTACTATGAATATGTATATTTTTTATTTTAATTATATTATAAGTTCAAAATCTATAAAATTATCTAGAATTTCGAATATTAAACTAATTATAAATACATTACTTTTGTATGAAAATATATAATATTTATATACTTGATATATATATATATACACAATATAAATGATACTTTATACTTAAGTGTATAATAATAATATATTAATTAATATGTCAAAAAATGTGTTCATAATTATTTTTTATATAATGATATCAAAATAGATTTTATTACTTAAATGCGAAATATACACTTTTATATTTATAAATTTTATAATATAATATTATATACTTCACATATGAATATAATATAAACGGTTCTTTATATTAGGGGTTATATTTTGTATTATTATAAGTATAATGCTATCAATATGAATTAATAATATTAAAATGCAAAATTTACACTTATACTATCTACTTTTACAATTATTGAAGATTAATATCTATTCCATATTATAAATTTGTATCAATTTTATATTCTGTGTATGATTTTTGTATAAAGTATATTATTTACAATGATATTAATTATAAATATACAAGTTAACAATTTATATATTATTTAAATATCAATAAAAAATATTAAATATTTTATTTAAATGCAAAATGTATCTTAAAATGTTTATCTAAAGATATCTATTACTTACTATAAATATGTATATATTTTTATTTTAATTATATTATAAGTTTGAGATCTATAAATTTATCTAGCACTTTGCATATTAAACTAATTGTGAATATATTACTTTTGTAAAAAAATATATAATATTTATATACTTGATATATATATATATATACACACAAACAATATAAATGATACTTTAAATTTAAGGTTATAATATATAATATAATAATTAATATGTCGAAAAATGTGTTCATAATTATTTTTTATATAATGATATCAAAATAGATTTTATTACTTAAATGCAAAATATACACTTTTATATTTATAAATTTTATAATATAATATTATATGCTTCACATATGAATAAAATATAAATGGTTCTTTATATTAGGGGTTATATTTTGTGTTATTATAAGTATAATGCTATTAATATGAATTTATAATATTGAAATGCAAGATTTACACATACTATCTACTTTTACAATTATTGAAGATTAATATCTATTCCATATTATAAATACGTATCAATTTTATATTCTGTGTATGATTTTTGTATAAAGTATATTATTTACAATGATATTAATTATAAATATACAAGTTAACAATTTATAAATTATTTAAATATCAATAAAAAATACTAAATATTTTATTTAAATGCACAATGTATCTTACAAAGTTTATCTAAAGATATCTATTACTTACTATCAATATGTATATTTTTTATTTTAATTATATTATAAAATTATCTAGAACTTTGAATATTAAACTAATTATAAATATATTAATTTTGTATAAAAGTATATAATATTTATATACTTGACATATATATATATATACAATATAAATGATACTTTATATTTAAGGGTATAAAATATAATATAGTAATTTATATGTCAAAAAATGTGTTCATAATTATTTTTTATATAATGATATCAAAATAAATTCTATTACTTTGAATGCAAAATATACACTTTTATATACACTATTTAAAATTATAAATTTATAACTTTTATAATGCAATATTATATACTTCACATATGAATGAAATATAAACGGTACTTTATATTAGGGGTTATATTTTATATTATTATAAGTATAATGCTATCAATAAGAATTTTGAAAATATAATATAAAAATGCAACATTTACTCTTATACTATCTACTTTTATAATTATTGAAGATTAATATCTATTCCATATTATAAATATGTATCAATTTTATATTCTAAGTATGATTTTTGTATAAAGTATATAATTTGCATGATATTAATTATAAATATTCAAGTTAAACTAATTATACATATATTACTTTTGAATAAAAATATATAATATTTATACACTTGACATATATATACAATATAAATAATACATTATATTTAAGGATGTAAAATATAACATATTAATTTATATGTAAAAAAATGTGTTCATAGTTATTTTTTATATAATGATATAAAAATAAATTCCATTACTTAAATTCGAAATATAAACTTATTATATAAAGTTTCTTAAGTGCATTATACTAAATATAATTACAAAAAATATTTAATTAGGACAATTTGGTTATCATTTGAATTTCAATGGAATACCAATATATATTATTTAGATGCAAAATATATCTTCAACATGTTATATAAATATATCTATTGCATATCATGAATATTTATATATTTTATAAATTTTGTTATAATTATTTTAAACATTTAAGTTAATATAAGATAATTTATTTATATATTTGATATACAACATACTAAACTACTTAAAATAATATTGTAAATAATATATATTACTTTAATATTGTTTACTTTCATGTATAATTATAATATAAATAATACATATTTAATGATAAGTGTATAAAATATGGTATAATGCATATTTCTAGATAAGTGTATATAATCTATATATATTTTATAGATAAGCGTACAGCATATTATATAAATTATTTGTAGATTTTCTGATATAAGTTAGCCTTTGAATTTATAGTGTTAAGCTAAGTAATAAATGTTTATTTGTAAACGTAATGTATACTACTTTGTACTAATGATTAGTATCTATTCTATTTTTTAAAAAATTATCTATTTTATATTCTAAAAATATAATATTAATATATATGTCCAAAAGTATATGTAAATATTTATTTTTGCACAACGAAATATCAATATAAAATACTAAAATATATCTTTTTAACACAAAATATTTCTATTCCATATTCATATCTATTTTATATTCCAAGTATACTAATTATATAATAAATATAAATTATATATATTTTATAGATAAGTGTATCATATTTTATATAAACTATTTGTAGATTTTCAAATATAAGTTATGCTTTGATAATGTTAAGCTAATAATAAATATTTAGTTAGGTATTTATTTGGAAACAAAATGTGTACTACTTCATACTAATGATGAATATCAAATCTTTTTTTTAAATATTTATCTTTTTTATAATGTAAAAACATAATATTAATATATATATGTCCACAAGTGTTTCCATATATTAATTTTAGTATAATGAAATATCAATATTGAATACAAAAATATATCTAATATATATTCTATAGTCTAAGTATATTATTTTTGTATGAAGTATATAATATTATTCATGATATTAATTATGGTTATAATAAATATTTAAGTTAATATAAGATAATTTATTTTATTGATATATATCATAGTAAACAATTAAGTTTATTTTTATATTTGATATACATAATACAAAACTATTTAATTTATTCAATATTGATTTTGTTGATATACATCATAGCAAACTATTATGTTTAATTTCATATTTTATATACATAATACAAAACCATTTAATTTGCTAAATGTGAAATACTAATTATATTATTTGAGAGTGAATTACATATTTGATATAAACCATTTATCGACATCATTATATAATTTAAAATTCTAATTATTATAAAGTAATTTACTTTCTTACGCAATATCTATTTTAAATTATAAATTTATAACTTCTTGAATATAATATTATATACTTCACATATGAATATATTATAAACTATACTTTATATTAGGGCTTATATTTTATATTATTATAAGTATAATGCTATCAATAAAAATTTTGAAAGTATAATATGAAATGCAAAATTTACACATATATCATCTACTCTTATATTATTGAAGATTAATATCTATTTCATATTATAAATATGTATCAATTTTATATTCTAAGTATGATTTTTGTATAAAGTAAATTATTTACAAAATATTCAAGTTAACAACTTATCTATTATTTAAATATCAATATAAAATACTAAATATATTATTTAAGTGCAAAATATATCTTACAAATTTTATCTAAAGATATCTATTATTTACTTTGAATATGTGTATATATTTTTTTTAATTATATTATAAGTTCGAAATCTACAAAATTATCTAGAATTTTGAATGTTAAACTAACTATAAATATATTAGTCTTGTATAAAAATATATAATATTTATATACATGACATATATATAAAATATAAATAATACTTTATATTTAAGGATATAAAATATAAGATATTAATTTATACGTCAAAAAATGTGTTCACAATTATTTTTTATGTAATGATATCAAAACAGATCCTATTACTTAAATGCAATATATACATTTATTGTGTAAAGTATCTTAAGTACATGATACTAATTATAATTACAATAAATATTTAATTAGGTCAATTTAGTTATGAGTTGAATTTCAATATAAAATACCAATATATACTATTTAGATGCAAACTATATCTTCAAAATGTTATAAAAATATATGTATTGCATATAATGAATATGTATATATTTTATGATATTTGTTATAATTATATTAAATATTTAAGTTAATATAAGATAATTTATTTATATATTTGATATACATCGTACTAAATTATTAAAAATAATTTTTTAAGTAAATATATATTACATTAATATTGTTTACTTTCATATATAATCATAATATAATATAATACATATTTATAGATAAGTGTACGAAATATAGTATAATACATATTTCTATATAAGTGAATATAATATATATATATATATATATATAATATAATACATATTTATACCTAAGTAATAAATGTTTATTTGTAAACACAATGTATACTACTTTGTACTAATGATTAATATCTATTCTATTTTCTGAAAATTTATCTATTTTATATTCTAAAAATATAATATTATTATATGTGTCCACAAGTGTATCTAAATATTTATTTTTTATAATGAAATATCAATATAAAATACTAAAATATATTTTTTAAACCCAATATATATCTATTCCATATTCATATCTATTTTATATTCTAAGTATACTATTTTTGTATAAAAATATATAATATATATAATATATATATATATATTATAGATAAGTGTATAACATTTTATATAAACTATTTCTCGATTTTCAAATATAAGTTATGCTTTGATAATGTTAAGCTAAGTAATAAATATTTTATTTAGGTATTTATAAACAAAATGTTTACTACTTTATACTAATGATAAATATCTATTCTATTTTTTAAATATATATCTTTTTATATTGTAAAAATATAATATTAATATATATGTCCGCAAGTGTTTCTCTATATTTACTTTAGTATAATTAAATATCAATATTGAATACTAAAATATATCTATTCCATATTAATATATATATTCTATAGTCTAAGTATACTATTTTGTATCAAATATATAATATTATTCATGATATTAATTATGGTTATAATAAATATTTTCATTAATATAAGATAATTTATTTTATTGATGTACATCATAGTAAACAATTAAGTTTATTTTTACATTTGGTATATATAATACAAAACTATTTAATTTATTCAATATTTATTTTATTGATTTACATCATAAGAAACTATTAAGTTTAATTTTATATTTGATATACATAATACAAAACTATTTAATTTATTCAATATATATTTTATTGATATACATCATAGCAAACTATTAAGTTTAATTTTATATTTGATATACATAATACAAAACTATTTAATTTGTTAAATGTGAAATACCTAATTATATTATTTGAAAGTGAATTACATATTTGATATAAACTATTTATCAACATCATTATAAAATTTAAAAATTTAATTATTATAAAGTAATATACTTTCTTTCGCAATATCTATTTTAAATTAGAAATTTATAACTTCTGGAATATAATATTATATACTTCACATATGAATATAACATAACTATACTTTATATTAGGGCTAATATTTTATATTATTACAAGTATAATGCTATCAATATAAATTTTGAAAGTATAATATTGAAATGAAAAATTTACACTTATACTATCTACTTTTATAATTATTGAAGATTAATATCTATTCCATATTATAAATATGTATCAATTTTATATTCTAAGTATGATTTTTGTATAAAGTAAATTATTTACAAAAAAATCAAGTTAACAACTTAGATGTTATTTAAATATCAATATAAAATACCAAATATATTATTTAAATGCAACATATATTATAAAAATTTTATCTAAAGATATCTATTACTTACTATGAATATGTATATATTTGTTATTTTAATTATATTATAAGTTTGAAATCTAGAAAATTATCTTGAATTTTGAATATTAAACTAACTATAAATATATTTTTCTGTATAAAAATATATAATATTTATATATTTGACATATATGTACAATATAAATAATACTTTATATTTATGGATATAAAATATAAGATCTTAATTTATATGTCAAAAAATATGTTCAATTTTTTTTTTATATAATGATATCAAAATAGATCCTATTACTTAAATGCAAAATATACACTTATTGTATAAAGTATCTTAAGTACATAATACTAATTATAATTACAATAAATATTTAATTAGGGCAATTTAGTTATCAGTTAAATTTCAATATAGAATACCAATATATAGTATTTGGATGCAACATATATCTTCAAAATATTATATAAATATATCTATGCATATCATGAATATGTATATATTTTATAATATTTTTTATAATTATA
Organism: Paulownia fortunei; assembly: GCA_019321725.1. Taxonomy (NCBI): domain Eukaryota; kingdom Viridiplantae; phylum Streptophyta; class Magnoliopsida; order Lamiales; family Paulowniaceae; genus Paulownia; species Paulownia fortunei. The sequence continues at coordinate 14,795,984 of CM033108.1, forward strand.
TTAAATATTTAATTGAATAAGATAATTTATTTATATATTTGATATACATCATACTAAACTATTAAAAATAATTTTCTAAAAAAATATATATTACATTGATATTGTTTACTTTCATGTATAATTCTAATATAATATAATACATATTTATAGATAAGTGTATAAAATATGGTATAATTCATATTTCTAGATAAGTGTATATAATCTATATATATTTTATATATAAGCGTACAACATACTATATAAACAATTTGTAGATTTTCTGATATAAGTTTTCCATTAAATTTATAGTGTTAAGCTAAATAATAAATGTTTATTTGTAAACACAATGTATACTACTTTGTCCTAATGATTAATATCTATTCTATTTTTTGAAAATTTATCTATTTTAAATTCTAAAAATATAATATTAATATATATTTCCACAAGTGTATGTAAATATTTATTTTTGTATAATGAGATATGTAACACCCCCATCCCCCAACACTTAATATAGATATTGGTATAACAATAATTTTGACAAGGTAACACATGTGTGTACATGTGTGTGTGTGTGTGTGTGTATATATATATATATTTACTTTTGTCAAATGTAGCACTTTGAAAAACAGTAAAGTGTTTTTCCACATATAATCATGTATATAGAAAAATTACTGTTTATATAAAAATACAATACTCATCACAGTCACACTATTCTCAGACTGATTTACTATCAAATTTCAAGAGTTATATAAGACACGACATCCCAAAATTATAATACGATAGATTCAAAAATAAAAATAATAATCTTTACTTTCGGAAGAAGTAAGGATATTTTGGCATCTTGTAACCCTTTATATATAGTTAGCAATTTTCATAATAATAATGAATGTAAAAATTAGAATATGCTCACAACACAACCCAACAGGTCGTCATCCAAGTACAGTGATCCTAAAAAGCCTCTAGAAGCTCCAACAACCAGCCTAATAAGCCTCAAAATCTCATATATCACCATGCTTACCTACAATAAGTGAACTATGTGAGCTAATGCTCAATAAGTGAAAATCATGCTTGATGAAGGGATAATTTAATACATATGCAATGCATTTCTTTGAGATCAAGACAAAAATGCAAACTCATGCATCAAAAATAGTTCATTCAAAGTCATTTTCCATCATTAGGCCCTTGACCCATCTACTATGTACTGGATAGAACTCTCAACAATATCAATAATCATATGGCCATAAACAAATTGACACAGTCTGGGGGCCATCTCTTAGGATCACCAGAGGTCCACCCCCTGTCTTCCCCTATAATCCTGCAGAAGTCTTCCCACTAGCGATGTCAATAAGGGCACAGTCAAGTGGTCTACCCTCTAGTGACCACCAGAGGCACACTCCCTATCCACCCCTATGATCCTCCAAGAAGTAATACTTGCGGTGCCCTAAAATATAATATAAATAAGTCACACAGGCCTTGGTACACTAGTAGTGGACAACCAAAATATTTTCTTTCTAAAAATAATGTTATGCATGCAAAATCTATACTGTGAGCACGTGTTATGCATGCACATGTAAATGTTGATGAATGATATGTTCAATGACACAACTGATCCCCTGTCCCATCATCCAAGCAACGTAACGTATGCGCTATAAGATATTTATAATACTCATCAAGATACTCATCAAGGCACAAGGATCACATTTAATATAAATAAGGTAAAAAATACTATGCCCATGCATTGTAGTTGTAAATGGATTTTCACTTACCTTTGATTGGTTGTGGATTACTTCTAGTTTTCTTAAGTATTACTCCCCAACCTTGGATGTAAAATAATCTGTAAAAATACAAGAGATCAATCTCCATCCTCAATTAACAAGTTCATTATACCTAATGTAGTATAAAGTTCTTGAATCTCAATTTAACTAAACAACCTTACCACTTAAAAACTATAACTGAATACAGCCTTTTACGAACCTTTGTTCCACATCTTAAATATATACTAACCTCACTTAATTAATTTATTATAACTCTTATAGCATCTCCCTAAATGTTAGGGATCAAATGCACCACATCTATGCTGGAACATGTTAATGAACCAAATGGAACAAATTCACAATTTCACATTTTCTTGCTGTCATATTAATTTGTATGATAATTTTGACACCCTTAGACATATTCATTCACTCTAAATTTTTTTATCACACCTAGATAACATAAAAAATAATGTAACCATGTCATATAATGGCTAAAATGCACGAATATAACTTTCCAAGTTCAGCTCCCTTCACAGCATACTGAAACAGATTTTTCTTACCATGATGGTTTTGCGCACTTCATGACATTAATAGTTTTGGCACCCTTAAGTATATTTAATCACTTTAGAATTTTCAGCGCACTTAGATAATATATAAAAAGATACAACTAGGTCATATTATTGCCAAAACTCATGGATTTAGCTCCCCTAATTCAGTCTCCTTCACAGCACACCAAAATACATTTTGCTACTTTGGCAATTTGAGTGTTTCTCCAATATCATGCTCTATTTCAATTTCTAACCAATCCAAATTCATTCCAATACTCTTAAATCATATGTGGACATGTAAATTGTAATAATTATAGGTTTTATTCAGCATACCATATACGTTTGAAGCCTAAAATATAAGAAAACAGTAAAGTGACAGTTTTTGCCACAAGTATTTCTTATTAAGTGTTTGATATCAATAACCCTTTCTTTGTACACCAAAGTCTAACTAAAAACTTTCTAAAACTTTTATAAGAGATATTTAAAGATTAATAAATAATAAACTCATTCAAAATAATCTGAAAACTAAAGGCAAAATCATAAATAAGTGTTACCTATGCAGATTTTGAGGTTAAACTTGATGGTAATCATTTCTCCTTTGCTTTTCTTGCTTTTATTTCAACTTGGAATTAATTTGGAGTATTTAGAGACCTTAAGGTGTGTTTTTGAAAGCTGAAAATGGTTAAAATGAGGGTCTGGTCGTGGATTAAGGTGAAGGGTTTGAGGTGTTAGCTTGAGATGTTAGCTTAAACTTACTAAGAAAGCATGAGATGGCAAAGTTTGAGGTGTCAAATGGTGATTTAAATCTAATATTATACACAACTTACACTGGTCTAATATGGTGTTTCTAAATATTTATTTTTTTATTTACAACCTATTTTAATTTTCGTACGATCGAATAATAAATTCTACCCTAATTTCTTAACCATTGATTCGACATTTAAATCAATTGACATCCGATTCTTAAATAGATTGTCTAGTTTTCATTTCTAAAATCATATACATATATAGACCTTGAAATATGACACTTAAATCAAATTACATCATGTTTAATATCTTAAGTATTATTAGTTTATGGATGTATACCTTTAAAATACCTTGATCTAGTAGAATCGAAACATATTAGCTTACTGGTAATACCTTTAATTACTTCTAAATTTATAACATATAACTTATAAATATCTAATAAATTGACCAATCTATTATTTCTCTTATCTAAATATTGAATTTCTTATTTGAGTTATAAGATTTCAATCACTAATATCATGTGATAGCATTAGAAGTCTAACGATTAAGAATGCTATATAAGATACCATATAAATGTTAATACAAATTAGTATATAAGTAGCATATAATGCATGAATCACATTGGCCAAATGAATAGTGTAAGAATTGAGTATTATAAAATATCAATATAAAATACTAAAATATATCTTTTAAACCCAAAATATATCTATTCCATATTCATATCTATTTATATTCTAACTATACTAATTGTATAATATATATAATTTATATATATTTTATAGATAAGTGTATAACATATTTTATATAAACTATTTGCAGATTTTCAAATATAAGTTATGCTTTGATAATGTTAAGCTAATAATAAATATTTAATTAGGTATTTATTTGGAAACAAAATGTGTACTACTTCATACTAATGATTAATATCTATTCTTTTTTTTAAATATTTATCTTTTTTATATTGTAAAAACATAATATTAATATATATGTCCACAAGTGTTTCCATATATTAATTTTAGTACAATGAAATATCAATATTGAATACTAAAATATAGTAATTCCATATTAATATATATTCTATAGTCTAAGAATATTATTTTTGTATGAAGTATAAAATATTATTCATGATATTAATTATGGTTATAATAAATATTTAAATTAATATAATATAATTTATTTTTATTGATATATATCATACAAAAATATTTATATTATTCAATGTTTATTTTATTAATATACATCATAGTAAACTATTAAGTTTAATTTTATATTTGATATACATAATACAAAACTACATAATTTATTAAATGTAAAATACTAAATTATATAATTTGAAAGTGAATTACATTTTTGATATAAACTATTTGTAGACATAATTTTAAAATTTATAAATTTAATTATTATAAAGTAATATACTTTCTACGCAATATCTATTTTAAATTATAAATTTATGCGATTTGGAATATAATATTATATACTTCACATATGATTATAATATAAACGATACTTTATATTAGGGGTTATATTTTATAATATTATAAGTATAATGCTATCAATATAAAATTTGAAATTATAATATTAAAATGCAAATTTACATTTATACTATCTACTTTTTTAATTATTGCAGATTAATATCTATTCCATATTATAAATACGTATCAATTTTATATTCTATGTATGATTTTTGTTTAAAGTATATTATTTACCTGATATTATTATTAGAATATATTACTTAAATGCGAAATATACACTTACACTTAGCACATATCTATTTATATTCTAAATATATAGTAGAAATATTTAATTTTTGTATAAAGTATCTTAAGCACATGATACTAATTATAATTACAATAAATATTTAATTAGGACAAATTAAATATCATTTGAATTTCATATAGAATACTAATATATATTACATAAATGCTAAATATATCTTCTAAAAGTTATCCAAATATATCAATTTCATATCATCAATATGTATAAATTTTATATTCTAAATATATTAAAAATGTCATATTATCTAGAACTTCAATAATAAATTTAAATTTCTTTAGATATTTATTTGTAAACACAATATACACTTGCACTATCCACTTTGATTAATAAAGATTCTATATTTATATCCATTTATATTCAAAATACAATATCTTTGTATATAAGTTCCAATAGTTTTCATGATATTTGTTATAATTACACTGAACAAGTAAGTTAAAATAAGATATTTTATTATATATTTGATATACATCATACTAAACTAATAAAATGATATTTTAATTTAATATATATTGTATTAAATATTTTTTACTTTCATATATAAAATATGATATAATATAATAATTATTTACAATTAAGTGTATAAAATATAATATTATACATATTTCTAGATAAATATATAAAATATATATTTTATAGATAAGTGTATAACATATTTTATATAAACTATTTGTAGAATTTCTGATATAAGTTATCCTTTGAATTTATAACATTAAACTAAATAATAAATATAAATTTAGGTACTTATTTGTAAACACAATATATACTACTTTATACTAATGATTAATATCTAATTTTATTTTGTGAATTATTTATCTATTTCATATTCTAAAGTTATATTATCAATATATATGTCCACAAGTGTATCTATACATTCATTTTAGTATAATTAGATATCAATATAAATTACTAAAATATATTTTTAAAAACAAAATATATCTATTCCATATTATAAATATTTTATATTCTAAGTATAATAGTTTTGTATAATGTGTATAATATTATTCATGATATTAATTAAGGGTATAATAAATATTTAAATTATTATAAGATAATTTATTTTTATTGATGTACATCATAGTAAATTATTAATTTATTTTTTATTTGATATACATCATACTAAACTAATAAATTTGTTCAATATAAAATACTAAATTACATTATTTGTATATAAAGTACATATTCGATATAAACTATATGTAGATATCAATATAAAATTTAAAATTTATATAATATAAAGTAATATACTTTCTTATGAAATATCAATTTTAAAATATAAAATTATACTTCTGTATAAAATATATAATATTATATACTTCACACATGAATACAATATAAACGATACTTTATATTTTGGGTTTATATTTTATATTATTATAAGTATAATGATATCATTATAAATTATGGAAGTATAATATTTAATTGTAAAATTTACACTTATGCTATTTACTTTTATAAATATTGAGGATAATATCTTTTTCATATTTTAAATATCTATCTATTTTATATTCTAAATTTAATTTTTGTATAAAGTATATTATTACATGATAGTAATTTTAAATATTCAAGTCAAGACAATTTATTTATTATTTTAATATAAATATAAAATACAAAAATATATTACATAAATGGAAAATACATCTTATACAATTTATCTAAATATATCTATTATATACTATGAATATGTGTATATTTTTTGTACTTGACATACATACTTTTTGTACAAAAATAGATAATATTTGTATACTTGACATATATATACAATATAAATGATACTTTATATTTAAGGGTATAAAATATAATATAATAATTTATAAGCATAAAAATATGTTCATAATTATCTTTTATATAATGATATCATTATATATTATTAGAATATATTACTTAAATGCGAAATATACACTTATACTATCACATCTAAATATATAGTAGAAATATTTAATTTTTGTATAAAGTATCTTAAGCACATGATACTAATTATAATTACAATAAATATTTAATTAGGACAATTTCAGTATCATTTGAATTTCAATATAGAATACTAATATATATTACATAAATGCAAAATATATCTTCTAAAAGTTATCCAAATATATCAATTTCATATCATCAATATGTATAAATTTTATATTCTAATTATATTATAATTACAAAATATATCTTCTAAAAGTTATCCAAATATATCAATTTCATATCATCAATATGTACAAATTTTATATTCTAAATATACTTTAAATGCCAACTTACCTATAAGTTCGATATTAAATTTAAATTTATTTAGATATTTATTTGTAAACACAATATACACTTGCACTATCCACTTTGATTAATAAAGATTCTATATTTATATTTATTTATATTCAAAATACATTATCTTTGTATATAAGTTACAATATTTTTCATGATATTTGTTATAATCACACAGAACATGTAAGTTAAAATAAGACATTTTATTATATATATTTTATAGATAAGTGTGTAACATATCTTATATAAACTATTTGTAGATTTTCTGATATAAGTTGTCCTCTGAATTTTAAATATTAAGCTAGGTAATAAATATGTATTTAGGTATTTATTTGCAAACAAAACATATACTACTTTATACTAATGATTAATATCAAATTCTATTTTTTGATTATTTATGCATTTCATATTCTAAAAATTATTATCAATATATATGTCCACAAGTGTATCTATATGTTCATTTTAGTATAATGAGATATCAATATAAATTACTAAAATATATCTATTCCATATTCATAAATAATATTATTTTTGTATACTATTTTTGTATAATGTATATAATATTATTCATGATAAAAATTATGGGTATAATAAATATTTAAATTAATATAAGATAATTTATTTTTATTGATGTACATCATAGTAAACTATTAATTTATTTTTATATTTGATATACATCATATTAAACTAATAAATTTATTCAGTATAAAATACTGAATTACATTATTTGCATATAAAATACATATTCGATATAAACTATATGTAGATATCATTACAAAATTTAAAATTTAAATATTATAAAGTAATATACTTTCCTACGCAATATCTATTTTAAAATGTAAATTTATTACTTTTGTATAAAAATATATAATATCATATGCTTCATATATGAATGCAATATAAAAGATACTTTATATTTTGGGCTTATATTTTATATTATTATAAGTACAATGATATCAATATAAATTATGAAAGTATAATATTTAAATTCAAAATTTACACTTATACTATCTACTTTTATAATTATTGAAGATTAATATCTATTCCATATTATATACATGTACTATTTTATATTCTAAATAAGAATTTTTTTATAAAGTATATTTGACATTAATTATAAATATTCAAGTGAAGAAAATTTATTTATTATTTGATTATCAAAATAAAATACTAAATTATATTATTTAAAAAAATATATATCTTGTAAATTTTATTGAAGACATCTACTACATACTACGAAAATGTATATATTTTTTATTTAAATATATTACAATTTCAAAATCTTTAAAAATTATCAAGAACTTCGAATATCATGCTAATTATAAATATATTACTTTTGTATAAAAATATATATTATTTATATATTTGACATAAAAATACAATATAATTGATACTTTATATTTAAGGGTAAAAAATATAATTAATGTGTATGTCTTAAAATTGTGTTCATAATTTTTTTTATATAATTATATCAAGATAAATAAATAGAATATATTACTTAAATCTGAAATATACACTTATATCATCACATATCTATTTCTAATCTAAATATGTACTAAAATATTTAATTTTTGTATAAAGTATCTTAAGTACATGATACTAATTATAATTACAATAAATATTTAATTAGGATAATGTTTTATCATTTGAATTTCAATAAAGAATACCGATATATATTATTTAGAGGCAAAATATATCTTTGGAAAGTTATCTAATTATATCTATTCCATATCATGAATATGTATATATTTTATGATATTAGTTATAATTATGTAAAACATTTAATTTAATATAAGACAATTTATTTATACATTTGATAGACATCATATTAAACTATTAAAATGATTTTTAAATTTAATATATATTACATTTTAATATATGTCCACATGGGTATCTAAGTATTTACTTTACTAAAATATATCTTTTAAACACAAAATAGATCTATTTGATATTCTAAATACACTGTTTTTGTATAAAGTATATAATATTATAAATGATTTTTATTATGGCTATAATAAATATTTAAGTTAATATGAGATAATTTATTTTTATATTTTATATACATCATACTAAACTATTACTTTTGTATAAAAATATATATTGTTTATACACTGACGTATAAATATATTATAAATGACAATTTAAATTGAAGGGTATAAAATAGAATATATTAATTTAAATGTCTAAAATGTGTTCATAATTATTTTTCACAAAATTATTTATTATAAATTATTCAAATATATTACTTAAATGCAAAATATACATTTATACTATCACATATCTATATATTCTAAATATATGGTAGAAGATTTAAATCTTATATAAAGTATCTTAAGTCCATGATATTAATTATAATTACAATTTATATTTAATTAGGATAATTTTTGAATTTCAATATAGAATACTCATATATATTATTCAGATGCAAAATATATCTTCTGAAAGTTATCTAAATATATATATTCCATATCATTAATATGTATATATTTTATATTCCGGATATATTATAAATGCCAAATTTTCTAGTACTTCGATATTAGATTTAGTTTTAATTAGATATTTATTTGCAAACTTGCACTATCCACTTTAATTAATAAAGAGTCTATATTTATATCTATTTATATTCTAAATACATCATTTTTGTACATAACAAATTGTATTTTTCTTGATATTAGTTATAAATAGAATAAACAATATAAGACAATTTATTTATTTATTTGATATACATCATACTAAACTATTAAAATGATATTTTAGTTTAATATATAATTTAATAAATATTGTTTACTTTCATATATATAAATATATATAAATATATATAGTATAGTATAATACATATTAATAGATGTGTGTAAAATCAAATATAATATATTTTTCTAGATAAGTGTATAAATATAATATACATATTACCGATAAGTGTATAACATATTTTATATAAACTATTTGTAGATTTTCAGAAATAAGTTATGCTTTGATAATGTTAAACTAAGTAATAAATATTTATTTAGGTACTTATTTTTAAATAAAACTACTTTATACTAATGATTAATATCTATTCTATTTTTCAAAATATTTATCCTTTTTGTATAATATATGTCCACAAGTGTTTCTATATATTTATTTTAGTATAATGAAATATCAATGTAAAATACTAAAATATATCTATTCCATATTCAAATATATTCTATATGTTATGTATACAATGTTTTTGTATAAAGTATAATATATTATTCATGATATTTATTATGGTTATAATAAATATTCAAGTTAATATAAGATAATTTATTTTTATTGATATATATCATAGTAAACTATTAAGAATATTTGTATTTGATATACATCATACTAAACTATTAAATTTATTCAATGTAAAATTTTAAATTATGATATTGAATATAAAATACATATTTGATATAAACTATTTGTAGACATCATTATAAAATTTATTACATATTTATTTGTAAACACAGTATACACTTCACTATCCACTTTGATTAATAAAGATTCTATATTTATATCTATTTATATTCAAATTACATTATCTTTGGATATAAGTTACATTATTTTTTCATGATATTTTCTATAATTACACTGAACATGTACATTTTATTATATATTTGATATACATCATACTAAACTATTAAAATTATATTTTAATTTAATAAATATTATATTAAATATTTTTTACTTTCATATATAAATATAATATAATATAATACATATTCACAATTAACTGTATAAAATATAATATTATACATATTTCTAGATAAGTATATAAAATATATATTTTATAGATAAGTGTATAACATATCTTATATAAACTATTAGTAGATTTTCTGATATAAGTTATCCTTTGAATTTATAATATTAATCTAAGTAATAAATATATATTTAGGTATTTATATGTAAACACAATATACACTACTTTATACTAATGATTAATATCTAATTCTGTTTTTTGAATATTTATCTATTTCATATTCTAAAAATATATTGTCAATATATTTACCCACAAGTGTATCTATATGTTCATTTTATATAACGAAATATCAATATAAATTACTAAAATATATTTTTAGAAACAAATATATCAATTTCATATTCATAAATATTTTATATTCTAAGTATAATATTTTTGTATAATATATATACTATTATTCCTGATATTAATTATGGGTATAATAAATATTTGAATTAATATAAGATAATTTATTTTTATTGTTGTACATCATAGTAAACTATTAATTTATTTTTATATTTGATATGCATCATACAAAACAAATAAATTTACTCAGTATAAAATACTAAATTACATTATTTGCATATAAAATACATATTCGATATTATATGTAGATATCATTATAAAATTTAAATTTATATATTATAAAGTAATATACTTTCCTAGGCAATATCTATTTTCAATTGTAAATTTATTACTTTTGTATAAAATATATAATATCATATGCTTCATATATGAATACAATATAAATGATACTTTATATTTAGGGGTTATATTTTATATTATTATTAGTACAATGATATCAATATAAATTATGAAAGTATAATATTTAAATTCAAAATTTACACTTATACTATCTACTTTTATAATTATTGAAGATTAATATCTATTCCATATTACAAACATGTACTATTTTATATTCTAAATAAGATTTTTTATAAAGTATATTTGACATTAATTATAAATATTCAACTTAAGACAATTTATTTATTATTTAAATATCAAAATAAAATACTAAATTATATTATTTAAAAAAATATATCTTGTAAATTTTATTGAAGACATCTACTACATATTATGAATATGTATATATTTTTTATTTAAATATATTACAATTTCAAAATCTTTAAAAATTATCAAGAATTTTGAATATCATGCTAATTATAAATATAAAACTTTTGTATAAAATATATATTATTTATATACTTGACATAATATAAATGATACTTTATATTTAAGGGTAAAAAATATAATTAATGTATTTGTCTTAAAATTGTGTTCATTTATTTTTTATATAATGATATCAAGATAAATTAATAGAATATATTACTTAAATGCAAAATATACACTTATATCATCACATATCCATTTCTATTCTAAATATGTACTAAAATATTTAATTTTTGTATATAGTATCTTAAGTACATGATACTAATTGTAATTACAATAAATATTTAATTAGGATAATTTTTTGTCATTTGAATTTCAATATAGAATACCAATATATATTATTTGCATTCCAAATATATCTTCAAAAAGTTATCTAATTATATCTATTCCATATCATGAATATGTATATATTTTATGATATTAGTTATAATTATGTAAAACATTTAATTTAATATAAGACAACTTATTTATACATTTGATAGACATCATATTAAACTATTAAAATGATATTTAAATGTAATATATATTACATTTTATTATATGTCCACAAGTGTATCTAAGTATTTACTTTAGTATAATAAAATATCAATATAAACTACTAAAATATATCTTTTAAACACAAAATATATCGATTTCATATTCTAAATACACTATTTTTGTATAAAGTATATAATATTATTCATGATTTTTATTATGGCTATAATAAATATTTAAGTTAATATGAGATAACTTATTTTTATATTTTATATACATCATACTAAACTATTACTTTCGTACAAAAATATATATTGTTTATACACTAACGTATAAATATAGTATAAATGAGAATTTAAATTTAAGGGTATAAAATATAATATATTGATTTTAATGTCTAAAATGTGTTCATAATTATTTTTCATATAATGATATCATTATAAATTATTCAAAAATATTACTAAAATGCAAAATATAAATTTATACTATAACATATCTACTTATATTCTAATATATTGTAGAGATTTAAATCTTATATAAAGTATCTTAAGTCCATGATATTAATTATAATTACAATTTATATTTAATTAGGATGATTTTTGAATTTCAATATAGAATACTAATATATATTATTCAGATGCAAAAATATATCTTCTAAAAGTTATCTAAATATATATATTCCATATCATTAATATGTATGTATTTTATATTTTGGATATATTTTAAATGCCAAATTATCTAGTACTTCGATATTAGATTTAGTTTTATTTAGATATTTATTTACAAACTTGCACTATTCACTTTAATTAATAGAGATTATCTATTTATTTTCTAAATACATTATTTTTGTACATAACAAATTGTATTTTTCTTGATATTAGTTATAATTAGAATAAACAATATAAGACAATTTATTTATTTATTTAGACATACATCATACTAAACTACTAAAATGATATTTTAGTTTAATATATAATATATTATATTTGTTTACTTTCATAAAGATAAATATATACAGTATAGTATAATACATATTAATAGATGTGTGTAAAATTAAATATAATATATTTTTCTAGATAAGAGTATAAATATAATATATATATATATAATATATATATATATTATAGATAAGTGTATAACATATTTTATATAAACTATTTGTAGGTTTTCCGATATAAGTTATGCTTTGATAATGTTAAACTAAGTAATAATAATTTATTTAGGTATTTATTTGTAAACAAAGCTACTTTATACTAATGATTAATATCTTTTCTATTTTTCAAAATATTTATTTTTTGTATAACATATGTCCATAAGTGTTTCTGCATATTTATTTTAGTATAATGAAATATCAATGTAAAATACTAAAATATATATATACCATATTCATATATATTCTATATAATAAGTATACAATGTTTTTGTATAAAGTATAAAATATTATTCATGATATTTATTATGATTATAATAAATATTTAAGTTAATATAAGATAATTTATATTTAGTGATAAACATCATAGTAAACTATTAAGAATATTTTTATATTTGATATACATCATACTAAACTATTAAATTTATTCAACGTAAAATTTTAAATTATATAATTGAATGTGAAATACATATTATAAAATTTATAAATTAATTTATTTTATAGTAATATACTTTGTTTTGCAATATCTATTTTAAAGTATAAAACTATAACTTATGTAATGTAATATTATACTTCACATATTAATACAACATAAACGGTACTTTATATTTAGGGGTTATATTTTATATTATTATAAGCATACTGCTATCAATATAAATTATGAAAGTATAATATTGAAATGCAAAATTTACTCTTATACTAACTACTTTTATAATTATTGAAGATTAATATCTATTCCATATTATAAATATGTATCTATTTTATATTCTAAATATGATTTTTGTATAAAGTGTATTACTTTACAGATATTAATTTAAATATTCAAGTTAATAGAATAATAAACTAATTGTAAATGTATTACTTTTGTATAAAAATATATAATATTTATATATGTCAACAATATAAATGGTACTTTATATATAAGGGGTAAAAAATATAGTACATTAATTTATATGTCGGAAAATGTGTTCACAATTTTTTATATAATAATATCAAAATAAATTAATAGAATATATTATTTAAATGCGAAATATACACTTATTGTATAAAGTATCTTAAGTACATGATACTAATAATTGCAATAAATATTTAATTAGGACAATTTAGTTATCAATTGAATTTCAGTATAGAATACCATTTTATATTATTTAGTTGCAAAATATATCTTCAAAATGTTATCTAAATATATCTATTGTATATTATGAATATGCATATATTTTATGATATTGTTATAATTATATTAAACATTTAAGTTAATATAAGACAATTTATTTATATATTTTATGTGCATCATACTAAACTATTCAAATGATATTTTAATTTAATATATATTGCATTAAATATTGTTTATTTTCATATATATATATATAGTATAATACATATTTTTAGATAAGTTTGTATAATTTATGTATATTTTTTAGATAAGTGTATAACATATTTTATATAAATTATTTATTGATTTTCTGATATAAGTTATCATTTGAATTTATAGTACTAAGCTAAGTAATAAATATTTATTTGTAAACAAAATATATACTACTTTATACTAGTGATTAATATCTATTCTATTTTTTGAAAAATTATCTATTTTATATTCTAAAAATATAATATTGATATATATGTCCGCAAGTATATCTAAATATTTCTTTTAGTATAATGAAATATCAATAAAAAATACTAAAATATATCTTTTAAACACAAAATATATTAGTATATAATATTATTCAAGATATTAATTATGGTTATAATATATATTTACGTTAATACGAGATAATTTATCTTATTTTTAATATACATCATACTAAACTTTTACTTTGTATAGAAATATAATGCATATTTACTTGACGTATAAATATAGAATAAATGATACTTTATATTTAAGGGTAAAAAATAAAATATATTAATTTAAATATCTAAAAATGGTTCTTTATTATTTTTTTCATATAATGATACCAATATAAATTATTAGAATATTTTACTAAAATGAGAAATATACACTTATACCATCACATATCTATTTATATTATAAAAATATAGTAGAATATTTAATTTTTATATAAAGTATCTTAAGTACATGATAATAATTATAATTACAATAAATGTTTAATAAGGACAATTTCTGAATTTTGATATTGAGTACTATTATATATAATTTAGATGAAAAAAAATATCTTTTAAAAGTTATATAAATATATCTATTCCATATTAATAAATGCATATATTTTATATTCTAGATATATTATAAATGCCAAAAAATCTAGAACTTCAATATTAAATATAATTTTATTTAGATATTCACTTTCAAATACAATATACACTTGCACTATCAACTTTAATTAATAAAGATTCTATATATATATATATATATATATATATATATATTCTACATACATTATTTTTGTGTATAATAAATAGTATTTTTCTTGCTATTAGTTATAATTATACTAAACATTAAAGTTAATATAAGACAATTTATGTATTTATTTATTTGATATACATCATACTAAACTATTAAAATGATATTTTAATTTAATTTATATTATATTAAATATTATTTACTTTCAAATATAAATATAGCATAATATAATAACAGATGTGTATAAAATCTAATATAATGCATTTTTCTAGATAAGTGTACATAATATAGTCTATAGAAATTTTATACATAGGTGTAT
This sequence comes from Paulownia fortunei, assembly GCA_019321725.1. Lineage (NCBI taxonomy): Eukaryota > Viridiplantae > Streptophyta > Magnoliopsida > Lamiales > Paulowniaceae > Paulownia > Paulownia fortunei. The sequence continues at coordinate 14,812,240 of CM033108.1, forward strand.
AACATATTTTATATAAACTATTTGTAGATTTTCAGATATAAGTTATGCTTTGAATTTATAAACACAATTTGTACAACTTTATACTAATGATTAATATCTATTCAATTTTTTAATATTTATATTTTTTATATTTTAAAAATATAATATTAATAATACAAGCCCACAAGTGTATCTATATATTTGGTTTAGTATAATGAAAGATCAATATAAAATACTAAAATATATCTATTCCTTATTCATATATATTCTATATTCTAAATATACTATTTTTTGTATAAAGTACATAATATTATTCATGGTATTAATTATGGTTATAATAACTATTGAAGTTAATATGAGATAATTTATCTTTGTTGATATACATCATAGTAAAATATTAAATATATTTTTATGTTTGATATACATCATACTAAACTATTAATTTTTTTCAATGTAAAATACTAAATTATATTTTTTGAATATGAAATACATATTTGATATAAACTATTTGTCATTCATTATAAAATTTAAAATTTAATATATTATAAAGTAATATACTTCTTATGCAATATCTATTTTAAAATATAAATTTATACTTTTGTATAAAATATAAAATATTATATACTTCACATATGAATACAATATAAACAATACTTTATATTTTGGGGTTATATTTTATATTATTATAAGTATAATGATATCAAAATAAATTACGAGAGTATATTATTTAAATGCGAATTTTACACTTATACTATCTACTTTTGTAATTATTGAAGATTAATATCTATTCCATATTATAAATATGTATCCATTTTATATTCTAAATATGATTTTTGTATAAAGTATATTAATTACATGATATTATTATAAATATTAAAGTTAAGACAATTTATTTATTACTTGAATATTGATATAAAATACTAAACTATATTATTCAAATGCAAAATATATCTTGTAAATTTGATTGAAAATATCTATTACATACTATAAATATGTATTTATTTTTATATTAAATATATTACAATTTCAAAATCTATAAAAAAATTCTAGAACTTCAAAAATTAAGCTAATTATAAATATATAGCAATTGTTTAAAAATATATATTATTTTTATTCTTGATAGATAAATAACATATAAATGATACTTTATATTTAAGGGTATAAAATATAATGTATAATTTATATGTCTGAAAATGTGTTCATAAATATTTTTTATATAATGATATCAAAATATATTACTTAAATGCTAAATATACACTTATACTATCACATATCTATTTTATATTCAAAGTATAAGGTGGAAATATTCAATTTTTGTAAAACGTATCTTAATATTAATTATGATTACAATAGATATTTATTTAGGACAATTTAGCTGTAATTTGAATTTAAATATAGAACACTAATATATATTATTTAGATGAAAAATATATCTTCAATATGTTATCTAAATATATCTATTGCATATCATGAATATCTATATAATTTATGATATTAGTTATAATTATATATAATATTTAAGTTAATATAAGATAATTTATTTATATATTTGATATACATCATACTAAACTATTCAAATGAGATTTTCATTTAATATATATTACATCAAATATTGTTTACTTTCATATATAATTACAATATATTATAATACATATGTATAGATAAGTGTATAAAATATAATGTAACACATATTTCTAGATAAGTATATAAAATATAGCATAATACATAAATCTAGATTAAATGTGTATAATCTATATATATTTTAAAGATAAGAGAATAACATATTATATATAAACTATTTGTAGATTTTCTGATATTAGTTATCCTTTGAATTTATAGTATTAAGCTAATTAATAAATATTATGTGTAAACACAATGTATACTATTTTATACTAATGATTAATATCTATTCTTTTTTTAATATTTATCTATTTTATATTCTAAAAATATAATATTGATATATATGTGTGCATAGTGTATCTAAATATTTAGTTTAGTATAATGAAATATCAATATAAAATACTAAAATATATCTTTTAAACACAAAATATATCTATTCCAAATATTCATATCTATTTTATATTCTAGGTATACTATTTTTGTATAAAGTATATAATATTATTTAAGATATTAATCATGGTTATAATAAATATTTGAGTTAATACGAGATAATTTATTTTATGTTGGATATACATCATACTAAACTATTACTTCTGTAAAAAAATATATAATGTTTATATCCTGACGTAAAAATATAGAATAAATTATAGTTTATATTTAAGGGTAAAAAAATATATATTAATTTAAATATCTAAAAATGTGTTCATTATTATTTTTCATATAATGATATCAATATAAATTATTAGAATATATTACTTAAATGTGAAATATAAACTTATCACATTTCTATTTATATTCTAAATATATAGTAGAATATTTAATTTTTACATAAAGTATCTTAAGTACATGATATTATTTATAATTACAATAAATGTTTAATTAGGACAATTTTTGAATTTCAATATTGAATTCTAATATGTATTATTTAGATGCAAAATATATATTTTAAAATTATCTATATACATCTATTCCATATTAATAAATTCATATATTTTATATTCTAGATATATTATAAATGCCAAAATAACCTGAACTTCGATATTAAATTTAATTTTCTTTAGATATTTATTTGCAAACACCATATACACTTGCACTATCAACTTTAATTAATAAATTTTCTCTCTCTCTCTCTCTCTCTCTCTCTCTCTCTCTATATATATATATATATATATATATATATTTATTCTAGATACATTTGTTTGTGTATAACAAATAGTATTTTAAATGATATTATTTATAATTATATTAAACATTAAAGTTAATATAAGACAATTTATTTATTTATTTGATACACATCATACTAAACTAATGAAATTATAATATATTATATTAAATACTATTTATTTTCATATATAAATATAGTATAATATAATACATATTAATATATTGGTATAAAATCTAATATAATACATTTTTCTAGATAAGTGTAGAACTTATAATCTATATATATTTTATAGATAAGTGTATAACATATTTTGTATAAACTATTTGTAGATTTTCATATATAAGTTATGCTTTCAATTTATAATATTAAGCTAAGTAATAAATATTTATTGAGGTATTTATTTGTAAATATACTACTTTATACTTATGATTAATATCTATTCTATTTTTTAAATATTTATCTTCTTTATATTCTAAAAATATAATACTAATATATATGTCCACCAGTGTATCTATATATTTATTTTATTATGATTAAATATCATTATAAAATAGTAAAATATATCTTTGAACACAAAATATATATGTATAAAGTATATAATATTATTTGTTATATTAATTATGGTTTTAATAAATATTTAAGTTAATATAAGATTTTTAATGATATACACCATGGTAAACTATAAATTTAATTTTATATTTCATATACATCACAATAAACTATTAAATTTATTCAATATAAAATACCAAATTATATTATTTGAATATGAAATAGATGTTCGATATAAACTATTTGAAGATATCCTTATAAAATTTATATTTTATTTTGTATAAAGTAATAATCTTTCTTATGCAATATAAATTATAAATTATAAATTTATAATATATAATATTAGATACTTCAAATATATAAATGATCCTTTATATTTAGGGGTTATATTTTATATATTATGAGTATAATGATATCAATATAAATTATAAAGGTTTGATATTTAAATGCAAAATTTACATTTTATACATTCTGCTTTTATAATTATTGAAGATTAATATCTATTCTATATTATAAATATGTACCTAATTTATATTTTAAATATTATTTTTGTATATTATTTAGATGCAGAATATATCTTTTAAGAGTTTTCTAAATATATCTATTCCATATCATGAATATGTATATATTTTATATTTTAAATATGTTATAAATGCCAAATTATCTAGAACTTCGATATTAAATTTAATTTTATTAAGATATTTATTTGTAAACACTATATACAACCTGCACTATCCACTTTAATTAATAAATATTCTATGTTTATATCTATTTATATTCTAAATACTTTATTTTTGTATTTAATTTATAATATTTTTTATGATATAAAACAATTGATTTATATATTTGATATACATCATGCTAAACTATTAAAAAATATTTTAAATTAATATATATAATTCTAAATAATGTTTACTTTCATATGTAAATATATAGTGTAAAAAATATAATATAATATATATTTCTAGATAAGTGTATAAACTATAATCTAAATATATTTTATAGATACGTGTATAACATATTTTATATACTATTTGTAGATTTTCAGATATAAGTTATCCTTTGAACTTATAATATTAAGCTAAGTAATAAATATTTATTGAAGTATTTTGTTGTAAACACAATATACTACTTTATACCAATGATTAATATCTATTCTATTTTTTGAATGCTTATCCATTTTATATTCTAAAAATAAAATATTAATATATATGTCCACAAGTGTATCTATATATATTTTTTAGTATAATGAAATATCAATGCAAAATACTAAAATATACCTTTAAACACAAAATATATCTACGTATATATTTTATATTCTAAGTATGCCATTTTTGTATAAAGTATATAATATCATTCGTGATATTACCCGCTGAACTTTACCTATGGTCGCAAACTCCCTTCTGAACTTGCAAATGTCTTACCCCATTGAATTAATTGTTTAGACAAAATTGTCCTCAATACAATTAATTTTATTTAATTTTTGATTTATTTTGAGTATTTTGTATCCCAAATTTAATTTTAATTTCTTCTTTAATTAAAAAAATTAAAATATATATTTTTTAAAAATTAATTAATAAATTAAGTAATTCAATTTATGAAATATTAAAGTAATAAAAGAGAAAAATATATACAAAAAGAATATTAAACATGAAAAAATTATTTTAATTATTTTAATTCAAAGTAAAGCATTAACTTTATAATTTAAATAAATTTTGAACTCTTTTGAATAAAAGGTAAATAAATATATTTTTTTAAACTTAATTTATATATATATATATATATATATATATGTGTGTGTGTGTGTGTGTGTGTGTGTGTGTGCATGTAATTGAGTTAAAATAATTTATGCTTTCTTATTCAATATGGTCAAATTTAATTGAAATAAATATTTGTTCAAAATCTAAAATATATATATATATATATCTAATATCAACAAATACATATTTCTTTTCTCCAAATGAGTTCAAATTTTATTTTGATTAAATAATTAATACATTATTTTGAATTCAATTAATCAAAATAATCAAATTTAATAATTTTTGGGTATTCATTGTACTCAATTATTACTTTAATTTTCAAAATTTGAATTACTTAAGTTACTAATTACTTTTAAAAAAGTATATAATTTAAATATTTTTTCAAATTAAAAAAATTAAAATTAAATATGGGATGCAAAATATTCAAAATAAACTAAAAATCATATAAATTGATTGCATTAAGGAAAATTTTATCTAAACAATTAATTCAATTGGGGTAACTGTTACATTTACAAGGTTAGAGGATGTTTGACACCATATGTGAAGTTTAGGGGGTTTTATGTATTTTGCCATAATAAATATTTAAGTTAATATAAGATAATTTAATTTTGTTGATATACATCATGTTAAACAAGTAAATTTATTTTAATATTTTATATACATCATTTTAAACTATTAAATTTATTCAATGTAAAATACTAAATTATATTATTTGAATATGAAATACATATTTCATATATATTAATTATAAATATTCAAGTTAAAACAATTTATTTATTATTTAAATATTAATACAAAATACAAAAATATATTATTTCAATGCAAAATATATCTTATAAATCTTATTGAAGTATCTAATATATATTATGAATATGTGTATAACTTTTTATTTTAAATAGAAAATAACTTCGAAATCTATTAAAATTATCTACAACTAAAAATATTAAACTAATTACAAATATATTACTATTGTATAAAACAATATAATATCTATATACTTGACATATAAATACAATATAAAAGATACCTTATATTTAAGGGTATAAGATATAATATATTAATTTATATGTCTAAATATGTGTTCATAATTATTTTAAAAAAAATGATATCATTATAACTTATTAGAATATATTACTTAAATGAGAAATATACACTATACTATCACATATCGATTTATACTCTAAATATATAGTAGAAATGTTTAAATTTATGTATAAAGTATCTTAAGAGCATGATACTAATTATAATAACAACAAATATTTAATTAGGACAATTTAGTTATCATTAAAATTCCAATATGTAATACTAATATAAATTATTTAGATGAAAAATAAATCATCTAAATTTTATCTAAATATATCTATTCCATATCATGAATAAGTATATATTTTATATTCTAAATATATTGTAAATGCCAAATTATCTAGAAATTCGATATTAAGTTTAATTTTATTTAGATATTATTTGTAAACACAATATACCTTTCCACTATCCACTTTAATTAATAAAGATTTATTTAGGTATTTATTTGTAAAAACAATATACACTTTTTTATACTATTGATTAATATCTATTCTATTTTTTTAATATTTATCTATCTAAAAATATAATCCTGACATATATGTCAACAAGTGTATCTAAATACTTATTTTAGTATAATTAAATATTAATATAACATACTAAAATATATCTTTTAAACACAAAATATATCTTTTTCATGTTTATATCTACTTTATATTCTAAGTATACTATTTTGTATAAAGTATATAATATTATTCATGATACTAATTATGGTTATAATAAATATTTAGGTTAATATAAGATAATTTAATTTTATTGATATACATCACAGTAAACTAATTAAATTTATTCAATATAAAACACTAAATTATATTATTTGAATATGAAGTATATATTTGATACAAAATATTTTCTGATATCTTTATAAAATTTATAATTTTATTTATTATAAAGTAATATACTTTCCTATTCAATGATTATTTTTAAATTAAAACTTTACATTTTTGAATAAAATATATAACATTATATACTTCACTTATAAATACAATATAAATGATACTTCATATTTAGGGGTTATATTTTATATTATTATCAGGATAATGGTATCAATATAAATTAAGGAAGTATAATATTTAAAAGCAAAATTTACATTTATATTGTATACTTTTATAATTATTAAAGATTAATATCTATTCCATATTATAAATACGTGTCTATTTTATATTTTAAATATAATTTTTTATATAAAATATATTAATTATAAATATTCAAGTTAAGACAATTTATTTATAATTTTAATATCAATATAAATTACTAAAACATATTATTTAAATGCAAAATATATCTTATAAAATTTAGCTAAAGATATCTATTACATACTATGAATATGTGTATATTTTTTATTTTAAATATATTTTAAGTTCAAAATCTATTAAAATTATCTTGGACATCGAATATTAAACTAATTTATTAAAATATGTAATAGTTATATACTTGACATATAAATACAACATAAATGATACTTTATATTTAAGGGTATAAAATATAATATATCAATTTATATGTCCAAAACTATGTTCAAAATATTTTTTATATAATAATATTATTATAAATTATTAGAATATTTTACCTAAATGTGAAATATACACTTATACTATCATATATCAATTTATATTCCAAATATATAGTATAAATATTTAATTTTTGTAAAAAGTATCTGAAGTACATGATACTAATTATAATTACAATAAATATATAATTAGGAATTTGGTTACCATTTGAATTTGAATATATAATACTAATATATATTATTTAGATGAAAAATATATCTTCAAGATATTATCTAAATATATCTATTGCATATCAAGAATATGTATATATTTTATGATATTAGTTATAATTATATTAAACATTTAAGTTAATATAAGAAAAATTATTTATATATTTGATATACATCATACTAAACTATTCAAATGATATTTTAATTCAATATATATTATATTAAATATTATTTACTTTCATATATAATTATAATATATTATAATACATATATATAGATAAGTGTATAAAATATAACACATATTTCTAGATAAGTGTATAAAATATTGCATAATTCATATTTCTAGATAAGTGTATAATCTATATATATTTTATAGATAAGCGTATAACATATTTTATATAAACTCTTCATAGATTTTCTGATATAAGTTATTCTTTAAATTTATAGTATTAAGCTACGTAATAAATATTATTTGTAAACACAAAATATACTATTTTATACTAACGATTAATATCTATTCTATTTTTTGAATATTTTTCTATTTTATATTCTAAAAATATAATATTATAGTTGATGTCCACAAGTGTATCTATATATTTATTTTAGTATATGAAATATCAATATAAAATACTAAAATACATCTTCAAGTACAAAATATATCTATTCCATATTCTTATTTATTTTATATTCTTAAGTATACTATTTTTGTATGAAGTATATAATATTATTCATGATATTCATTATGGTTCTAATAAATATTTAAGTTAATATAAGATAATTTATTTTTATTGATATACATCACAATAAACTATTAAATTTATTCAATATAAAACACTAAATTATATTATTTGAATATGAAATATATATTTGATACAAAATATTTGCCGATATCATTATAAAATTTATAATTTTATTTATTATAAAGTAATATAATTTCTTATGTAATAATTATTTTAAATTATAAATTTATACTTTTGAATAAATTATATAATATTATATGCTTCACATATAAATACAATATAAATGATACTTCATATTTAGGGGCTATACTTTATATTATTATAAGTATAATGGTATCAATATAATATTTAAATGCAAAATTTACACTTATATTGTATACTTTTATAATTATTGAAGATTAATATCTATTCCATATTATAAATATATATCTATTTATATTCTAAATATGATTTTTGTATAAAGTAATTAATTACATGATAATAATTATAAATATTCATGTTAAGACAATTTAATTGTTATTTTAATATCAATATAAATTACTAAATTATATTATTTAAATGAAAAATATATATTATGAAATTTAGCTAAAGATATATTACATACTATGAATATGTATATAATTTTTTATTTTAAATATATTTTAAGTTCAAAATCTAGTAAAATTATCTAGAGCTTCGAATATAATTTAAAATATATAATATTTATGTACTTGACATATCAATACAATATAAATGATACTTTATATTTAAAGGTATAAAATATAATATATTAATTTATAAGTCTAAAAATGTGTTCAAAATTATTGTTCATATAATGATATTATAAATTATTAGAATATATTACTTAAATGTGAAATATACACTATACTATCACATATCTATTTATATTCCAAATATATAGTAGAAATATTTAATTTTTGTATAAAGTATCTAACATGATACTAATTATAATTACAATAAATATTTAATTAGGACAATTTAGTTACCATTTGAATTTCAATATTGAATACTATATATATTATTTAGATGCAAAAATTATCTTTTAAAAGTTATGTAAATATATATTCCATATTAATCAATGCATATATTTTATATTCTAGATATATTATAAATGCCAAAATAATCTGGAACTTCTATATTAAATTTAATTTTCTTTAATATTTATTTGCAAACACAATATACACTTGCCTTATCAACTTTAATTAATAAATATTCTAAATATATATCTATTTATATTCTAGATACAATATTTTTGTGTACGCAAATAGTATTTTTCATGATATTAGTTATAATTATATTAAACATTAAAGTTAATAGAGGCAATTTATTTATTTATTTTATATACATTATACTAAACTAATAAACTAATATTTTAATTTATTATATATTATATTAAATCTGTTTATTTTCATTTATAAATATATTATAATATAATACAATTAATAGACGTGTATAAAATCTAATATAATACATTTTTCGAAATAAGTGTATAAAATATAATCTATATATACTTTATAAATAAGTGTATAACATATTTTATATAAACTATTTGTAGATTTTCAGATATAAGTTATGCTTTGAATTTATAATATTAAGCTAAGTAATAAATATTTATTTAGGTATTTATTTGTAAACACAATATATACTACTTTATACTTATGATTAATATCTATTCTAATTTTTAAATATTTATCTTTTTATACTCTAAAAATATAATACTAATATATATGTCCACAAATGTATCTATATATTTATTTTAGTATAATGAAATATCAATATAAAATACTAAAATATATCTTTGAACATAAAATATATCTATTCCATATCCATATATCTTTTTTTGTATAAAGTATATAATATTATTCATGACATTAATTTTGGTTAATTAATATGATTAACTTTAGAAAAAGCAATATAAAATTAGATAAATGTGTATATTTTAAGAGAAGTAATCTGTTTTTGAGTGAAATGACAAATAAATAATTATATCAACATATTATTTAATTACTTAGAATTAATAAAATCTATTACTGTACGTAGACAATCAATAGTTGTTTATTAACCACTATTAAAATAGATAGATACCTTCATTTCTTCTGAAACTCAACTTAGGGCATTAAAGTTCAAGAATTTCAATTAACCACTAGAGCAAAGTCTCACTAATCAGTAAAATTTGAACTTATTGTAAAGTTTCAGGCCTTAAAATTTGCAACTTAATCTAAGTTTTGACGGCCATACAATATTGTTATTAGTAAATATTTTAATAATTTTGAACAAACTAACCAAGAAAAAATCTCTTAAAATACTAGTAACATTTTTTATAATATACTTCTACACAACACAATTAGTTTTTGGCGTAGTAAAGTTCTAAAAGATGAAAAATGCTAATTTATTTAAAAGATTAACAATTCGCTTTAATTTATGTGTACGTATATTATTATAAGTTATCCTAATCTCCAATCTTTATATATATATATATATATATATATATATATATATATAATATAACTATAAATGTAGATGTGATCTTTAGATATATTGAATGTAACTATTGGTTTTGAAATTAAAAAAATTGACGAAGCTTTCAAAAGAAAACAATGGATTCTTTTACATCTTTCTTCGATTTGCAATCGGCCTCTCAGAATTCCTAGAGTTATGATTCACTGAAGAATTTCCGATAGATTTGCCCCCTCATTCAAACTAATCTCAATTTTTTTTTTTTTTTTTAATTTGGTTGATTCTTTGTCTATTTTCTTCTGAGCTTTTCCCTGAGGATTGATCCTTTTTTTCTCTTTTCTCTTTCAATATCATGGGTGGTTGGGAATACTGTTGAACTTCAATGTTATTTGAAGTTCTTGCATTTTTTCCTAGAATTTCTGCCTTAAAATTTTTTTGACTACTATTTGATTTTCTAAACATTGAAGAGGGCTGAATGTTAATACTACAGTTCATATCCATTAACCTCTTACAGTCTCTGAGTTTCCCATCTTTGATTAGGTTTTTTATTTTATCCTATTTACTACTTTTATTTGTTTAGAATATTGAGCAATTGTGGGATTTCTAAATTTCTTTATTCGATTTATTTTGTGGTAGTAAGGAATTATTATCTGTTGAGAAATAAATACCTTATTATCACTTTACTGTATGTTTACATCTAAAATTATAAAGAAGAGAGGAAAAAAGAGAGACGCATTGAGCTGCTTGATTAAGGTTTATCTCTTGGTATGTTGAGCGCCGGTGGCATCAGCAGTTGGAGCTTATCTTCACATTCTTTGAAATATTGGTGGATTTCTCACCGCTCTGGGCTGCATGGGCTGCAATGTTTGCCTACTCTCTACGCCTCCCTATGAAGAGGTGTTTCTTTTATGGCAATCTTTTTTGTGCTTCTCATAATTCCATGGAGCAATATATATACCTATTTTGTTTTGTTGATCTTTTAGATCTGTTTTTGTATTATTACCAACTTTACTTGTTAACCAAATTACAAGATATGTCAAAATTATTTTTTTATCGGAAAAAATTTCAACTTATCTTTGTAAATAAAATTCCTCCATCAATAAAATCTAATCAAATTTGCACATATCAAATTGCCAATCAATGTCAACTAATTAAATTATAATTAATTATGATTTTTCATAATAATCCTTTGAATCCTTACTGCCGTTGACAATCAATAGTAAGAGAATGTGTCACTTCTTATGACCGTAGTACTCTTTGAAGGAGCCTCTGTTGGTCCTTTAATTGAATTGACTGACTCAACGTATATGTCTTCTTTGATTACATGTGATGATTTTTCAGATATTTTTTAAGCGTATTTTGTGATTTTTAAGCATATGGATTATACTTGTGTTGTTGGTTGAATTTTCTCCTTTAGGAATTTTTATATTTGTCAAGGCCATAAAAATTTTATGTTCTTTTGGATCTGTTTTATGGAGTTTTTTTTATTGTTCCCCATGTTACCGCAGTATCTTTATGCATGTCATTGCGGATATTTTTCAGCCAGTCTTCCCTTATTTATGCCTTATTGATACTCTACATTAGTATATCAAAACTTCAGAACCTTTTATATTCGAGTATCCATTATATGGAATCTCCCAAAACAATTAGAAAAAGAATCCTTTATCAGCATTTACAAATCTGAGCTTTATTGATTACACATTCTCATTATATTGAATACCTAAAGCAAGAGCAAAGCCTTTTGCAGTATTTTGTTTCTCATTCTGAAAATATTCTCATATGAATCCACAGTCCAAATAACAGGAGTTTTAATTAATTCAAGGATAACATCTGTCTCTATGTTGTTTTTGGCTGATGGGAATTAGTGGAACACTCTTTAATTTTTCATATATCATGTGGTACCCTTTACATTTAACAGCGAACTTTTTTGTTCTCCAAAATCTTGTTTAGTAACACACTTTTGGCTTTTAATATTTAGAGATAGTAAAGTGGTTGACTTGTTACCTATTTTCCCTTTGTTTAAGTTTGGATAATGGTTTGGTACTAGCTCTTATGTAGGTAATTTTCCATCATGTAGCATTTCAGGTTAATGCTTTTGTTGGTTGTGCAGTGGTCTTTGGTTTTTTATCCGCTGCTTCCATGCTAGCTAGGCGTAAAGAGTACTTGTAACTTGGGGGTCTGTTTTCTTCTGGACTCTCCAGCCTTTTTTGATTGCACTTTGCATCCTCAGTATTGTTGGTTCCTGCGAGTAATTCTAATTGTATATAAATAATTAACAATAATTAAATTAATATTATTTTAATAGTGAAAATTTATTTGATTTACTCTCGCATGCAAGCTTTTCAAATGGAATCACGATCCTTCTCGCTCGAGTGAATACTATTAGAATATTTATTATTTTTCTTTACACACCTTAAGCCATCAGAAACATCTTGTGGTGATATTCCAAGAGAGATTGAGAGAAAAAATATGAAGAATAATGTTTGAACAAAATATGGATGCTCTTGTGGTGTAAGATTCTCTTATCTTCTTTCGGCCCTCCTATACGTTTCCTTTAATAAGAAGAAGGAAAGAATGAAACCAGATAACTTGATTACCTACTAACTGACCTTTTTTTTCTTCCACTAACATTTGCCCACTAATGCTTATTAACATTTCACTAATGCCCACTAACATCCCACTAATGTCCACCAACATCATCTCCCATTCATACATATTTGACTCGACATATTTGAATCACATTTTCATAATTCTCATCTCACATATTTTCTTTCATACAGGGAATAAGGTGTGCGACCAAATGAGGAAAAAAAAAATAGGTGAGTAGAGTTATATTAAGTCATCACCTAACTAACATAACTTTATAATTCAAAACTAGCTATATACTCCAAACTATGTGGTCGCACCAGATCAAATATCTCTAATCCATCAATACGTAGAGCATGCTCGACTCTCTCAGTTATGTATCTATGCTCATGACTATGTCAAATGCATTTTCGACTTAGTCGGCTAGCCTATAAGCCATAGAACATAAGTGCATTACCAACTTAGTTATTCCTCGACCTCTCATGTCAATTAGCTTGGTCCTGACAGCTTTCTTAGTCATGCTCTGATAGACCAGATCTGTCATGGCCGTTCGATACATGCTAAAGTAGCATAATCAAGCTTGCACCTGATGACACGATCCAAAGTTCCAAAGGATACTAAAAACATATTAAGGGCTCACACAGTGACGAATTTGATCCATTCAGTCACTCCACTTACAAGGTCATAGCAAAGCACATGTAGTACGAATACATGCTATTATGGAGCTCCCACTCAATTTGGGCATGTCACAGTCTAAACATCATACGAATCTTCTGGTCTTTACTCAAGCACCTGATCTGCGCACTACTGGAAATCACTTTCCAAAAATATGCCTTCCAGTAATTCGCACATTCGGCTACAAACAGGCTTTTGTGAAGTTTGGACTTACTTCCTAATCGTTCAAGTATGATCTTATTTTGGCCGCATGCCAAGGTGACTATAAGTATTAACCTTCCTTGCTGTTACAATATCTATGAGTCTCATCCTACTCACTATCGAAATGTTAGTACGATTACCCGTGTGAGTGGGTCAATCTAAGTCTGGTAACATTTACATATATCATAATAGACACAGTATACTAACAAATTAACAAGAATAAAAATCTTATTAATCAACAAAAAATGTTCTTACAGGCCCATAAACTCAAATCCTACGAAGTCCTATAGTACCAACATGCCTTTGGAACACATCTCTTCGTAAAAGCTTAGTAAAATAATCAATGACCATATCGCTAGTAGGAATATGCCTGAGAACTTCTTGACATTTCGCAATGCTCTCTCGAATGAAGTGATATCTGGTGTTAGTATGCTTGGTCCTCCCATGATACTTGGGCTCCTTAGCATGTGCTAGTGCAACTTTATTATCACAATAGACAACAACCGCATCATCAACATGTGTCGCAACACGTAGACTCTTAAGGAATCTCCTCAACCAAATAGCTTCTTAAACTGCTGATGTACAAGCAACATAATTAGCTTCCATGGTGGATAAAGAGATACAAAGATACTTCTTGCTACACCAAGTGATAGCAGTGCCTCCCAATAAGAATGCATATCCCGATGTGGATTTGCGCTCATCTCTATTCGTTGATCCACCAGCATCACTATATCCAATCACCTTTAAACTACCTCCATGGTAGCACAAAGCGAGATGACTTGTTCCCTTCAAATATCTAAGTATCCTGTTGACCACAACCCAATGGTCGCATCCAGAATTACTTTGATATCTACTCATCATTCTAACTGCAAAGCATAGGTTCAGTTGAGTACATATTATTGCATGCATTAGACTTTCTACCATGCTCACATATGGAACCTTAGATGCATTCCCTTTCTTCTTCTGTTTTAGGGCACAATTCTTTGCTAAGAACATAATTTTTATCCATGGGTATGTCAACAGGATTAGTATTATGGATATCAAATCATTCTATAATCCTCTTGATGTAAGTTTCTTGACACAAACTCAAGAGTTTCCTAGAATGATCCCGGTTTATTTTTACAACAAGTATGTATTCAGTTTCTCCTATGTCCTTAATCTCAAAAGTAGATGATAACCACTTTTGAGCTGCGACAATCATCTCCATATCATTCCTAACCAACAAAATATTATCCAGTATGGTGAGAGTATTTAGAAGAATTACTTTGATATCTACTCACCATTCTAATTGCAAAGCACAGGTCCGGTCGAGTACATATTGTTGCATGCATTAGGCTTCCTACTGTGCTCAGATATGGAACCTTAGCCATGCGTTCCCTTTTTTCTTCTGTCTTAGAGTAAAATTCTTTGCTAAGAACATAGTTTTTGTCGATGGGTGTGTCAATAGGATTAGCATTATGGATACCAAATCGTTCTATAATCCTCTTGATGTAAGTCTATTGAGACAAACTCAAGAGTTTTCTAGAATGATCCCGTTGTATATTTACAACAAGTATGTATTAAGCTTCTCCTATGTCCTTTATCTCAAAAGTAGAGGACAACCACTTTTGAGCGGCGACAATCATCTCCATATCATTCCTAACCAACAAAATAT
The DNA here is from genome assembly GCA_019321725.1 of Paulownia fortunei. Taxonomy (NCBI): domain Eukaryota; kingdom Viridiplantae; phylum Streptophyta; class Magnoliopsida; order Lamiales; family Paulowniaceae; genus Paulownia; species Paulownia fortunei. The sequence goes on from CM033108.1 coordinate 14,828,426, forward strand.
TGTCCAATATAGTGAGAGTATTAAGAAATTCCTCCCATTTCTCTTGACATGCATATAGTGGTCTTCCTCGACCATCGTAAAGCCTATCATAGTCGTAGCTCGATGAAATTGATGATACCATTATCTAGATGATTGTATTAGTCCATAAATGGAACATTTTAAGCAATATACTTTATGTTCTTGTCCCATTTCCTGAAATCCCATAGGTTTATCTATGTAGATCTCATTGTCCAGCTCTCATTTGAGAAATGCTATCTTAATATCTATCTGAAATAATTCTAGATCTAGGTGGGCGACAATAGCTAATATAAGGTGAATAGAGGCAAACCTCACCACCGGGGAGAACGTCTTTTCATAATCTATACCTTCTTTTTAGGTATAATCCTTCGCCATAGGTCGAGCTTTGTATTTTTTGATTGATCCATCTGCCTTTCGCTTGACCTTCAGAACCTACTTGTTCCTAATGGTCTTGCGTCCAGATAAAAGATTGGCTCCCAAATATGATTCTTAGCCATCTAGCTCAACTTTTCTTCTATAACAGCTATCTACTCATTTGCATTTGGAGAAGTCACAACTTCTTTATAAGTAGCTTGCTCATCAACATCTACAGAAGCACACATGAAATATTCCCCTTCAATCTCGTAACGCGATGGGGTATTTTTCCACGTTTGCTCCTATGCGTTTGTGGATTTTGAGAGTTTTCTTCCAAAGGATCACTCTTACTGAGTTTGGTGTCGCTTGTAATTATTCCATCAATTACTGGATAAGGCTATGAAGCCTCAACCTCACTAGGGACTTGAGTGCCGCCTTGAGGATCTTGCAACTCATAGTTCAAGGTCCCATTTGACTTCACCAATGGTTGAAAAATCCTCCTTGAGGAAATTCACATCACATGACTCAATCTTAGTCATTCATCCATTAGGGTGTTTACCATACATCATATAACCCTTTGAATGATCGCAATACCTGATAAAGACATGTTTGACTGCTCTAGGACCAAGGTTCCCATGCTTATGAGAAGTGGTGTGAATAAACCCTGCCAATCCCCAAGGGTGCAAGCTTTCTAAATTAGGCTTTCTGCTATGCCAAAGCTCATAGGGTGTTAAAGGAAATGACTTAGAAGGTACACGGTTCAATATGTAAGCAGTAGTCCCCAAAATGATATTGGAAAATTTGCTTGTGCTATCATTGATCTAGCCATATCCAGAAGTATACTATTCCTTCTCTCTGCATCTCTATTTTATTGCGGAGTGTGTGGAATCACTAATTTTCTTGTGATTCCATTTTCCTCACATATTTGTCTAAACTGATCAGATAAATATTCTCGCCCTCTATTAGTATGCAAAACTTTGAGGTTCTTATCTCTTTGGTTCTTAACTTCCGCCAAGAATCGCTTAAAATAATCAAGTACTTTTGACTGATGAGACAAGAGATATACTAACCCATAGTGTGAATAATCATCAATAAAAAATGAGAAAATATAATACACCGTGTCATGCCCTCACATTCATGGGTCTACATATATCCAAGTGGACTAACTCTAGAGGATAAGTAGCCCTCTTTGCCTTTCAAAAAGGTTTTCGGCAAGCTTTTCCTACCAAATATGGTTCACACACAGGAAGGTTGACTTTAGCGAAGTGGCCCAAAAAAACCTTCTCGAGCTAAGCTAGTCATCATTTCTTGTCCTATGTGCCCTAATCTTGCATGCCATTTAACAAAATCAAAAATAGCATCAATAGTAGAAGAAATATATGAAACACAATCATTGAATAATCTTAACATGAAAAATCTATTATTTATAAATCGTAAGTCATAAGGGTCTTTGCTTCCTAGACAAACTAGTTTGATCAAACAGTAAAAAAAACCATGCCTAGAAAGTGCACTAACTGAAAGTAAATTCTATCGAATGCTAGGTGCATATTACACATTACTAAGGAGTAGCTCATGCCTAGTGCCTAGCTTAAGCTGGTATGACCCAACTCCAAGAACCTCCTTTTGTGCGCCATTCCCCATAGCAATGTAGTGGCTGCATGTTGGCACTCGATAATAATCTACAAATCTCGCTCGATCCCTTGTCACATGTTTTGTTGCCCATGTGTCTACAATCCAACCAAAGAGAGAATTAGCAACAAAAAAAGCAAACATACAAAGAGAGTTGGAGTTGGTCTTACCTTTTTCGGCTCAATGAAATTACGAGCGAAGTGACCTAACTTGCCATGATTAAAATGCTTGTCTTTCTTCTTTCAACCCCTTTTGCCTCGATGATGCTTTATGGCCTTGTCAACTTGTGCGAAAAAGTTCTAGCTTTGACCACTGTTTTGTCCAACATCTTTTTGCTTGTTCTAACATTTGCCTTTGCTGGGCTTATGCATGTGCAACATAGTAAAGCGCGCATTCTTATCTTGATCCACCCACTTATTGTACTCGTCCATATCGTGATGATATTGGACAGTTTGTCCATTTTCTGGCTCTATAGGCATAGGCATAGTAGTGGTGAGATGATCAAGGATATTTTCTTTGTACATAAAAAATTGAATTTTTTTATGCCACATTGTATAGTTCTGGCCATCTAGTTTGCTAGTGCCATAGAGATCATAAAAGCTATTTGTGCATCCATTATTGTATATTTTACGCAATACATTAGTTACTGGTTTAAAATTTTATTCAGATCCAAGTAAATATTTATTATTTTTCTTTAATTCAGTTAGATCGAAAACTTTACCACCAAGACTAGTAATTATCTCCTACTGAATTAAAACAACAATAACAAACTATTGATCCATGAATAAAATTAATCATGTCCATAAGAAATATGCATACATCATATAAGAAGAATAAACATGAGTTGACATTTAATGCGTTATGTCGAAACAATTGGCCTATAGTGGTAGTTAACCAAATATATCCCAAAAAATATGTATGGCCTCATAAATACATCTCCTTAAAAATGAGATTATATATTTTAAAACCTACTACATAAATAAAAAATTGGGATACTGCATTACCACCATCTTCATTAATTATCTCTCAAATAAATTAAATATAAAAAAAATATAACATGCATCAACACCTTAAATATCAACTCCTATTTGATGCATATTCACAAATAATCACATTGCATAATCACAAAAAGAAAAAAATACAATTTTGTAAGCTTATTATATTATTCAAATTTGTATCCAACCACAAAGAAAGAAAAAATAATTCTAGGCTAAAAAAATTTTAAATGTTAAAATAGGCCAGAAAAAAATAAAAAAGAAATTCTGTCCGTTTGGCATTTTTTTTATATTGCTGGCAGCTGGCGTGTGCATACGCCAGCCTTTTGTTGGCTAGTTTCTCTTGCTGCGCCACATGGCGCAACAAATTTTTTTTATAATAATAAAGGAACAGTCAATGCCCAACTATTCTCCGGTGCACTTTTCCTGGGGACTATATTTTTTCCGGTGAAGATTTTAAAAAATCATATATTTCTCACTATTAACCTATTTTTGATACATAATATATCGATATAATCATTTTTCATGCTCTACAACATGACATCAGTATTATGCATAAAAAATTAAAGAATAAATACGATTTAAAAAAATATTTCTAAATCAAATTTAAACATGCATATGTATGTACAAATACAACATATATAATCTTCAAGGTCTATTTTTATACTTGAATTTAAATCACGAAGTTGAATAAATATCAAGCATAAATCATGCATTCATTTCATATCATGAAGGTGAGATCGAGTCCTAATAACTCTGATACCACTGCGAGTAATTCTAATCACATATAGACAACCAACAATAAGTGAATCAATATTAACTCAACAACAAAAATTCATTTGATTCACTCTTGATGAACTACTCGCCTACAAGTATTCCAAATGGAACCACGATCATTCTCGCTCGAGTGAATACTACTAGAGCATTTAACAATTTTTTCTACACACCCTAAAGCTCTTGGAGACATCTTGTGATAATATTCCAAGAGAGACTGAGAGAGAAAATATGAAGGAGAATGTTTGAGTAAAATATGAATCCTCTAGTGGTGTAAGGTTTTCTTCTCTTCTCTTGGCCTTCCTATACATTTTCTTTTATAAAAAGAAGGAAAGAATGAAACCAGGCAGCTTGAGTACCCACTAACAAACCTTTTGTTTCTTCCACTAAAATTTGTCCACTAACGCCCACTAACGCCCACTAATGCCCACTAACATTAGTTGCATAGCCCTATTCAAATTTGAGGTATTAAAATTGTCCGACTGACCAAAAATAGAAGATACACTGTTTCTAACTATAATTCTCTTTGAGTCATCCTCTACTTAGGTTATATTATAAGTTTGCATCTTCTCTAACAACTCTTTGGATTTTCCTTGAAAAATTTGAGTAGTGTTTGCAATACTTTGGCTACCTATCCAGTAGCTTTAAAAATTTGTTTAGCATTTCATATATATAGTATTTAAGGGTTGTATTCATTTAATTCTCAAGAGGTTCAACAACTGTCAGTAATGGAGGCCTGATTATAGTATTATTTCATATGTTAACATAAAGGCACATCGTCGCACAATGCACATGCATTACTTGAATATAACTCTCTAGCTTGTGGTGACATATTTGTGATTATTGACAACTATTGTTATGACACAATTGCTTATGCATATGGTTGCAAGGAAGCACCTTACTGTTGTTGTGGAGAAGATGAATTATCTAACTTTTATGATCATAATATTTCAGGTAATATACAACTTCAAGTGTTTTTTTTTTCTTTCTTCATCATCTATTAGTCCACTTCTTGTTTATCTTGTAAACTCGACTCGAAACTAATATGTTAATTTTATTTTGAAATACAGTTGTCTTGAATCATTTATCTATACAACAGGGCTCATGTCAAATACTGGATCATGTGAGTCTTTTTCTTATAATTTATCTAAGTTTTAAAGTCAAATTTTTGACTTTTAGCGAGTATGGCATCTTTTCTTTTTGTGGGGATTTTCTATTTGACTGTATGGTGAAAACTCTTTGTTATATGTGGAACATTGTAATGTTCTCTTTAAAAAATTTATATTAATCTTATAGTTTAGCACCATATTTTTCATTTTCTTTTGTTATTTTGCCACTTTATATGCTATATTTGCAGATATACAAACATGTGTTCTTCATGTAATTATGCTCTAACTCTCTTCTTTTTTTCATTTGTTAATTTATACATGATAGAAATTACAATTGCTAAATAGCTTTTTATTGGGTTCACGCAGTCCCGAAAAATATATATGCAGCGAAATTTAAAAATTCTCAATAATGAAAATAAATATTACATTACATGTAATTAAAAATGAATCTGGAACTCTTTTGTGATTACTCAGTTATGCATTTTTTATACTTAAAGCAAAAAAGTTTCAAAAACCTTTACCTAGTCTGACTGTTGAAGATGCAAGAAACAAATCAAATCATTTTCTTTTGAATCCATGCATGAACTGCTTTCGCAAATCTTGATTTCATACCCCTCGTGTTGGAAATAATTCGCTTAGAGTCCCAAGTGTTACCCCTTTAAGCGTATCCACACGTTTGAAAAATTTACACTAATTGAATCCATTCTAGTAGATTCAAAAGACATTATTCTCTCTAGAATATGTAGAGTCCAATTCTTAATTCAACTAGTGAATAGAAGAATTGAACCATAATCAAAAGTTGGAACTTTTTAATGGAAGAGAAAAATCAAGAAGGAAGGGTAGGGAGGTGGTTTTTTGTGTCATGTTGCTGGCCGATTTCTCTTAAAAATCGGTCATAAGGGGGAGTCCTTTTATAGGGCTCCTTCAATCCTAGTCCCACTATGTTTCCATATGCTCTTTTCCTTATTTGATTCATTCTTTTTTCTGTCAAACTCTAAAATAAGTTTAATTCTTGTAATTAAACTTCATAGTGGGCCTCATATGAGCTCCATAGCTTGGGTTAGGAATTCAATTAAATTAATTAAGTCCAATTAATTAATCCCTATCAATTAAATAAACCCAACGTAATTAATTGATCTAATCAATTAATTAATTAGTTCTACTTGAGCTTTCTAATCATATTAGAACCTATTAAATAATTTTATTATTTAATATGCCCAATTTAATTAATTAATCATATCAATTAATTAATTTGATGATAATTAATTAATTGATCATATATAGGGCTTCTGATCATATTAAGTCTAATTAAATAACCATATTATTTAATCAGATAAATTAATTTTACTCCTTAAATTAATTTGTACCCTATTTAATTAATTGATCATATCAATTATTTAATTAACTCCACATGGATTCCATAATCTTATTTGGTCCAATTAAATAATTAAATTATTTAATTAGATAAATTGATTTAACTCCTTAAATTAATTTTGAGCCCCCAAATGAATTAATCTCCATTAATTAATTTGATCCAACTTTTTTATATGTTCTATTTAGAAATGTACTTTTTCCAACTTAGCGTGTGACCTCTTAAATTTACTCTAAGTTAGTTGTGGGTTCATAACTCATATGACTTAGTGGAATAATTAATTATTTCGATTAATTTATCCTCTTGGAATTAACCTATTAATTCCAAGAACCCACAAGTCATGGGAAGCACCTAGTAGTGCATCATGGCTCTTAGTCTTAGGTGAAGGTGTGAAGCTATTCCAATTATGAGTACTATGCAAGTACGGTCCTTTTATCATCTAACCCCCTAATTGAGCTTAGGCATGGATTATTAATTGAAACCCTAATAGCTCAATAACTATGTATCCATTCCTAATAATTTGACTCAATGATGAACAATTAAAAAATCCCACGTTTAATTTCCATCCAACTTTGGCCAAGAATTTTAGAATTAAGTACAGTGGAACATATATGATATTCACTTATTCATCTAGATAGGTGACGGATCTTTTGTTGACTACTCATGAACCTCTATATATAAAGATGTTACATCCAACATAAACTCCTTGTGATTGTCATGTAATCGGAAAATATATCAAGGTGCAACATATTATGCACAAGATTACCAGGGTGTCTCAAGTCCAATGACTAATTCTTGTATCATAACGATAAAATTCCTATTCGATAATAGAATATTTTCAATTGAGGTTTTTTAGGCAGGGTAGTTCAGTATACTTGTTAGCCAACAAGTACCCACATACATGTACTAGTATCACCATACCAATACCTATAAAATGAGGCATCCTCTTTTCGAGTTTGCATTATATGTGCAAGTTTCAATGAGATTATTGATGTCCCGTCTCATTGATCTTTAACTTGACATGTTTTAAAATCACAACCTTAAAGATATATTCCACGATTGCCATCATATGCACGACCATGCCCCATAGTTATATATGATTTAAAGACTTTATCTAATTCTTATGATGAATTTAAATGAAGATTGCCATTTCAATGATAATAATATGAAAGAGATTGAATCAAAAAAGTATAAGGACAACCAAATCAATTGACTCGTAGGTATTACCCTAACACTTTTGATGGCCTAAACCATAATGGATCACTTTACGAATGCATGGGTTAAAATATTATTCATAATAAATTATCTAACATGGAGTAGTTCCAAGACCTTTTAGATCACCTTCGATTTTCATAGTAAAATGAGTCATACATGACATTGTATTTTGGTGTCCCTTCTGTCTTTTTTTATTCTTTAATTTTGGATTAGGAGATCAAAGGTAAGAACAAATACCATCTGGTCCTAATTTTTTTCCTTCAAATTCATTTATGAAGAAAAGGGGCCATTAATATGTTCACCTCAAGAAGAATGTGTAGAGTAATCAATAGTAATCTTTTGGCCTTTGAAAATGCACATGCATTTTAATTTGGAAATAATTATGTTTCCGCTGCCACTAAGAGTAGAATGACTCTTATCATTTGGGCTTTAGTTGTTGACTTACTTTTAAAGAGCTTGGATAATGAGATAGTAAGTGAAAGATTAGCAAGTCAGGAATATAAAAAAAAAAGATTACTGGGAAAAAACATTACTTCAGTTTTTTCCATTTATTTAAAGAAAACACCACTCATATTTCTATTTTGTTGTATCAATTTTTTTTTGTAGCAACCCCTATTAGAATAGGGTTATCTTTGTTCTACTAGGATGTAGATTGAATTGTGTCTCAATCTGATTAAAAAATTGAGAAGTATTGTAAAGCAAGCCAAGGATGCAACTAAACAAGGGCAAACTTTTGACCCCACAACCATGATAGAAGAAAACTTCTTGAGAAATCGCGTTGATGAGTTCTTGAGTTATTATTTAGCAAATTAGACCATCTATCTTCTTCTCTTGACTACTTAAGGCACTGAGGCATCAACATCCCTTTTTTGTCTTCTTTATTGCTAGGGTCTTAATTCTATGGTTCTTTTTAGTAAACCAGAAACTAACGAGGATAACATTTAGTTAATTTAATTGTCTATGGACATGGATGATGCCTGTGTTTTGTAGTTTCAAAGGTATATGGAGTTCCTTATTGATCTTATGAGAGAAACTTCTAACTTGGAGGTATCTAATAGTGAAGTTGTATGTCAATTCCCTTTCTTAAGTAAGTCTGATATACAAAACTTCACTTCCATTATCGCTTTCTGCTCTAGGGAGAGTGGGATGAAGTAATTATTGTGATTATAAAGACTTGGTTAATGAATCTTGAAGACCAAGGGCAATAGATGGAAAGATCTAGTATGGTAGATGGAAAATATTGTATTGCATTACAAAGTGTATACATACTATAGTTAGAAACTTGCATGTATGAACAAGACTATTAACCTTATGTATTTGAAATTTGTTGTACAATATAAATAAAATGTTAACAACCAAACAATAACCATATTATAATGGCCCTTTTTTGCTTGTTATTATCCTAATTAAATGACTATTTAGAACAAGTGCTAGAAAACTATATCCTTGACATATTACACTCTAAAGAAAATAATGTTTTGTGCTAGGAACTTCCATCTAGTCCTGAAATGATTAACATTCTGGACTGCCTCCTAGGAAGTTATTCTTTTATATTTATACCACTTTAGATAACATGTATTTTTGTTGTAATAAAAGTTCAAGATATGCAACATTGCCTGTTACAAAGTAATTTAAGTTCTATTGATAAGATGTATCATTGGTTAAAAGGTTTATGTAATGCTCTTTGTAATTTCAGCCCTTCATTGTGGTATTCTTACTTGTAAGAAATAACCTTTGGTGAAAACCATCACTCTAAATCTAGGAGCATTTATATTGGATCACCAAGAATCAATAGATGAATGTGCGAAAGCGTACCTAAATCAATAACGATCAATTACTTTCTCTAGCTGTGTGATAGGACTTCTAGATCAACACATTTTCCTTAGAGAATCCTTTACCTTTCTCTTGGTTATCTCTCAAATGATGGGATATTAGAAAATAATGTCATGTGACGTGTGACCTAGGGACCATAACTCCTATAGATAACTTACCTAAATATCTTTTGGTATTTTTATTTTAGCTCGTCATAAGAATAGAATTTACCATTAAATCTCTACACATTAAAGGCCCACACCCTATTAGATACATTAAAATCCCAATTACTTGAACATTAGCTGATCACTTTTAAAATGGGCTTAAACTTATATAACAATCCGCAACATATAATTATTCACATATAAGCCCAACGTTGGATTAAGGATCCAATAATCTCCCACTTGGGTGATATGTGTAACCTTATAATTATGCATTGTGAAAATATAACAGTATGAGCTCAACTTTGCTATCATTATCAAAATGTATCTATATCCAATCCGATCTATCAATCATACCAACAAAGAAACAAAGAGGCATTAGTTACATTTGTCATAACTTTACCCATCAATGGTCACGTATGCTGATACAATTGAATGACATAGATCCTGATGTGGGTGAGTAGCATGGAAATTTCATGTAATATGATCTTAACATGCCTATTTCCAATTAGTCCACCCTTAAACTTTAGTGAGATCAAACTATACCAAAATAAAGTGTAAATAAACCAAAAGTTTATTTTTGTAGAAAATAACCTCAAAATATCTATAAACTGAAATAACTGAAAATGTATCTATATCAAAAGAACATTATAATTACAAACTTCTACTAAAACTAAATATTCTCAAATGACATGACACACATATGAGCAGTGTGCTCATGAAATATTTTGGGTGGCAATCCCTTAGTAAGCGGATCCGCAACCATGGAGTTTGTACCGATGTGTTCTATGGATACCTTTCCACTTTGAACTCTTTCTTTAACAACTAGGAACTTGATGTCTATATGCTTTGACTTTGTAGATTCCCTATTATTGATGCAATTGGAATCTTCTACATTTTATTTTCCTCAAAATCGTTTTTAGGGCATTGACTGAGACTAAATTTGTCTCCCTTAGTTACATGGGTATCTCTTGGTTTGCAATCTTGCATGCCATATCTTTTGAGAACCTTTATGATATAACTCTTTTGTGATAATCCTAGAATACCCCCAGAGCGATCCCAGTGTATCTATATGCCTAATATAAAAGACCCGTCACCAAGATCTTTCATCTCAAATTTCTTAGCTAGAAATCTCTTGGTTTTGCACAATAAGCCTATGTTACTACTGGTAAACAAAATGTCATTGACATATTAAACTTGAAAAATATACTTACTCCCATAGAACTTATGGTATATGTAATCAACGACCAAATCTATCTCAAAACCGAATGAGATGATCACTTAATAAAACTTGAAATACCATTATCGAGATGCTTGCTTGAGCCTATTGATGGATTTCTTAAGTTCACAAACTATATTCTTTAAGTCCCCCAATATAAGTTTTCTGACACCATATAGATAATCTCATCAATGTCATCATTGGGAAATGCCGTCTTTACATCCATCTGATGTAACTTAAAATAAAAAATGTGCCACCAATGCTATTATAGTTTTGAAAGAGTCTTTTGAAGAAACTGGATAGAAAGTCTCTAGTACACTTGGTTTCTTTTGTTATTTCTTTTAAGGTGTCGTACTTGCAGCTTCCTTATCTTTCTTTATTTTCATTTCCTTGTCCTTGTTCTTAGAGGTTGAGGCAAGGTGAGCACTCTCTGCCTTATCTTGATTTTACCTTTCCTCTTCCTAAATACAGTATGAGACAATCCCATTCAGAGATCAAATCTCTTACTGATAATTGAAGCTCACCTTAAACTAGCTAAATTGTGTCGGAAGGGATATCAAAACTAGTTATACTAGCATGTCCTTTGATAGTTCTAGCTTAAGTGCTCTTAACTTGGAAGCAAGATGAGACATATTGGGTTATTCTTGCCTTTACCCCCATACTTCATTGAAAAGAGATTTGTCATGAGCGTATATATTTCAGCCTTTTTATTCTTGACAAACCCCTTTTCACTGTCAGCAAGAAACTCCTTAGTTGTAGTGATCTTTTCAAGCATTGTGCCCTTGAATGTTTTCGGAATGACCTTCTTCATGATCATCATACATGTGCAATTTGATTTCTCCCACCTTTCCATATCCCTCTTTTAATTAGAGTTACTCTTATCCATAAGAGATGCAGGAGAATCAACCCTTAACACAAGGTCGAGATCTATGACTCTGAGAACTATCAAGAGGTTCTCTTGCCATGACTTGAAGTTAGTGCCATTTAGTATAGGAATACAGTAGATGCTGGCAGTAATATTAGCAGGAGTATTCACAACTGCATCCAAAAAATAATAAACAAAGAAAACTAGTTTACATAAGTCTCAAAATCATTAATAAATTCAAATAAAGGTAAATCCCATCTCAAGATACCGGGCACTCCATTAATATCTTGTATTTGGACCAAAATATTAACTTGTAATTGATATCGTGGTGTAGAAATCAAACACTTACAATAAGAAAATATTAAACAATAATTCTTCTTTTGGGCCGATTTATTGTTCACATGTAAAATTGAATAATCATCACACGTTTATTACTATAGGTGCACATGCAATTCTATTAAATATTGATCTTTCTTTAGGCTGGTTAATATTCGCAAAAGTTACATACACACAACAATTTATATTCCAAAATAAATTAATTTCCACGAGGTCACTTTGGCTGACATATTGCTTCAATTAATCCATCTCAAAATATATACATAAACATACGAGTAGTCAAAATTTAAAATTATACCAATTTTTTTTTGGGTTAAAGTCAACGTTGGTCAATGACCAGTCAACGCTGGATAATGAAAGTCAACGACGGTCAACGACAGTCAATAGCCATAGAGTCAAAGCATATTGGGTTAAAAACCCATATCTATATCTTGACCCATTAATCAAAACTTTAAGCCTAAAGATTTACCCTAAAACTTTAAGCCCAAAGGCCTATTATTTTAGTCATCCCTAGACTTCAGATGGGTTGTGGCAACCCGAATCATGACCCATGACTTGACTAGACAATAACTTAGCCTACAATGCTCTATTTTTTATTAATTAAAAGGGGTTTTGTTCTTATTTCATTTTCTTATTGATCTACAATAACAAATTAGCCTAAATGCATAATGAATTATAGAAAAATTGAAACCAATTTTTAGCCTTTTTAAAGCCTCAATATTACACCTGAGATATTTATGAATGAGGGTCACGGCTATGAAGAAACAAAAGCCCTTTCAAGATCTGCCTACACCATATTCCATGGTTGCAAGACTTTCTTTTTTTTAATTAACCAAAAGTTTCTTCATGCCTTATAAAACACATTGAAACCCAAAAATAAGAACAAAAATATTTTTCTCTCAAAACATCTTTATGGTAGAAACATTAAAACATCAACTTTCCTTATCAAATCCGAATTCAATTAATCACAACTATAAACTATTCTTGAATCTAAAAGTCTAGAAGACAATATCAATTATTTTAAAATTCAAATACCAAAACTAGAATTAGTAAATTCAAAAATACTAAATTTATAATTATGGATCGAAAATAAATTCGATTCTCAATGACCTAACATGAAGAGGCTATGATACCCCTTGTAAGAAATAACCTTTGGTGAAAACCATCACTCTAAATCTAGGAGTGTTCATGTTGGATCACTAAGAATCATAGACAAATATGCAAAAACATACCTGAATCCATAACAACTAATTACTTTTCAAAGCCATGTGGTTGGCCTCTAGATCAATATGTTTTTTTTAGAGAATCCTTTAATTTTCTCTTTGTTATCTCTCTAATGATGGGATGTCAGAAAAGAATGTAATGTAACATGTGATCTAGGGACCATAACCCCTATAGATAACTTACCCTGTTATCTTCTAGTATTTATATTTTAACCTATCATAAAAATAGAAATTACCCTTAAGTCTGTACATATTAAAGGCCCACACCCTATTAAATACATTAAAGCCCAAATTACTTGAACATTAGCATATCACTTTTAAAATGGGTCTAACCTTATATAACAATCCACAACATAAAATTATTCACATATAAGATCAACGTTGGATTAAGGATCCAACAATCTCCCACTTGGGCTAGATGTGTAACCTTATAATTATGCATTGCAAAAAAAAAAAAAAACCGTATGAGCTCAACTTTATTGTCATTACCAAAATATATTTGTATCCAATTCAATCCATTAATCATACCAGCATAGGATCAAAGCAGCCTTTATTATATCTGTCGTAACTTGACCCATCAATAGTCATGTATGCCGATACAACTAAATGACATGGACCATGATGCAGATGTATAACATGGAAATTTTATGTAATGCCATCTTAACATGCCTATTTTCAATTGGTCCACCCTTAAACCATAGTGAGATCGAACCATATACCAAAATCAAAGTGTAAATAAACCATAACTTTATTTCTCCAGAAAATAACCTAATTTTTTTTATAGTTTGTGAGTCAAACTTTAACTTAATCATAGTTGGAAAGTTATATTTTAATTACTTTATCAAATTCTGGCTAAACTTAAATCTGTATGATATGAAGGAAAAAAAATACAAAGTTGCTAGTTGGATAATGGCTACAATAAAATGACTAATATGAAGTATTGGTTGCTTCCGAATTTATGCTTCCGTATATAGGTTGCTCAAGTTTTTTATTGACTTGGAATTGAAATATTGTGGTTACAAAATTTATTGATGCATTTACCAATGGTTAAAATATTGTATCAATTTTCCATAGAATCAATGAAGGAATATTATGGGAATTTTTTTTATTTAGATTGAATGGCATCATCTAACTGGTTCGGTTTTCTTTTGTTGAGGTTTTACATCATTCTTCTTATATCTGTAATGATATGTTCTCAGTTGATATTCTTTACCCGATGATAATTTAACTCCGTGTCTTTCATTTTCTTGGAGTGTATGACCATCTTTTTAGCTTTATGTTATTCTTAGTGTTAAGATTTATTTTGTTGAAATTTATTTTGTTTAATGAGTGGGTTTTATACCTATAATTTAGATGCCATTTGCTTACCATCTACTTAGTTCTCAAGCTTTATGTTAGTTTTATATGTGTGTTTTTTTTAAAAAAACTTTATAGAAAAGAGCTTGGAACAAGGAGGTTCCAAATATGATGTGGTGGTGTTAAAGGCAAAAAAGTTTTGAGTAATGATTAAAATTGAAACTTAACCAATGATAGGAATTGATTTTAACTTATTGTAGCTCTTGGAAAATGATGAATGTTGTGTTTGTGTGGTGCTTGACTCTTGTGGAATTTTTTTTTATACTTGTAGTTTTTTTGACAATTTGAGCACATAGCCTGAGAGTTATGGAAAATTAGTAACTTTCATGACCTCATAAAATTTTGAGACTTTCCTACTTTAGGAGGTTGTTCTATAGATATGGTGGCATCTATTCTTGAGTTTGCTTGTATCTTTGATGCTTGTTCTAACACTGTACAACTGATGACATTGTTTCAAAAGAGAGAGAGAGAGAATGAAAACATATGTATTAAACTCCAAAACTAGGTCTTTGACTTATTCACTAAGATTCCTAGTAGGTCTCTCATACAGGCCCATTAACTTAGGTTTGGACTCTAATTATTTTCTATTTAATTAATTCGTATCAATTAATTAAGCTCATATTAATTAATTGATCTAATCAATTATTTAGTTGGTTTCAATCAAGGCTATCTAAATAAATTATGTCCAATTAAACATCAAAATTTTTAATTAAATAAATTAATTTAACTCAAATTTATTTATGCCCTACTTAATTAGTTGATCCATTCTATAAATTAATTCACTCACCATAATCATCAAATCTTATTATTTAATTAGATAAATTAATTTAACTCCTTACGTCAATTCTAGCTCTAGTAACTTAATACAATTCCTTGAATTACTTTAGATTAGAAATTGACTATTTCGATTTATGTGTAACCTATTGACCCTTTAGGTTAGTGGGTTTGAAACTCTTGCAACTTAATTGAATAAATATTTAGATTAACTAATTCAATTTATCTTAGAATTAACTCCTTAATTCTAAGAAACCTTAAAAGTCATGGGAACCACCTAACAGTGCATCATGACTACCTAATCTTGGTGAAATAACAAGCAATCTATTTCTTATTATAAGTACCATAAAGTACGGTCCTTCATCATCTAATCTACTGATTAAGTCTAGAAAATGGATTATTAGCCAAAACCCTATTTGTCTTAATGACCATGATTCCATTTCAAGTCTCATTGCCTCTAAGAAAACTATAGTATAATATTTATCTTATCTTGGCCAAGGTCTCAAAATTAAGGTCTATGAAAATAAAAGCGATTCATCTATTCCGCCATATAGATGTAAACCTTTGTCGGCCTCTCATTAACCACCATACTTGAAGTTGTTACGCCCATCATATTTCTCTTATGATTGCCAAGCAATCGCGATATACATCAAAGTGTAACATGTCATGTATAAGGTTAAAATAATGCCTTATGTCTTAGAATTATTTCAAATATTATCGTAACTAGAAATTCTCATTTGACAAATAATATTTTCAGTTAAGAATTTCCAACAGGCTAGTTCGGTGTTCCTGTTGTCTAACAAGAAGCCGCACATATACACTAGCATCATCACGTCGATGCCTACGGAGTGAGAAATCTTCTTTTCAAGCATGCATCATTTACATGAGTTATTGGACTTATTAATTTCTCATCTCAATGAATCCTTGATTTGAAACGAATTTAAGACCAAAATCATAAAGTCATATTTCATGATGGCCATCATATCTGTGACCATGGCATGTAGTAAAGTATGCTCCAAAGACTTTATCTAATTGTCTAAATCCAGTTGAAGATAGAGAAATGCCAATATTAGTAATATATTTCAAATAAGATAGTATCGTACAAGAGTATAGAACCGGCACACCGAGCACTACTATAATAACTAAGGATAACAATAGTGCAGGTTCAAATCTGTACCTGCAACGAACCTACCCTATTTAAGGTAGGTCTAAACCTAACTAAACATGTCTGGGATGAGTAACGATTCGAACTGGGGTAATGTGCCTTGTTGGATCCGCCATATATATCATTTAAATATAACTTGTTAGGGTTTTCATCATCACATTCCCTCATTTCCATGGCTCTACAGAATTGCAGTCCCTCTCTTATTTTCATGGGGAGACAACAACCTCTCTACACTTCAAATCGCTGCCTGCCTTCTGACTGGCGAAAGTCACCACACCCATCAGAAAGTCCAAATGGGCAGGCGAAGAGGCCATCAAATTTTAGGGCAGTACACCAAAGGCATCTTATTATTTTTTGTTTGATAAATTTTAGGGATTGCAAAATTATATGTAAGAAACTTTACGTATAGATAGAAAAGTGGCAAAGCAGAAGAGTAGAAGATGAAGAATGGAGTAGTGTTTTGAAGCTGTTATTGTTTGTGCTTTCTTAAAGTTAGTAAATGTGTCAATTTTTAGCCAAAGCATGGTAAAATAGAGAAATTAGATTTAAGGGCAGTAGACTTAATAGCAGGCTTGCGAGTTGGACCAGTTAGCGTTTGGAGCGGGGAGGGTGGGATCGGGGCAACATCGAGGTTGGGTTGGGTGGGTTTTAGGTTTTCTAAAACCTTGGCGAGGTTTTGAATTTGGTTAAACTCCCACACCCACCTTATTACTATCCCTAATAAAAGTATGATTTTTTTAATTGGAATGGTTCCAAACTTTATATATATCTAAGTTTTAATGGTGTGTTGTTAGACACTGATCATGGTCAGTACACTCTTAGAATTAAAGAGTTAATTTTAAGAGAATTAATTTTTCAGAATAATTTTGATTGTTCAATTAAGTCGCAAGAGTTGTGAGTCCATTACTAATTTATTGTGAAATTGAAAGATTAAAACTAACTTAGACAAGTCAACTTCTTACAAAAGAAAATAATCCAATTATTGGATTAAGTAATTAATTAATTGAATTATTAAATAAATTAATTTCAATCATTTCAAGTATTGAATTAATTAATTAATTGATGGTTTAATTAATTAAATCTAATAAGATTAAGGAAAGTCCAATTAAGTAATTAATTAATTAATAGATCAATTAATTCAATAGGTCTTAATTAATGTATATGATGAAATAATTAAATTAATTACTTTGATCAATTATTGGAAAGTCCATTGCTTAGTTGCTTACTCTCATAGCATGTAACAAGTCATTTATGACCACAAAAATGTGGCAATACATATATTTCCCGTAAAGTGACAAACAAATCTTGCCCAACCCCAACCATGGATGTGGTTTCTTATCCCCAACAATCTCTACTTTCTTCATCACAAAGACCTCCAACCCCTCCCTAAACTCCAAAAACTACACTGCATTTTGCATTTAGTCTCCAATGAACATCCTTCAATCTCTCTCCCGCCTCAAACTCTCCCCCACACCACTCTCTACCACCACAACAAGCGCCACCTCCCTCCCACTTTCATTCCCCTCCCAAGCCCACCTCCCTATCTCCCTCAATACCACCAATTTCTCACTCTCCGCCACCCTCGAGAGCCGAGAGTCAGCAGCACTGCCAGCCAAAGAAGAATTCAGCGACTATGATGAAGACGAAACCTACGGAGAAGTGAACAGGATCATAGGCAGCAGAGCGCTTGAAAATGGCCGCGGAATGGAGTACTTGATAGAGTGGAAAGACGAGCACGCCCCCACGTGGGTCCCATCCGACTACACAGCCAAGGACGTGGTGGCGGAGTACGAAACACCCTGGTGGACCGCCGCCAAGAAAGCCGACGACGCCGCTCTCAAGCAGCTAATTGAATCCAACGACGGAAGAGACATTGACGCTGTCGATGAAGACGGCCGCACCGCTCTTTTGTTCGTTTCCGGGCTCGGCTCCGAGCAGTGCGTTCAGCTGCTGGCCGAGGCGGGGGCAGATGTCAATCACAGGGACAACAGCGGTGGCTTGACTGCGTTGCACATGGCTGCCGGCTATGTGAAACCGAGTATTGCGAAACTGTTGATAGAATTTGGCGCAGACCCGGAAATGGAAGACGATAGAGGGCGGACCCCATTGGAGTTGGCGAGGGAGATTTTGAAGGTGACGCCGCAGCTGCAGTTTGCGAGGAGATTGGGGCTGGAGAACGTGATAAGAGTGTTGGAGGGGGCGATATACGAATTTGCGGAGGTGGAGGAGATACTGGAGAGGAGAGGGAAGGGTGAGAATGTGGAGTATTTGGTGAAGTGGAAGGATGGAGGGGACAATGAATGGGTGAAGGCGGGATTGGTAGCCGAGGATGTGGTGAAGGATTTCGAGGCGGGGTTGGAATACGCGGTGGCGGAGTGTGTTGTGGATTGGAGGGAAAGGGAAGAAGGGAAGGAGTATTTGGTGAAGTGGACAGATATAGAGGAGGCCACTTGGGAACCTGAGGAGAATGTTGATCCTGATTTGATAAAGGTGTTTGAAGAGGGCCACAAACAAGTAAGTTCAAACGTTGATTGCTAGTATAAATTATACAGAATTTAAAAAATTTCTGTTCATGTGAACAAGTAAAATATTTATCTTGCCCCTAAGAATTCTGTCATAACCTACTTTGTAGTGTTATAATTTCCAAGTTCTATATTGATTGTTTAGTATAGCTTTGAATTGATGTTTTTTTCTAAAGTGTGGTACTTTGCTGGTATATGTCAAATGTGTATAAAAATTTCAGTTGGGGTAGATTTTTTGTGATTGGAATAAGATAACTGGCTGTGTTGCATCCTTATTATTCTTAGGGAATGAAGTTTTAGGAGCAAACCTTGTGACTGCTTTGCTAGATGAGTGCAAATCTTGGAAATTTTCTGCTGGTCCTTTTCTATTCTTGTTTTTTGGCTGATCAATATTGTTACGTTCCTTGATCTTTGAGCATAAAAACTGAGTAAGGCTGCTCAATGGTAATCTCCATGCATTTAGCTTTGCTAAATCTGCAGTCTATTCCCCTTAATTATTGTTGGTTGCCACCTCTTTGTGTCCTGCCCATATATTCTTGAAGCTTGTAAATTGCCATTGACCCTTTGTTATGAAATTGAATCACTTTCACTTTTCTTTCGTTTTTCGTTGTTTATTTTATTTTATTTAGCTTGTGCATTCCTTCACCTCTAAGGTTTTTGTTTTCAAGGGGAAAAAATAACTTAGAATAAAATGTTCAAATATGCAATTCATGGACAAATGTCAAGATGAGCCGAATCGGAGAGCATGCTTTTAGTTGTCGTAGTGTGCGATTCGAGTGAAGCAATAATTTAATGTTAGATTCTTGAAACGTCTTACTTTTGATCTTTTCTTAGCCTCCTACTGAAGCCTAAAGCCTAAAGTGCAAAGCCTAAAGCATAAGTAAAACTGCGAACAAGTAATCTAAGGCATCCACAGGCTAATTTAATGTTAGATTCTTGAAACGTCTTACTTTTGATCTTTTCTTAGCTTCCTACTGAAGCCTAAACCCTAAAGCCTAATTTTTAATTAAGATGAACTGTGAACAACTAATCTAAGGCATCCACAGGCTAACTTTCTGGAGGAGCAGGATTAACTATTGACTTTCACGATAGTCCAATAAGTCTGCCAATTTGTTGTGATTGTCGGATTAGGTCTGCTAGGTGTAGGCAATTTTTCACTCTGGTAAATGCTCAAGTTAAGCGGATGGTGCTGACAGTGAGCATAAATGAAGTCATTGAATAAATTAAGTTCAACTGAACTTGCCTTCTGCAGCTTAGTACATCTTTATAGAGAACTGAGGCCTAAATGCAGCTGATGGGTCTCATAAAATACATAGGGAAATCGCATTAGCTGGTGCATGAAGACTTGAGTTAGCTATTGTTTTGATATTGCTGCACTTTTGGCCTCATTGTTTACGCCTTAACAACTCGTCGTGCTGTTACTTTTACCTGCTCATTTCATGGACTGCCCAGGCTGGACACTATCTTCCACAGGTTGAATTTCTGCTGGAACAGTTTATGCTATTGCCAAAAACAAGTTGCAGTTTTATCAAGGAACACAAGCAGTGTGAAACTCTGCACATATGGTTTCTCAAATGGTTTACTATGGTTTAAATATCCTCTTGATCATGATTTTGTGCCTATTGAATCCTAAACCTTATGGAGTCGAGTCTAACTGTGGATTCTCCAGTGCTTGTTGCTGTCTTTGCATGCTTAACTCACATTTAGTTAGCTATTAACTTTGTTATTGTTTTTATTTTCAGATTGATGGTGAATGCTGCCTCTGATATATCTGAAATGTACTGCCCTTCTGTTTGTAGGCGATTTTGCTAAATTTTTTGTGTGAACGACATGCCTGACAACTTGTAGCAACTCTGTTTTTATATTGAAGGGAAATAACTTTCTCAACTGTCTGCCTGCTCTTCAGGCTATATTGGCTATATTGTTGCTGAGTTTCTTTAATTTTCTTTAATTTCTTATTTATTTTTTGTTATTATTATTATTTTGGTGCAATGGAGATGTAGCAAAATTAAGATGGCATTTCGAAGGCTACCCAATCGGAATATTTTAATCCAAATAAGCTTTGGTCGAATCCATACATTCCAAGATGGATGATCAATTCGAAATTAAGTATTACTACATTTGTTATGTTATGTGATTAGTTGGATTAATATATACCAGAGTCATACCAGGGAGGAGCAAATATGATACCAAATGTTGATCTTATGTATGATAATAAAAAAACTTTCCAATTCAACCTTATCAAAAACCATAGCTTTTCCCCACAAGTATAGATCTCACCCTCCCAATAAGACCAATGGGCTTTTCCAAAGTTGAATTACCTTTTGTGCTAAACTCATTTCCCAAACTCTCCCAATATTTCATCAAATCTCTTCAAGTCACAATTCAATAACAAACAAGCAACCAATTTTGTGTTCTTTATTAATCAATTCTAATTCTTATTTTAAATGATTCTGCTTATACTAACTTGTTTGAGACCAGGCATCAGATCGTAGCCTTTAAACCAGATATTGATATTGGAAATTGAATTAGAAAATCAAGTTTTCGATACAAAAATTCTACTTCGAAGACAGTTGTAACCATTTTCACTTAAACTTGTAATTTGTTATTTCTTCTCAATATTTTAAACGTATTTTATTTACATAAAATTTGCGTTAAAAATAGTTTTATAGTCATGATGTAAATTATTTCTCATATTTGAGCTTTTTCCCTGTCTGTTCTCTGTTGCACATCAATTCTCAAAATATTGATGATGTTGTTTGGAGCATAAAAGCAATGAGAAAATTCTAACATTTTTTCAAGTGTTTTAGCAACTGACACCGTTTTTAATTCAACTTCGAATCTTATTTTACCCTACTGAGAGTTCATAAAAGTACGTTCATGTTTTTACAAAAATATAATTTGTAGATCTATTTTGTGTAGAGGCAAAGCTCCAAGCCAATTTTTTAAAGGTTATAACCCATTTATTCATATATTTTTGTTTTTTATTATTCCAAACTCTGAAAATGTATTTATTGTAGTTAAATTGAAATTTAACAACACACATTTAAGCATTTTTAAAATGAAACCCAATTGTTCATGTGAATATGCGTGAATCATTTCTCTATTTTTCCCTATATAGAAAATAAACTAAATTGTAATTTAACTATGAAACCTAAATGTTCACGTGAACAACATACAGATAAAAAATTCTGAAAACAGAACCCTTGTTGTTCATGTGAACATGCTTCATTCATGTTCACGGTTATGTCTACTAAATTTCAATAATTACTTTTAGAGTGAAAATATAAAATATCTAAAACTGTTTTCACAAGTATCATCCCAAACTCTGTACCAATTAAACATGAACATTCATTGTTGGGCATACTTTTTTTTTTCTTTTTTAATAAAAAATGGATTTCTTGAAAATTGACAAGTTTTTTTCATCTGCACCCAAATTCTCATGTTATTGTATGCCAGCAGGAGAACCTTATATTGCGAAGTACAAACTTGCTGCTCATCAAATAAATAGTACATTTCTAATTTAAGGAAATAGTTGGCTAAAAAAGATAATTTCTCAAAATTCAAAGTGGCTTTAATGCAAATTACGTCTAATCATGGATAGAAAGGCTCGTGCTTAGGAATTGAGCGTTATTCAATGGAGAATGATATTTTGAATCAACTGTTCTAATTTATATTTCATCATAACATAAATACACATTAAAAATGTATAATTCAACATATGATGTGAAATAAAAAATAAAATACTAATTTATAATAGAAATATAGAACCACTCCTAGTTAGACTTGGATAGTAGAAAGCCACCTCATGGAAAGTGGGAGTAGGGCCCATGTTGTTAGTAACTCATGCAATTCCCTAATTACAAGCTTTAGACAAGTGTACAACATGGAACTTCAAAGTTGAAAATTGCATATTTCTTTCAACAAATTGTAGGAATGGCATCCGGAGGGAGGTCCATTTGGGCCGCTCCATTTAGCGCTTCTCCTAGATCTAGTCAAGGGTTGAAAAATTTCAATCTTTACTCGTAATTTGAAAGGTCGATTACAGTCTAAATCCAAAAATTGATAAGTTGGTTTTGGTTCTGGGCCTAGTTAATAGCTACATTCGGGCCAGTTCTGACCTATATATATATTTTTTTTTAAATTTTGAGTTATATTTTAAAAAATTATTATTTATTAACTAAAATTTAATTCTATGAAATTATAATTTCTTAAAACAAAAAATATCTTGAAGTTTTAAACTTAAATTTAAATAAAAATCTTTCAACTTAAATTTAAAAAAAATATTGTTAATTTTTGAACTTAATGAAAAAATTTAAACTTAAATTTGAAAAAAATAAATATTGCTAACTAAAATTTAATTATTTAATATTTTAATTATAATAAACTTAAAAAATAAAAAAAAGATACATCAACTTGAAGTTTTAAAGTTTAACTTTAAATTTCAATAAAAAATTTACATTTAAATTTAAATTATATAATTAAAAATAATTTAAATTTTTTAAATAATTAAACTTATATTTAAGTTACTTATGTATCCTCTTAAAGTATAAACGAATCAAAGCCCACACAATTCTTATCTTTTTACCCTTTTTACATTAGGAAGTGGCAATGCTCAATCACTCCCATCCATTCTCTTCATCGTTCCATCTGTGTCATCCTCTTGATCTTTCTCCGAATTCGATTGACCTTCTCTTCGTACGGAGCCTTTGATCCAATCATCAAGACATGCCTAGTCTTCAAAATTTTTGAAAGATAAGGTTGAGCATTTCTCACTCAATATGTTGCCTCCCGCATTGAAGATTTGCTCCACTGCAATGGTTGAGATGGGTGAAGCAAGTATCTCCTTCGCCATCACGAATAAAGTTGGGTAAGTTTGCTCATTTTGTGACCATCATCGCAAAATATCAAATTCTCCATCATCATCTGTCTCATTAAACTCAAATAAAATATTAAAATTATTGGGTTCGTGTGATCCGAGGGTATGCGCAGTGGAAAATTAAAAATTTTAAAAATATTAAACTATAATAGTTATAGTAATACCCCATATTCGATGCAATTTTTAATGATCTCACAATTTTCAATGATTGTAATAAAATAACAAAAGTATCAATTTATACATTTCTTTACACTCTGGTTGTCGTACGGTATGGAATAATCAATTGCTAGTCCATTTTCTGAATTTGTCTACACTTTGAGCAAGAACACAAAATCAAAATTTCGCTAGCAATTCTAATTTCTTTTCTAATCTAGTTGATGGAGTGTGTAGAGAAAATATTAATTCTTGTTATCAACTTGTGATAAAAGAATTAATACTTAAAAATGGAATTTTTAGAGAAAAGGGACGGATGAAGAAAATTATTTTCTTATCTTAATTTCTATATGGCCAAAGATTATAGGGATGATTTATATCTTACAATTTTCAGCCATGAGGTATATATAGGGGCCTCAAAATTAGAAGAGTCATACTTTTGGTATTTTGTGTCTCCTTTTGATTGGTTGGAATATAGTTTGGTTCATCCAAACTTCTTTCAATTTTATTTCTTTCATATCTTCCAAAGATATTCAAGATTATCCAAAAATTCCAAACTCTTAACTTTCCATCATTTTTCAATCACTTTCATGGGCCTTTCCTAATAGGCCTTTTTGAATTGGGCTTGAACTTTAAAATAAATTCCATAATTAATTCAATTAATTATCTTACCTAAATTAATTAATTCCATCTAGCCCATCTAATCAAATTAGACCCAATTAAATAATGCAATTATTTAATTAAGTAAATCAATTTAATAATTAAATTAATTTATAGACTACAAAATTAATTTGATCCAATCAAATAATTATTTTACTCTAATTGGGCTACTTAGTCTTTTTAAATCCAATTAAATAATCTAATTATTTAATTAAATAATTAATTCAATTTTTTGAATTAATTTAAGCAATAATTAATTAATCTCTATTAATTAAATGGATCCAACCCTTTGGATCAATTCCTAAATTAGAAATATTCCATCTTAAATTGTATGTGATCCTTTAGGTTCACAACTGGGTTAGTAGTGGGTTTGTAATATTTTCAACTTATGAATAATAATAATTATTTTGATTAAATAATTCAATTAATTAGTCCACTTGAAATTAACTCTTTAATTTCAAAAACTTCACAAGTCATGGGAAACACTTAGCAAGTGTATCATAACTACCTAGACTTCGGTGAAATAGTGAGTAAACCTATTTCAATTATTAGTACCATACATGTAAGGTCTTTTCATCAACTAATTTCCCAATTGAGTTTAGAGCATGGATCAATAGTCGAAACACTAATTACTCAACAACTATGATTTCATTTTAAGTTTCAATGACTCATGACGAATCATTAGAAAACCCTTATCTAACATTCATTCTGCTTTGGCCAAGAACTTATAAGTCATGAACTATGAAAATATAGGAGATTCACTTATTTTACCAGACAAGTGACGGATCATTTGTTGACCACTCATTAACCTGCATACATACCAATGCAATATCCAATGTATCCCTTTTGTGATTATCAGGCAATCAGAAGATGCATCAAATTCAAATACGACATGCATAAGGCTACCATGGTGTCTCAAGTCATAAGATTAACCATGTACTATCATAACATAGAATTTCTTATCTAGACAAACAAGTTTCCAATTAAGAAATTCTAGTAGGCTTGTTTAGTATACTTATTCCTTAACAAGCACCCGCATACATGCACTAGCGTCACTACGCCAATGTCCATGGAGCAAGACATCCTTCTCATGTGAGCATGCATTGTATGCGTGAGTTTATTGGGCTATTTGATGTCTCATATCAAAAAGCCCTTGACTTGGAACTAATTTAAGACCAAAGCCATAGAGGCATATTCCATGATCAACATCAAATGCGTGACCATGTCCCGTAGCTAAGTTTGGTCTAGGGACTTTATCTATTTACAAGAAGCAATTAAAGATATAAAAATTTGTCTTTTATTAATATGATTTGAAAAAGATTATTTTTTTTCAAATACATAAGTATAAAAGATGCCCAATCTAATTGGCATGCCGGAAACTACTCTAACAAAAATAACTCTAAAGTTTCTAGGTAGAACTTGAGGATCTCTTGGACGTTTTGTCCATTTCCCTAAGTAAAAATTGTGCCACCATAAGCCGAGAACTACTACTACTACTACTGCTGCTAGTTCTTTTTGTTTCAAATTGAGTAGTTTGTGAATCATGTTTTGAACTATATTCAATATAAAATTCATTTAAAATTACTTTAACTTTGAATATAATATTTCCCACATCTTGAGTATAATCATCTTCAAAACGCCTTAAAGCATTATAAAAGATCATTAACATATCTTGTAAATCTTCTAATTTGAGCCTAAGGTCAAATACAACATCAATTAAATTAATTTCTAGAATTTCCAATTTTTTTTTTCCATTTACTCTATATTGATTAAACACAATTTACTAAATTATCATTTTTGGAGTTAATATTATCATGTAAAACTAATGCAATATTATAATAATTTAATAATATTAGATGAGAAGTTGGAGAATAAATACTAGATAATTCTAAAGTAGCAAATATTTTTAAAATATTACAAATTTTTTCACATATTGTCCAATGATATGGATATAAATGTAAATGAGTATTAATATTTTGTAAAAAAAAATTGACATAACAAATATTTATAGTCAAAAGATTCTTTTAATAATCTATATGCTAAATTCCAATAGGTTGGAACATCTCGTGGAAATGTTTTAGGCCTCATACCGTTGTCCTTGCAAAATTTAAACCATTGTTTATTAACGTATGGATGTGTCCATAAATGAAAAAATGCTTGCCTAATGGGTTTAAATTGATTATCTAGAGCTCTGAAATCATCTTGTACACATAAATTTAAAATATAACATATACATCTAACATGAAATTTTTTACCATTAGTTGATGGTTGACAAGCAGTTTTAAGATTATCAATACTAATATTATTAGCTGCAACATTGTCAAATGATATCGAAAACAAATTATGAACTAAATTATATTCTTCTAATCTTAAAAATATAATTTGTGAAATATTTGTAGCTATGTGTGAACTATGAAAAACTCTAAATGCAAGTAATCTTTTTTGAATTGTCCAAGAATCATCAATCCAATGGCATGTAATACCCATATATGAATATATTTGCCAATGGTCACTCTAAATATTACTACATAAAGAAATTTTATTATGTACATTGTTTAATATTTTTTTAACTATTTTTTAGTTTTATTATATAATTTTTTTATATAGTGTGTTAGTGTGGTTCGTGGAACACCTTTAGCCGCATGATTATATGTTGTTTGAATTAACTCATTAAAAAATAATTTATTTACAAAACTAAAACTAAGATGTTCAACAGAAACAAATCTAGCTAAATTTTTTCTACATCTAACATCATTATATTTAAATAAGAAAAAATCGTTATCTCCATCGGCGCCGAAAAATGCAAACGATGACATTTGGTTTGAGTACGATCAATGCAAAATTCCACCAGATGCTTCTTCTCCACATGTCTTATTAAGGATCCATAACTGCCTCCGAATTAAAATTTATAAAATTGTGAGCAATACTTACAATTTGCTCACATCTCTTTATTCAAAAGTATTACTTTATCAAAATGTTTGGTAAAAATGAAAGATTTGAGAGATGGAGTAGATCGAGTATTAGCACCACTCATTATTTTTTGAGTAGTAAATAAGTGAGCTTGCTATTCATCACTCAACTCCACCTCAAATCCATGTTGAGCCTAGGTTTCTCGTCGGTAGCGGATATCTTTTCCTTACCTCTGTTGCTTGAACTGACTATTTTTGATAATTGATGAAAATTTAGAAATATAGAATTGAAGAATGAAGAATTGAAGATGAAGGAAATAAAATATAAAAAATGATTTAATGAAAGAATTAAGAATAAATAATTAAATACTTGAAATAGTATTAATAATTTGCAATTGAGGGTTGAGAGAATTGAGAGTAGAGAATTATAGAATTGAGAGTTAAGGATATAGAAGTGTGAAAAAAAAATGAAGGAGAGAGGGGGAACTTTTGTAATAAAAAAAGGTTGGGTAGGGAGGGGGGGAGGAGTTTGACCATTGGCAATGGCCATTTTTTTTAAAAAAATGATTGGACCACCCACTGGGTGCACGGGTTGGGGAAACCCAACCTGTATTTGGCCCTTGATCCTAAGAGCTGGTTACGAGACGGGTCTGGTTCAGGTTCCAACCCAACCTATGGTCAGGTCTACCTCTCCTCTTGCAAATAAAATCAAGGGAAAAATATATAAACCCCTTTCTAAACTTTGTCTATGGTTGCAAATATTCCCTAAACTTGCAAATATAACATTTATCCATATGAACTTACAAATGTACTATTTATCCCCTGAATTAAATATTTGAATAAAATTATCCTCAATATAATGATTTTATATAGTTTTTAGTATATTTTAATTATTTTGAACCCAAATTCAATTTAAGTTTTTTAATTACAAAAAATATTTTAAATTATAATTTTTTTAAAAAATAATTAGTAACTTAACTAATTCAAATTAAAAAAAATAAAATAATACACAAAAATATTAAACATGAAAAATTATTTGATTCTTTGAATTCAATATAAATTATTAATTATTTAATATAAATAAATTTTGAACTCTTTTGGATAAAGATGAATAAGTATATTTTTGTAAACTTAATTCATATATATATATATATATATATATATACATATATAAGTTGAATAAAAGTAACTTATGCATTTTTATTGACAAGGGTAAAAATTTTATTGAAATATATCTTTGTTCAATTTAAAAAATAAATATATCTAAATATCAATGGAGATATAATTATTTATTTTTATCCAAAAGAGTTCAAAATTCATTTAGATCAAGTAGTTAATATTTTATTTTGAATTCAAATAATTGAAATAATGCTATCATGTTTAATACTTTTTTGTGTATTTATTATACTCTTTAATTACTTTAATTTTTTAAAAAATTTGAATTGCTTAACTTACTAATTATTTTTTTCTAAAATTATAATTGGAAATATTTTTTGATTAAAAAATTAAAATTAAATATAGGATGCAAAATGTTTAAAATATACTAAAAACTATATAAATTCATGGCATTGAATGCAATTTTGTCCAAATATTCAATTCAGCGGGAGAAAATATTATATTTGTAAGTTCAGAGAGTGTTTGAGACCATATGCGAAGTTCAGAAGGTTTATATTTTTGACCCAAGGATATAAATATTACATTTGTAAGTTCATCTGCAATCAAGGTGAAGTTTAGGGGGAATTTTTATATTTTTCCCTAAAATCAAATGCTAATTTTCAACTGCAGCAAAAGCTTCCAAACAATACTAAGTTTTGTTCTCTCTCATCTCCTTTTCATAAAGATATGCTTAACCCCACTTTTCTATTAGATGTGACCGAGATTATATAAATTTTTTGTCCTTACAACATATCCGGCTTGAGTGATATATACAACTGAATAGCTCAATTGGTCACCACATCTTCTGTAAGATGCCAACCACGAAACAGGTCATACTACAATTGAACAGCTAAACAGGTCATCACATTCTTTTGAAGATGACATCACACTCTATGAAATGTCCAACTTGAATCATAATTATTAGAGACTAGCTGGATGAGCCATTATATTAGTCACTTTTATACTCTTCTAATGAACAATATTTTTCAATCAATATCACTAAACTAGGTATTTCTTCATTGTTATTTATTTTTATTTAAATTTAAATAAAAATTCCTAAATCATACATAGTTATGTAACATGATCGCGCATATGATGATGATAATGAAATATGCAATTTTAAATCATTCGAAGTCGAGAATTATTGATACAGAAAATCGATGATTCAGCCCAAGACTTGCACATATAATTTATGCTCATAACGAGGATATCTCATTTCATAGACATTAAACTTGACATTGGAGTCCATAAAGATGTCTACAACTTACACCCAAGCATGCTAGTCTGCTCTAGTTGATCGAGAATGTATTTTCTTTGGGAAATACAAATTCCTTTCTTAAACCGAACAACTTCCACTATGAGGAAATACTTGAAATCTCCTATATCCTTTATCTCAAATTTCTTGGCAAGAAAGTTTTGAGACTAACCTTCTCATCATCATAACCCCCTACAAGAATTATGTCATCGATATATTGTAATACTCGAGCCTCACACTACTCACCTGCTCAATATAGTTCATGCATTTTATGCCACATATGTGTCATTGCATTTTAATTGATATTTCATAATGCATTATATTTTATACGATATTTTAATAATTAAACTTTTGAAGTTGTCACGGATATTAGTTTTCAGATTCTTTAACCTAATTGGTTGAGTTGGTACTAAAATTAGAATTTAGGTGTCAACTATCAGATAATATTATGATACACGTAAGTGAAAGGTGGCATCGTTGTATTTATCGGTGTAGGATAAACTATACAAATAAATTAATTAGGGAGAAAATAATGATAGTAATAGTAATAATAATAATAAAAGAAAATAAGGACATTATCATATTAATTAAGAGGGTGTAATTTTTAATATAAAATATATTTAGGGGCTTATAAATAAATATATATAAAAATAAATAAATAATATTTTGTATTGATTATATATATAAAAATATATATATATATAAGTATATGGTTTGTAATATAATATATATATATAAGTATATGGTGTGTAATATAATATATATATATATATATATATATATATATATATATAATATATATATATATATATATGATTACACGTGTAGTGTATATATATATATATATGATGAGGATAAGCATATATAGTGTATACATATATATGATAAGGATAAGCATATATATAATATATTGTATTAGATTACTTTAATACTAATATTAAGGTTAAGTATATATATAATATATTAGATTAGATTTTTAATGCTAATATTAAGGATAAGTACATATATAATATATTATGTTATATTTATTTCCTAAATAACACCACACACACGTCCGCACGTCAGCAAAGAAAGGAAAAGAAAACAAAACGAAGAAGAAATAGCACGAACAAATTTTAACCGTAGAAATTGAGAAAATTTTGGGTAAGTCCCTTCTTATTTTTGTACGGATAAAAATATATGTTTATGTCGTTTATTTTTAATTTGAAAGAAAGTTTTTGATCCAAGTTAATTAGTTATCTACCTGTGAAATAATAACTAATATACACCTTTAATTTGAAATTAGTTACGAATATTCGATTTTATTATCTTGTATTAATTGGATGACGGAGTTAATTAAATTGAGGGATTGATTACATGATTATAACATATCAATTAAATAATATTAGAATAAATTTAAGACTAGAAATTAAAGTATTTAAAAGGTTTTGATTGGGGTGAAATATAAAAATTTTCAGGTTTGATTGTTACTCAATTAAATTTAAGATTTAAGATCCCTTATGAAATTTGATATAGAAACTTATTGATTAAGAATGAAAATTAATACGTTATACTTTTACAGGCCGCCTTATATCTAAGATTAGGGAGGAGAATCTTGTTAATCTTCAGTAAGATATCAAGGGTGGGAGGTAAGTGAAAATCCATTTGCAACTACAATGCATGTGCATAATATTTCTTGGCTTATTTATATTAAATGTGATCCTTGTGTCTTGATGAGTATTATAAATATCTTATAGTGCATACGTTGTTTGGATGATAGGACATGTGATTCAATGTGTCATTGAATATGCCATTCATCAACATTTACACGTGCATGCATAACACGTGCTCACAGTTGAGGTTTTGCATACATAACATTATTTTTAGAAAGAAAATATTTTGGTTGGCCACTACTAGTGTACCGAGGCCCATGTGTGGCTTATTTATATGATATTTGGGGCGCCGCGAGTATTACTTTTTGGAGGATCATAGAGGTTGACAGGGGGTGTGCCTTTGGTGGTCACGAGAGGGTGGACCACTTGACTGTGCCCTTATTGACGCCGCTGGTAGGAATACTTCTAGAGGGTCACAGGGGAAGATAGGGGGTGGACCTTTGGTGATCCCAGGAGATGGCCCCCAGACTGTGTCGATCTGTTTATGGTCATGTGATTATTGATATTGTTGAGAGCTCTATCCGGTACATAGTAGGTGGGCCAAGGGCCCAGTGATGGAAAATGATTTTGAATGAAATGATTTTGATGCATGAGTTCATATTCTTGTCATGATTTCATAGAAATGCATTGCATTTATGTTGGATTATCCCCTTCAACATGCATGATTTTCATTTACTGAGCATTAACTCACGTAGTTCATGTATTGTAGGTGAGTTTGATGATACGTGAAGCCATGGACTTACTG
Source organism: Paulownia fortunei (assembly GCA_019321725.1). Lineage (NCBI taxonomy): Eukaryota > Viridiplantae > Streptophyta > Magnoliopsida > Lamiales > Paulowniaceae > Paulownia > Paulownia fortunei. The sequence continues at coordinate 14,860,733 of CM033108.1, forward strand.
AGCGAGCGACTGGAGCTCCTACAGGTTCTGAGGATCAGTGTACATGGATGACGACCTGTTGGGCTGGTTGTTAACTTATTTAACTTTGGAGTTTATTGTATTAGGTTTTGGGATTTGTACTGTATGTTACTTTTAAAACTTTTCTGTTTATTATTTATTATATTGTTACAGGGAAAAAAATAAAAAAATTATACATGCATACATGATTTATCATGTCAAAATTATTATATATATATAAATATAAATATATATGTGTGTGTAGTATTGGGGGTGTTACACATATACTATGAGAATGGCTAATTTTCCTCCTGTAGAGAATTTAACCATCAAAGTGTGATTAGAATGCCACTGGCTATAACCATTTCTCTTGATGGCCTTTATGAACTTATCATGCATAAGGAGACTGTTTAAGACCATATAAAGCTTTTTCCAAACATACATACCTTGTTAGAGTCATTATTTCCTTTAAAAGCAAGGGAAATCTCCATATACACTTTCTCTTCCAAGTCACCAGTGAGGAAAGCATTCTTCACATCTAATTTGTTTAGTGACTAGTTGATAAGTTGGTTTTATACCAATAATTCATATACCGTTTCATTAACATTTGGTTTGTTTTTAAGTGTTTTTGTTACTTTTTATGTAATTAGTGTGAAATCTTGTAGGTAATGACAAAAAGAAAAGAAAATGAAAAGAAACCAAAAAACTTGGTTGAAATGTTGAAGAATCCAAATTGTGGTGTGACTGATGACAGTTTTTGTATTTCAATCATAACTCTTTCCTCAAATATAATTTTGATTTGATTCTTGAACCAATGGAAATATCAGAGATAGATCTATAACTTTTATATCAAAAAATCCAATTCTATCGATGTCAATGAGAAAAATCGAGTTCAAGAGTCAGCATTGGGCTGAAATTTTCTAGGATGATACATCTTGGTATTTCCAGCATAACTATCTCCAAAGAAGTCATATTTAGTTGATTCAAGTTCTACTAGAAATATAAGAGATAGATATACAATTCATATGCGACAGAAAAAACAAGTGTAGCCTAGAAAGTGGTGAAAAATTGGTTGAAAGAGGCTATAAGAGCTGTAGAAACTGATTTTGGACAACAAGTGTGGCACACACTGTTTTGGATGGACAAGTAAGGTCAAAATAGGCATTTTGCCCTCTTTAGGGCATTTCCCATCTATTTTGAGGGATTCCAAGAGCCTCCAAATCAGTTTTTGGACAGGATAGGAGTGAGGAGAAGCCAAGCGAAAAGAAAGAACAAGGAGACTTGGAGAGAAGAAAGTCATTCTTAGAGACAAGCCATTCTTGGAGACAAAGAGAGCTTCAACCATTATTTCCACTTCACAAATTGGTGAACAATTTTCATATTCTTTATTATGTATTTCTTGAAGTTATATTCACACATGATGAACTAAACATTTCTTTCTAGAGGATGATGCAACCTTATTTGATCCTATATTTTGAATTCCAAACAATATTAGTTCAAGTTATTCATTTTGTTTGTATTATCTTGTTTTGTATTACATCTTGATTATTTGGCCATTAATTGAGAGTGTTTGATGTATGAGATTCGATACTCGAGAGAGGGAAGATTGTGCATGATCATAAAGATAACATAACCTAGGAATTATAGAGTTGAGAAGCTTATGAAACCTTTGAAGTTTTGAAGAAGAATTCATTGAACTTTTATAAATTTTTATTCTTTATTTTTTATAGAGATATTGAAATTCATATTAGAACTCATAATCAATTCGACACTCGAGAGAAGGAATTGATGAGCTTAGGAATTCTTAACTTACATATGTTGTTGACATGAATTGGTATGTTCTGAAAGGAAGAACATAGGTGATAATTAGGTGAGTCATTCCTCTAGAATTTCTTGCTCATAAGCTATTTGTTATATTACTTCGAAGAACTCTAGTTTTATCTTTGCAATTTTTATCTTATTCTACTTTGTTTACCAATCATCACTTGATTTTCTAGATAAAATTAAGACTATTTGAACTACAATACTTGCTGTAATTTTTTATTACAATTTTTGTGGATACGATACTCAACTTACTGTTGTATTAAAATTTGACACCATGCACTTGCAGTTTGTAAAATATTTCACGAACACTAGTCCAGATTAGCAAGAAGAAAGAGTAAGATTCTAACAGTATGAAACTTAGCAAATGGGGTAAATGTCTCCTTGTAATCAACACCATAGGATCGAGTAAATCCTTTTGCAACGAGGTGAACTTTTGATCTTTTAATACTTTCATCGGCTCTATGCTTAACTATAAAATCCACTTGCAGCCCATTATTTTTTACCTCTCAGTAGATCTATAATTTCCCATGTGGTTGTGTTTTTCAAACCTCTTAGATCATCAAGAACAACTTTTTTCCCATTCTATTCAACTGAGAGCTACATGGATAGTTCTCAAACCCTGCACTTCAGTGATCTTCATGACAAAATGCCTTATATGAAGGAGACAACACAAAGTTATAGATATGATGTTTAGTTTAAGACCTGACCCCTTTTCTTTGGGTAATAGGTAATTATAGATTATTAAAAACTTTATTCAAATGAGGTTCAGTACTGGAGTTAACTAGTGAGATTTCAAGATCTTTTGAATATAGACTAGATTCTTGATTTTTCATCAGAAACAATTAGTTTTTCCTTCATTTTAAGCCTTTTTTTTCTCCCTAGTATGGACAATAGGTGAGGTTGGTTGCATGTGGAAGGATAGGGTCAAATAGGGTACTTTAATTAAAGATTGTGGAGATTGCATGGATGGATTAGGTACCTAGCTTTAGTTATTATGGAGGTTGTATGGTCTTAGGGTTGGAGGTTGTGTAAGTGGAAAGATGACAAATGATGGGACGAATCAGGACTTGCATTAAGAAAGTTAATGTTTATATTTGGAAACTGATATTGTCTAAGTCTACTCTCCCTTGCATCCATGGATACGTATAATTTCCTTTGATCAGGAGATTAAAATTTATACCCTTCTTGGCTCAGATAATATTTAAGAAAGAGATATTTGATGGCTTTTGAATCAAGTTTTAAGCGAAGTTAAGATAAGCATGGACAATGGTGGTGCAACCAAACACTTTTATGGAAATAGAAGAGATTAACAAAGAACTAGGATATGTTTGAAGTAGGACTTGACAAAGACATCGATAGTTAAGAGTGTGGGATGATATTATGTTGATGAGATAAGATGCAGTAAGAATAACCCTAGAAGTGTGTAGGAACATGATATGTGCACATGATGGTTTGGGAAACCTCAAGGAGATGTCTATTTTTTGCTCGACAGTTTGTTGAGGTGTATCAACACATGAACTTTGGAAAATAATTCCATGACTTTGTCAATAAGTATCTAGAGCAGAGCAGAACTATTCTCTTCCACTATTTATCTCAGGATTTGAATTTAGGATTAGAATTGATTTTAGATCATTTTATAGAAGTTCATGAAGATTTGACCAACCTCAGATTTTAATTTCATGAAAAGTTAATTTCGTGAAAAGCATGCAAATAAGTTTGGTGTGATCATCAATAAAGGTGACAAATCATCTTGATCAAAAAATGTTCTTGATTGTAGATGGTCCCAAATGTTATTGTGTGTCATTGAAAAAGGATGAGAATATTTGTAAATTTGTTTGGATAAGAATTGCATATATATTTAGACATTTAACAAATTTTACATTTAAATATAAATTTTTTATTAAATAAAGATTGAAGCATCTTCTGGAGATACACAAAATTTGGGTGGCATAATTAAATCTTCTCGAGATACACAAAATTCAGATGGCCTAATTTATAATGCCACAACAAAATAGCATCATTTTTATTATCACTACAAATGGAAGGAATATAACTGGAGGACTGAATGCTGCTTATGATAGAATTATTGGCTTGTGGAGGACTAGAATTAGAATTTAGATACTTATCAACTTGAAGAATATAGAGTTCCTCATGCATCTTAGCATTGCCAATCATTATCTCTGAATCCATAACCTAAAATTCATAGTGATTAGAGAAAAAATTAGTAACATATAGAAGATCTTTTGTCAAATTTTTAATGGACAACAAATTAAACTATGGATTAGAACAAGTAAAACATAGTGAAGAGTTAAGCCCTTTGAAATAGTCACTAAACCGATACCAACAACTTTGGACAATGATCCATCAACATTGGAGATAAAGTAATTTAAACAACAAGGATCATAAATATCTATACCACTTGCATCTCCCATCGTGTGATCACATAAACTGGAGTGAACTATCCATGGTTTTGTCCTTTCTGTTTAGCATATACTGCACTCAGAAAATTACCTTTTGACCAACAGAACTAGTACCATTATGGAAATGGTTGAGTTGATTGGTTTTGCTTCAATTGTTGGAGTGGATCTTGTTCAATTGTGTTTTCTTAAGTAGAGTATTCTCTTTGACCGTACCCCACATCTCTTTTGCGGTTTTGTAGAGTAGAAAGTTCTCACCATTTTGTTGGTTATGGATTGATAAGCCATCTTTTGACCATATTATTATCTGTCTTCCAATACAAGAATCGAGGATCATCAAACTTTTTGATTGAGCTTCTCTCTGGTGAGGCATCCATCTTTATCCTTGCCGATAGTTATTGTAACACCCCTTAACCTAACTGCAGAGCCTAAACAAACTGATACAGTTAAGTCAAGAAATGTTAATTTTTCATCTTTACTAGAGTTATGGTTTTAATAAAAGTTCCCATTCTTAGCTATAAGAGAAAGAACTTGAATCATTTTTAACACACCATATACATATATCAAAACTGAGTACATCTGTTTACAAAACCATAACAGAGCGGCTTATTTAAAAACAAAACAGAGTTTTCAAAATAAACTACAAAACATGTCGAAGCATGGCATATGAACAAATCTCTGTCCGGCCGCTCTAGAGACTTAGTCAACCTCTAAACCTGTACATTTCCACCTGCATCACATGAATCTAATGAGCTAAAGGCTCAGTAAGGTGAAACTGATGCAATAACAAATAACATATATGCACATCTCATAAATCATTAAATGCAATATTCTATTTAATAATTTTCATTCATAAATCATTCTTTAGGGCCCTTGAAGTGTGGTACCTAACTAATAGTGATAGACCATAGTTTTCGGAACCTGTTCATAATGATTGGCCAATAAGAGAACTAATACGGGGTTTCCATACTTGGTCTTTCAACCTCAGGTATTAGCCGTATTCTATCTCATTCATTGTGGCTTTCCTATACCGGTTTTTCAACCTCAAGTATTTGCCACCATTTGTTGGGTCCGCCGGTCCCTCCCGCGTCCCTCGTCTACCCGACCATCAATCAAGTACCATACTTCCTTTTCAAAAACCTCATTATATTCTTAATAGTGTCATGCTTCATAAACCATAAATGCATCAAACATTACATCATTTGACAAACAACAACAATCACATTAAAACATGAACAAACATTATATGATTCTTGTGATACACCAAATGAAAGCTTCAACTTACCTCAAGTCCACTTTGTGCTAGGTGAAAAGGCCAATCTCTTTGGAAGATAGGATGTGTTAAAGGCCTAACATAATCAAATCATGTACCATTTAATATCCTTTTTATAAATCATTTAGTCTATTCTAGTTAAAGTTTATATACACTTTTCAATCTTTTGTAAAGAATTACATATCAATTACATAACCTTAAAAACAATGCATACTCCATATTTTACTACTAATTCAAAATATTAAACATTAGGGCAGCCATTAAATAACTAATAATTCAAATAATTATTAGGGCAGCCCCTAAAACATGAACACAATCCGAATTAAAATGACGTAAACTTGATTCTAACTTAAATTGATTCTAACCTTCAATTAAGCAAACTAATTGCTATTGTTTTCAATCATTCAAAGAAACTTCCAAACACCATATAAGCATTACAAAATCAATAGAAACAAGTAAATTAAACAATTTCACAAGACTATCAATTTTGCTAAAAATTAGCTTAACTAGCTTGGTTTTGGCTTCAAGTGTAACTTACTTAAGTTTTCAATCATACAAAAGCATACTAAAACATGTAACCATCCAAGATACTACAAATTCATCATAAGAAACATTGAAAAAGAATATACCTTGATTAAGTTGGATTTAAGCTTCAAAATCAACGGTTTTCAAGCTTAAAAGGATGGAAACTTGTTCTAGCTTGTGTTCTATGGATTCCTATGGATTGAATTCAACTTTTGTGAGTATGAGAGTGTAGAAATTTGGAGAAACTTAGGAGAATAAGGGCTGGTCGTTTTTGAGGTGCTTCCACAAGAAATATGGATGAAAATGATTTCTTTGACCTTTCAAAGAGAGGTAAGTGGAGGGTGATGATTGGTTGCATCATGCTTGGTGTCTTCTCATGCCAAAAGCCACGTTCATGGGCTTAGGAGATGACAAAAATTGATGCTTTGGTGTTATAATCAAGTGCAATGCGGTTTAGAATGGTTTTATGCAACCTAGTCAACCAACCAATCAAATTGCACCATTGTGCATACTTTTAGTTCTTAGCCAATGTAACATATTTCAAGTAAATATTTAGACAATTAATCACTTTAGCATATAACTAGTATGGAGCAATACAAATAATTCATTTCATAGCCATTCAACACATCAATCTTCCTTAACCGAGATACCGAGCTTTTCACTGCAAAAAGGGCACTTAAGGAATATGTTAAATCAAGAAATGAAAGTTTGATCTCATATTTCATGTACTAATGCATGTTAAATCATAACTGAAGCATATAATAACAATTATTCATGTTCGTGCAATCATGCTATTTGTAAGCCATAATTCAATAATGCACATTGATTAGATGCAAATTCATGCAAAATGCTTATTATTGGCTATATAGGAGAGAATTGAGAATTGGGCATTACAATCCTTCCTTCCTTATAAAAATTTCGTCCTCGAAATTTGACGTACCAAATAATTCCGATACTTGCTCTGCATTTCTTCTTCTCTTCCCATGTGGCCTCTTCTACAGAATGATTCCTCCATAATACTTTAACAAGTCGAATCTTTTTCGTTCTCAACTCTTTTTCCTTCTGATCTAGAATTTGCACTGGTTTCTCTTCATAGGCTAAATCATGAGTCAATTCCAACGGTTCATAACTCAACACATGAGAAGGGTTTGAAATGTACTTTCTCAACATAGACACATGGAAAACATTGTGAACAGTAGATAATGATGGAGGTAAGGCCACTCTATAAGCTTTATCACCAACTCTTTCGAGAATCTCGAATGGGCCGACATACCTTGGACTGAGTTTTCCTTTCTTTCCAAATCTCATAACACCTTTCATGGGAGCTACTTTTAAGAACACATGATCCCCAATGGCAAACTCTAGATCTTTTCTCCGTTTATCTGCATAACTTTTCTGTCTACTCTGCGCAATCTTCATTCTCTCTCGTATCTTCTCCACTACCTTAGCGGTATGTTGAACTATTTCTGGACCAAGTAGGCTTCGTTCTCCAACTTCATCCCAATGAACTGGAGATCTACATTTCCTTCCATACAATGCTTCATAAGGCGCCATTCCAATTGTTGATTGGTAGCTATTATTATAAGTAAACTCCACTAATGGAAGCTTTGCATCCCAACTCCCTTGAAAATCTAGCACACAAGCTCTTAACATATCCTCTAATATTTGAATAACCCTTTCTGATTGCCCGTCACTTTGTGGATGAAATGCTGTACTGAATGCAAGTTTTGTTCCCATGGCACTGTGTAAGCTCTTCCAAAATGTAGATGTAAACTTAGGATCTCTGTCAGACACTATTGAAACTGGCACCCCATGTAACCTGACTATCTCTTTAATATATTGTTGAGCATACTGGTCCATATTGTATGTGGATTTCACTGGAAGAAAATGGGCTGATTTAGTTAATCTATCAACAATCACCCATATGGAATTATACCCCTTTTGTGTTCTAGGTAATCCAAGCACAAAGTCCATTGTAATGTGCTCCCATTTCCACTCTGGAATCAACAAAGGCTTCAACAACCCTGATGGTCTTTGATGTTCAATCTTAACTTGTTGACAAGTTAGACATTCAGCCACAAATTTTGCTATATCTCTCTTCATTTTAGGCCACCAATAATGTTGTTGTAAGTCCTTATACATTTTTGTGCTACCTGGGTGTACTGAGTAAGGAGTAGTATGAGCTTCTTCTAAAATATCTCCTTTCATGGCCTTGTCAAACGGCACACACAGTCTCCCTTTATATCGAATAATTCCATCATCAGTAATAGAGAAGTCTGGCCTCTTTCCAACCTCAATCATTCTTTTCAATCTACACAAATGTGTGTCCACCTTTTGACCTTCTCTAATTCTATCTTGAAGTACAGGTCTCAACACTAAGGCTGACAACAAACACTTTTTCCCTTTAGGTACAATTTCAAGCTCTAATCTCTGCAAATCCAGTAATATTGACTTTTGTATAACAAAAAGAGAAGACGTGGATTTTCTGCTCAATGCATCTGCAACCACATTCGCTTTACCAGGATGATAGTTGATCACACAATCATAATCCTTCACAAGTTCTAACCATCTTCTTTGTCTCATATTCAACTCTTTTTGGGTAAAGAAGTACTTCAAACTCTTATGATCTGTGTATATCTCACACTTCTCACCATACAAATAATGTCTCCAAATTTTCAAGGCAAAAACCACAGCAGCAAGTTCCAAATCATGGGTTGGATAATTCTTTTCATATTCCTTCAATTGCCTTGAAGCATAGGCAATAACCTTCCCATTTTGCATCAAAACAGCACCCAAACCATTTTTTGAAGCGTCGCTATACACCACGAATCCACCAATTCCAGTTGGAATGGTAAGAACAGGAGCTGTAGTCAATTTTTGTTTCAGTTCTTCAAAACTTCTTTCACAAGCATTGGTCCACAAGAACTTCACATTCTTTCTTGTCAACATTGTCATTGGAGTTGCTATCTTTGAAAACCCCTGAACAAATCGTCGATAGTACCCTGCTAATCCCAAGAAACTCCTTACTTCTGATACATTTGTTGGTGTTGGCCACTTAATGACAGCTTCTACCTTGCTCGGATCAACAGAAATACCATCCTTTGATACTACATGACCTAGGAATACCACTTGTTCAAGCCAAAACTCACACTTCTTGAATTTAGCATACAACTGTTTTTCTTTAAGAACTTGCAGCACAATCTTCAAATGTTCCTTGTGCTCTTCTTTATCACGTGAATAAATTAGGATGTCATCAATAAACACAATCACAAATTTATCGAGATATTGCTTGAACACCCTATTCATTAGATCCATAAAAGCTGCAGGGGCATTGGTTAAACCGAAAGGCATCACTAGAAATTCATAATGTCCATACCTTGTTCGGAATGCAGTCTTTGGTATGTCTTCTTCCTTGATCTTCAATTGATGATACCCAGAACGCAAATCAATCTTAGAAAATACAGATGCTCCCTGCAATTGATCAAACAAATCATCTATTCTTGGGAGTGGATACTTATTCTTGACTGTTATCTTATTCAACTCTCTATAATCAATGCACAACCGCAATGTACCATCCTTCTTTTTCACGAACAACACAGGTGCTCCCCAAGGAGAATAACTAGGGCGAATAAAACCCTTATCAAGCAATTCTTGCAATTGAACTTTTAACTCTTTCAATTCTGTTGGTGCCATTCGGTATGGTGCTTTAGAAATAGAAGTAGTTCCTGGCATAACATCAATCACAAATTCGATCTCTCGATTCGGTGGTAGTCCCGGTAAATCATCTGGAAATACCTCAACAAATTCTTGAACCACATCTACATTTTCTGGCTTTAATTGTGCTTCAACTGAGGTGTCCAGAACACTTGCCAAATACCCAACACAACCTTTATTCAACATCTTTTGAGCTTTCAAAGCAGATATAATTGGTAAGGACCGTGAGAATGAGATACCATTAAACATAAACTGTTCTTCCCCAGGTGGCTGAAAAATCACAATCTTCTTATTACAATCAATTGTTGCATGATATTTGGTAAGCCAATCCATACCTAGAATAACCTCAAAATTTGGCATCGGTAAAACAACAAGATCTGCATAGAGAGTCCTATCACTAATCTGAATAGAACAAGCCCTTAACATTTGGTTGGAATCCATTTCTTCCCCAGATGGAACAGTCACACTGTACCTTACTTTTAATAAATCTGGTGTAATGCCCAATTTTCTCACAAATGCACATGATGCAAATGAATGCGTAGATCCAGAATCTATCAATGCAATTGCAGGTATCCAAAATTAAAATAGTACCTGTGACTACGGAAGCATCTGCATCAGCTTGTTCTTGTGTCATTGCATACACTCTCCCCTGAACTTTCCCCTGTACTGTTGGGCAATCCTTTGCTATATGTCCAGGCTTTTTACACTTAAAGCAACGATTAGTACCACTATAGCATTCCCCAAAATGATTCTTCCCACACTTAGTACATTTAGGCCTTTCAATTGTAGAAGAAGTCTGTCCAACTCTAGGACGCTTTTCATTCCCTTGGCTTAATTTTTGCTCTCCTTTCTTCCACTGGTTTAGATTTCTTGGAGTGAATACTTGCTTCTTTTGTTGTTGGAATTTCTCAATCTCTTTCTCATCTAAATCAGCCATCAAAGACTTGTCCACCAGTTCTAAACTCTGTTACTGAAGACATTCTCACATCTCTTCTAATTTCAGGATTAAGGCCCCTCAAGAAATGATCCATCTTCTCATTGTTGTCTCTGGCAATGTATGGCACATACTTGCAACCCTGTTCAAATTTTCTCACATAATCACATACAGACATCCCTCCTTGTTTTAACTCCAAGAATTCTTTACTCTGAGTGACCTAGCATCCCTGGTGAAATACTTATCATAAAAGATTGTTTTAAACCTCTCCCAAGTTAGTTCTTCCATATTCACTGCAAGTTTAGCTCCTTCCCACCAGTTCTAGCATCCTTCTTCAACAAGAAAATTGCACAGAGTACCTTCTCAGCATCATCAATTCGCATGTAGTCAAAGATAGTGTCCAAAGATTTCACCCATTCCTCTGCAACCATGGGATCAGACCCACCATTAAAATCAACCGGTTCCATCTTTCTAAACTTCTCATATACAGCCTGTGAAGGATCCTGTCGAGCTTGTGGTGGAGGAAGGCGCTGATTCTGTTCTTGGGTTCTTTGTTGCATATCTAGCAATTGTTGTATCTGTTCACCATGCATTCTAGTTTGTTGTTGAATGAGATCAGTCAAATTATCCACCACACTATGATTACCCTCATGATCATCCATTGTCTTCCTTTTTGGTGCCATGACCTGATATGCATTGCCCAGTCTCATTCCATTCATTAGCCAATAATAAATGCATAATCATGACAATAACATGGAATGAAATATAATCAAATAAACATAAAAGCAAATAAACATGTAGTTGACCAAGTTTCCCAGCCAGGATGTGTTCATATGCCTTCTTCTGTCTACAGGAACGACTAAACCTCCGCTCTGATACCACAAACTGTAACACCCCTTAACCTAACTGCAGAGCCTAAACAACTGATACAGTTAAGTCAAGAAATGTTAATTTTTCATCTTTACTAGAGTTATGGTTTTTTATAAAAGTTCCCATTCTTAGCTATAAGAGAAAGAACTTGAATCATTTTTAAACACACCATATACATATATCAAAACTGAGTACATCTGTTTACAAAACCATAACAGAGCGGCTTATTTAAAAACAAAACTATGTTTTCAAAAACTACAAAACATGTCGAAGCATGGCATATGAACAAATCTCTGTCATGCCGTACCGCTCTGAGACTTAGTCAACCTCTAAACCTGTACATTTCCACCTGCATCACATGAATTAATGAGCTAAAGAGCTAAAGGCTCAGTAAGGTGAAACTGATGCAATAACAAATAACATATATGCACATCTCATAAATCATTAAATGCAATATTCTATTTAATAATTTTCATTCATAAATCATTCTTTAGGGCCCTTGAAGTGTGGTACCTAACTAATAGTGATAGACCATAGTTTTCGGAACCTGTTCATAATGATTGGCCAATAAGAGAACTAATACGGGGTTTCCATACTTGGTCTTTCAACCTCAGGTATTAGCCGTATTCTATCTCATTCATTGTGGCTTTCCTATACCGGTTTTTCAACCTCAAGTATTTGCCACCATTTGTTGGGTCCGCCGGTCCCTCCCGCGTCCCTCGTCTACCCGACCATCAATCAAGTACCATACTTCCTTTTCAAAAACCTCATTATATTCTTAATAGTATCACGCTTCATAAACCATAAATGCATCAAACATTACATCATTTGACAAACAACAACAATCACATTAAAACATGAACAAACATTATATGATTCTTGTGATACACCAAATGAAAGCTTCAACTTACCTCAAGTCCACTTTGTGCTAGTGAAAAGGCCAATCTCTTTGGAAGATAGGATGTGTTAAAGGCCTAACATAATCAAATCATGTACCATTTAATATCCTTTTTATAAATCATTTAGTCTATTCTAGTTAAAGTTTATATACACTTTTCAATCTTTTGTAAAGAATTACATATCAATTACATAACCTTAAAAACAATGCATACTCCATATTTTACTACTAATTCAAAATATTAAACATTAGGGCAGCCATTAAATAACTAATAATTCAAATATGAATTATTAGGGCAACCCCTAAACATGAACACAATCCGAATTAAAATGACATAAAACTTGATTCTAACTTAAATTGATTCTAAACCTTCATAAGCAAGCAAACTAATTGCTATTGTTTTCAATTTCAAAGAAAAACTTCCAAACACCAATATAAGCATTACAAAATCAATAGAAACAAGTAAATTAAACAATTTACAAGAACTATCAATTTTGCTAAAAATTAGCTTAACTTAGCTTGGTTTTGGCTTCAAGTGTAACTTACTTAAGTTTTCAATCCTACAAAAGCATACTAAAATTACATGTATACCAAAGTCCAAGATACTACATAATTCATCATAAGAAAACAATTGAAAAAGAATATGACCTTTTGATTAAGTTGGATTTAAGCTTCAAAATCAATCAAGCGGTTTTCAAGCTAAAAGGATGGAAACTTGTTCTAGCTTGTGTTCTATGGATTTTCTATGGATTGAATTCAACTTTTGTGAGTATGAGAGTGTAAAATTTGGGAGAAATCTTAGGAGAATAAGGGCTGGTGTTTTTGCAGGTGTGCTTCCCATGATGAAAATATGGATGAAAATGATTTCTTTGACCTTTCCAAAGAGAGGTAAGTGGAGGGTGATGATTGGTTGCATCATGCTTGTGACTTCTCATGCCAAAAGCCACGTTCATGGGCTTTGGAGATGACAAAAATTGATGCTTTGGTGTATAATCAAGTGCAATGCGGTTTAGAATGGTTTTATGCAACCTAGTAATCCACCAATCAAATCCTGCACCATTGTGCATACTTTTAGTTCTTAGCCAATCAATAATATTTCAAGTAAATATTATTGTACAATGTAACATAATTCAACTTTAATATTATAAACAATTAATAGCATATATAACTAGTATGGAGCAATACAAATAATTCATTTCATAGCCATTCAACACATCAATCTTCCTTAACCGAGATACCGAGCTTTTCACTGCAAAAAGGGCACTTAAGGAATATGTTAAATTAAGAAATGAAAGTTTGATCTTCATATTTCATGTACTAATGCTGCATGTTTAATCATAACTGAAGCATATAATAACAATTATTCATGTTCGTGCTATTAAATCATGCTAATTTGTAAGCCATAATCAATAGCACATTGATTAGATGCAAATTCATGCAAAATGCTTATTATTGGCTATATAGGAGAGAATTGAGAATTGGGCATTACAGTTATTCCTATTCAACTTATGACTACTGATGGGGGATGGAAAGAGCCAATAATTTTTTATTAGGATAGAAGAATACTTAGAGAATGTACAGACTAAAAAGCAACTAAGAGAATATAGAGGTAGAAAAGCGAATCTGCCGTCACAACTCCAGCCCCAAATAAGGAAACAACTTAGGAGATTCATGCCTCATAAAAAGAAAAACTAAAAAAGAATTAGGGAAACGAAATCCTAGTTTCAAATCACAAATGAATAGGAGATAAAAACTAAAACAAAAAATTCCTCCAAAGTAGGGATTGTCTAAATATTTATATTATTAGTGAATGTCCATTAATCTCATAATCCTCTAGGCTTTGTATTCCATAACTTCCAAGACTTCAATTGTATGAACTCAAAGGTCTTGTAACTTATGAGGTTTTATTCTTTCCAATTACTTCATCTTTTCATTTCTTATAACTATCGGTGTGTTGATCCTATAAATAAAGGCTTTGAGAAGTATGCATTTTTTAATCAAAATCATTTGTACCTAGACAGAGGATTTGGCATAGACCCCTACCAATTTATTAATTATGAAAATCAAAAGTGAAAATTTGCAATTTAAAAATAGGAAACGAGGAGTCTTACTCCCTTACAATCAAATAAATAATGAATCTAATAAAGCATAAAAAAGGAGTACTACTCCTTATTATGTAAAATTGAATCTAAGACAATATAAAAAATAGCTACCAAACAAAAACTCTAACATTATTGTACCTCTAGATAATACCTTAAGAAAATATGAAATTAGGAATGGTCAATCGATTCATTTCGCAAAGATGTTTGTCGAAGTTCCAAAGAATGAAAAGATTGCAAAATATACACAACCATCTGAGTCCATAAGACCCCACCTGCTCCTGCCAATCCTAGGTTTCCCTTGCATGCCCCATCCGTATTGATTTTAAACCACTGATCTTGTGGCTTAATTTATCTCACCATGCGCACCTTAGGTAGTTTGATTCAGACAGTCTGAATCCCCTATTTGCCGTCACATGCGTCTTCCATTTCCAAAAATTATGCTCAAGTAAGCATTGCAATTGTGCTCGAATGAGGTGTTGAAAAATGTTTTGGATAATCTTCTGACTATTAGCTGGAATATTCTTATGCTATGAGTTATTTAGAGCTAGCCAAATGTACCAAAGAGTGATGCACGAAATCACTCTTCTGGCATGATCAAAGTTCCCCAAAGCCCATGCATTAAAACAAAACTGTAGTAGCAATTTAATGTCATGCGTAGAAGGATGAGCAATATGAAAGCAGGATGCGGAGTATACCCATACCTTTGATGCAATTGAACAATGGATGAAAAGATGTTCAGTTGATTCAACGGGATGACTAATAGTAGGGGCAGACTGAAGCCATTTCAAAACCTTGAGTTTGCATCCGACTATTAATAAGCAAATTTCTTCAATCGCAATGAAGTACAATATCTATCATCCACCATTTGACATATTGGTTGTGTACCAACCCAATTATCATACCAAAACATTATCTCCCCTCCAAAAAAATGTTTTCTCAATTTTCTCTCTTATTCTGCAAAGACATTTCTAAATGAGTGAGTGATTAATGTTGCATTTAGCATACCTCGGATGAGCCTTCTGACAATATCTACTCTTAACATATAATTAGTCCAAAAAGACTTAGACGATCAGAAATGCCGCCACAGTTTGACTGAAAATTCATTATTCACATCCTCAAGGTTACGGTCTCCAATTCTGCCTTCCTCTAATGGGTAGCAAGTATCAAACCAAGAGGTCCAATGTATTCTATTTACCTCACGATTGGACCCCTAGAAGAATTTATAATCTATTGAACATTCTTTCAATATGCTAAAAAATTGATTTAGGTGTCAACATAACTTGAAGGATGTGTAGAGGCATCGAATGAAGAATGCTTTTGATAAGCATCAGTCTTTCTCCATGCGCCAAGGAATTTTTCTCCTATCCAGCAATTTTTTCTCTCATTTTGCTAATGATGCCATCAAATAATTCTCTTTTTTTCCAGCCCTTGTACAAAGTTGCACCTAAATATGTCAAAGACAACATTTTAACTGAGAATCCCATAATAATTCGCATCCTTTGTAATCTTTGAGCAGTAATCTATTTGCTTGGCACAAAAAACCTTTTCGACATGTTTATTAATTGACCCAAAATCTGCTCATATCTTTGCAAAAAATTTGTAAGCAACTGCATGCCCTTCTCATTGGCCTTCGTAAATATTAGTACATCGTCTGCATATGCTAAATGTGAAATAAATATTCCTCCACCAGGCTGAAATCTAAGTCTCGAGTTCGCTTAAAAAAGATAGTTAAGGCCTCTTGGCAGAACTTTCGAAGTAATTGTAAACAAAGCCAGAGAGATAGGATCACCCTTACGTAATTCCCAAGTTGAACAAAAAAAGCCTGCAGATTGACCATTGACCAAAATTGAGAACCATGAGTTCTCAATGCAGTTTCGCAGCAAGATACCAATGATCAGGAAAACCAAATTTTCTCAACACCGAATACTAAAAACTCCGTTGCACACTGTAAGAAAATTAATCAACAATATACTATGAATCAAATATTCATATAGTTCATATGGATCAGATATGCCTATACGCAGCGGATTGTCGATCCACGTATCCCGAATCAAGCTCGTCTACCAGCCTCCTTTTGATCAAACCACGAATATATCTTTCTTGTTGGTGGTGAATAACTACTAGAGTTATTCACTTAATTATAGACCTCAAATCCTTAGAGTCTATGGTGATGCTCCAAGGAAGACTGAGAGAGAAAAAGATTTGAGAGAATATGGAGAGAGTTTGTGAGAGAATTACGTTCATTCACACATTCTGTTGGATGGGGATTAGAGATATTTATTTCTACTTAAGGTAGAATCCTAGTCCAACTAGGAAACTCAATCCCACTCAAATTGTGGAGACATTCAACTAAATATGCATGCCAATTGGATTAAGGATCCTAAACCCGATCTAATTTCCAACATCTCCCACTCATACATATTTAACTCGATCTCCTCGAATCTCATCATCATATAATTTCTTAATCTCACATCAGTCCATTCATATAGAAAATGAGGTGTGCGACCAAGCGAGAAAGCATAGGCGAGGAGAGTTATATTAAGTCATCACCAAACTAACATAACCCTACAACTCAATAGCTTGTTGTGTACCCCAAATCAAATGGTCGCACCCAATCAAGCATCTCTAGATCCCTTAATGAAATAAATAGAGCATGCTTGACCTACTCAAATATGTATCTATGTTCATGACTAGTCAAACATATTTCGACATAGTCGCCTGGGCTATGAACCATAGAATATAAGTACGTTACCAACTTAGTTCTTCCTTGGCCTCTCATGCTAATCAGCTTGGTCTTGATAGCTTTTCTAGACATGCTCTGACAGACCGAATCATGCATAGCCATTAAAAACATGCTAAAGTAGCATCATCAAGCTTACACCTCATGACAAAGTCTAGAGTTCCAAAGGGTACAAAAATAATATGGGCTCACATAGTGATGAAGCAGGGACCCATTCAGTTACTTTTCCATAAGAGGTCATCTCAAAGCACATGTAGTATGAATACATGCTATGATGGAGCTCCCACTCAATTCAGTCACGCTCGTAACATCATATGAACTTAAGTCCAGTCGCTCTCAAAGCGCCTGACCTACATACCACCAGAATTAACTCTCCAAAATATCTTCTTGTAGTTTGCATGTTCAGCTGAGAACAAGCTTATTATGAAGTTTGGACATACTTCTTCATAATCGATCAACTCTGATCTCATCTCAGCCTCCAAGCTAAGGCAACTCTTAGTTATACATATTAACCTTCCTTGCTGCTCCAAGCATAAAGGCGATCATTCGCAAACCTTAATTATGCGACACGGTCTTTAAGTCTCATCCTGCTCACTATCATAGCGCCAAGGCGATTACCTATGTGAGAGGGTTAATTAAAGCCTGGTGACAACTCACAAATCCAGTACCAAACTCATAATGAGAATACAAATATAACTCATTAATCACAATATGTTCTCACTGGCCACAAAAATCAAATTCTACGTAATCTCGTACTACTCACATGTCTTTGGAGCATATCTCCATACAGAGGCAAGGGATAAGCAATCAAACTACTCGTAGAAATATGACTGAGAATAATTTAATTTTGCGCAATACTCTCTTAAGTGAAGGGGTGACTGGTTTTAGTATGTTTAGTCCTCCAACAATACTTGGTGCCCAAAGCATACATCAAAGTGGCTTTATTATCACAAAGACAAGAAAAGTCTCACAAATGTGCGCACAAAATACCAAATCGCCTCCAACAAATCTTATACCACTCTATTAAGATATCTAAGTATCCACTTGATAGCATCACATTATTATGTCAATGATCACTTTGATATTTATTCACCAATAATTAATTATCAAGCATAGTACTAGTCGAGTACACACCAGTGCACATCAAACCTTCTACAATGCTTGCATAATACTAGCTAGCGTTTTTTTTTCTTCTTTTATCTCAAGGCATTTCAATCTAACTAAGAATATAATTTTTGACCATGAAGTGTTAATAGGATTGGTGAGATGCATACAAAAATTCGGTATCACAATACCAAGTATACATCTATTTTTCCTATGTCCATTCAAATATAAATGACAACCACTACTAAGTGGAGACACCTTCATGTCCCTTCTGGCCATCATATTATTTCTCAAATACAGTGAGAATTAAATTCTCTTATTTATGTTGATATATATTTAGTGATCTTATTCAACCATCGAAAGCCTACTAGAGTGATAACTCGATGAAATCGATAGCACCACTATTTGGACGATAATTCAAGTTATAAATAGAGCTTCTCGATCAGCAATCTTTGCACTCTTACCCCACTTCTTGAATTCATTAGGCGATCTACATAGATCTTATCGTCCACTTCTCATTTATATATGTCAACCTCAATCGTCCAGGACAAACTTAGATAAAAGTGGCAATAACTAATAGCATCTTGGCATATTGAGGTGATCTCACCACTTAGGGAAAACATCTCAAAAATTTACGCTCCACAATTAGGCGTAAATATTTTGCCTTTGGTTGAGCTATACAAATGTTAATCAACCCATCTACTTTGCACTTGACCTCTAGAAACCACATGTTTCTAATGGCCTTGTACTTAAATAGAAGATCAACCAGCTCTAGACTTTGTTCTTAGTCATTAGGCTCATCGTTTCCTTTATAGTAGTTTCCTTAAAGTATCAAGTGAAGTCAAAAGTTTAAGTTGACTCATCAACATCTACAAAAGTAGTCATGAAGGATACCCACTTAATCTCATATAGACGATGGGGAACAACTCATGTGCACTCCTTCTTACTTGTGGAATATGAGAATCATTTTTAAGTGAGACACTTCCACTGACTTAGGGTCACTCTTACTATCCCAGTGATTGCTAAATGAGTTTTAAAAAAAAATCATCCTCACTAGAAAATTGAGCCCCACTTTAAGAATCTTACAACTTGTATAGCGCAAGATTTTATTTACTTCTTATATGCTCGTAATTCCTCCATTAGAAAATCTATACTGTGCGACTTATTTTTTTTATAATTTCTCCATATAGGTGTTCATCACTTTTGAGAACATAGTTTCTTGAACTTAAATAGGCATAAACCCACTAATTTGGGCTTACTGCCACATCACAGCTCATTGAAGGTTGGAGAATTCACCTTGAGGCACAATTTTCATTATGTAGGCTGCAATCAAGATTGCATCTTCCTAATTGAGACAGAAATCAATTTGCGCCATCATATCAATTAAGTCATTTCGAAGTGTTTGATTTATCACTCTTCGCAAACTTCTTTAGTTGCGAAATGTTTAGAATCATCCTTAAAATTGTAATTCCATTCTCCCCACACATGTGTCCAAACTATTTAGACATGTTATTCTCGCTTCCAATTAGTATGTTGAACCTCAATGTTCATACTCCCTGTGGTTTTCTACCTCTATCAAGAATCGCTCTAAATAATTTGGCATTTCTGACTAGTGAGAGTTGGAGTGTACTAGCTTATAGCGCGAATAGCAAATAAAAGAAAATAGAATGCAATATTTAGTACCTCATACTCGTAAGTCTGCACTCATTTTAGGGGACTAGCTCTAGAGGATAAATAATCCTCTTTCTTTCTTCTAGTGGACTTTTTCCCATTAGAAAATTTTGTACAGAGAGAGGTTGACCTTAGCGAGTTAGCTAATAAAGCCTTATTCAGCTGATACAGTCATCCTCCTAACCTTGCATGCCATGATATAATTAAAATAAAAATTCATAAAAGAAGTACAAGAAATACTACCTTAAGCCAATCGCAACACAAATATGACTTATACCTAAAAGTTTTCTTACATGAAAGATGGACAAATCTATTTGCTCAACCAATGTCTTTTAAGTGCATCAATTCAATAGACTATTTCGAATCTAGTGTCTTTTGCACATCTCCAAGGAGTAACTCACACCAATTGTTGAGCTTGAAAAAATAGCTCATGCTTTTTGCAGAGCTTGAGATGGCATTGTGAACTCATAATGTCTCCTCTTGTACTTCATTTAAACAAACATGCATGCACAACACTCGACAATAGTATGCTAAATCTCGAATTTCATGCTATGTTTCATCAACTTCTACTATCTATTGAAGGAGAAAATTGAGAATTTCAGCAAATGAGAGAGCTTTAAGTAGTCAAACTTCATCTCAGTACAATTACGAGTGAAGTGACCAGTCTCATCATTGCACTTGACATTTGTTGGTGATTAGTTGCCTTTATCACTAATGTGACACGCCTTGTCACTTCATTGGATCAAATTTATGGTTCTAGTTTTAACTTTTGCTCTTGTCAAGCTATTTTTGTCTTTTCCAACACTAACCGAAGTTGGTTTATATTGGTCAATATGAGCGACAAGAATAATTACTTACCCATTTTCGACTCTCAACAATCAATCTCAAGTTAGGCGATTATTATCAAAAATATGTTAGTAGTATTTATAAGTCAGCTGAAAAAACGACTTTAGGACAGTTAGAACTTTTTAATTATGAGTAAGCTCATATGACAAAATAGAGCTCAAACTCCTTTATTAATTTTTCGTATTTGCAGCTTGCACAAATTAAAGCGCAAACGTGATTTTTGATCCATTAGTATATTGTCAGCGTCTAAGTCGCGATAATATTTGGCATTTTAAAATCTTGTATTTGTGACTTAAACAAATTAAAGCGAAAATATTAATTTTAGTCCACTACCATATTGTCAGCGTCTAAGTTGCGACAATATTAGACAACTTGTCCATTTTCATACTTAATTGGCTTAAAACGTAAAATTGGTGAGTTGATCTAAACTTCTAAATTAATTGCGCAAAAAAAAAATATAGGTACTGGTGTAATATTTTATTCTAGATCCAAGTAAATTATTTATTATTCCTTTATGCTCAGCGAAATTGAAAATTTCGCAACGCAGACTAGTAATCATCTCCCACTGAATAAAAGACATAATAAAAATTTACTGATCATGAATAAAATATAAATATGTCCACACATATATTATGAATGTAAATATGCACTATGAACAATAAAATATTAACCCCATATGGGCGACATTGACATTTAGTGTATCATGTTCAAGATAATTTTGGCTCATGGTGGTAAAACAAAAAATATTCCCCTAAAATTGATATACATGGCCTCCCAAAAATGACCTAGTAAATACATGCCTTGAAAATAATAAAAAATTACATTGGTTCAAAGACTATTATATCAATCTAGAGAAAAATAAAAAAAAATAGGAATATCGAATTACCAAAACAACCACAAATTATCTCCCATAAAAATATGAGATAATATAAAACAATAAACATTCAATTTACTTGAGCACCCAAATGTCAGTGTCTATTCATTCACAATATATAATAATTCATATCGTATCAAATAAATTTAAATTGCATCACAATTATATAAAAAATAATAATTAATAAAACACGTAACTCATAATGGACATATTAATCATATAAAATAATCTTGCATGCATCCTAATACACAAAAAAAATTATTTTTACATGCAATTTAATACGCAAAAAGTATTTTAATATTAAAAATTTTGATCCACAAAAAATATATTTGCATGAATCGTAATGCACAAAAATATTTTAATCACTTTCTATTGGAATTAATAAAATAATTTTTATTTTTTTTAAAGAGTCAAAAATAATATCTATTCACATTAAAAAACTTTTTAGAAAAATAGCACAAAAAACTATTATATAGATTTTGCAGCCAATTATATCATAAAATAGTGCAGTGGTCTATCTATATTTCAATGTCAATCAGCAACCCAGGTTCAATCTATATTGGTTCAAACTCTCAAATTTTATTTTCAACAACACATGGCAGCCACAGAGGCGCCACGTGCGGGCAAGCTAAGCGCCAATCGTGCGCCACGTGGCTGTATGACACATCAACCGGAGGCGCCATGTCAGCATGCCACCTAAGCGTGTGCACCATGTGGCTATATGCCATATCGGCCAGTGCGCCATATCAGCGCCGACACCTTTTCCAGCACCGGTCATCCGATTCCGGCGACCAAATGGATTTTCGACGAGAAAAATTAAATATCTGTCAAAAATTTTAAAAATTCATATCTCACTCATTTTAAGTCCATTTTTGATGAATTTTTTATCATTTCGAACCTCTTTTTATGATCTACAACATAGCCTAAAAATTTCATAACAAAAATATCAAAACCTAATTCGATTTTGAGTCTAAATATGAATAAGTATCTAACTTTAAATTAAATTTTCTATCAAACCGTTTATTCATTTTTCACTAAATTTTAACCATGTGATCTACACATTAAGATTAATGTATGGTAAAAATTTTATACTTTTAAAAAAATAATTTTTTTTAAAGCACATACACATAAAATGGCGAGAACGAGCCCTATGAGCTCTGATACTACTATAAGAAAATTAATCAACAATATAATATGAATCAAATATTCATATAATTCATGTATATCGGGTATACTTATACACAATGATTGTCGATCCACGTATCCTGAATCAAGCTCATCTACCAGTCTCCGTTTGATCGAACCACGAATATATCTTTCTCGTTGGTGGTGAATAACTACTAGAGTTATTCACTCAATTACAGACCTCAAATCCTTGGAGTGTATGGTGATGCTCTAAGGAAGATTGAGAGAATATGGAGAGAGTTTATGGGAGAATTACGTTCATTCACACATTCTGTTGGATGGGGATTAGAGATATTTATTCCTACTTAAAGCAGAATCCTAGTCTAATTAGAAAACTCAATCCCACTCAAATTGTAAAGACATCCAGCTAAATATGCATAATTGGGTCAAGGGTCCTAAATCCGATCCAATTTCCAACACATACGATCATATGCCCTAGCCATATGCAACTTTATCAGCAAATTACGTTCTTTACATTTGCTGTCGATGGCATTGGTTAATTATTGTGCCAGTAAAATATTATCTAAAATTAACCATTCTAGCACAAAACCACTTTGAGCAGGAGGAATGAGCTTTGGTAGAATATGCAAAAGCTTATTTGAAGCAACTTGGAGAAAAATTTAAGAACAATGTTACAAAGACTGATCGGACTTAAATTCTCCCCAACCTTTAGGCGCTTCTACCTTTGGAATAAGGACCACAAATGTAGCCGTAAAGCTTCATGGCATAGGAACAATCATTAAAGAATTCAGTGGAGGTGGCATAAAGGTCCGCTGCGATAATCTCCCAACAAGTTTGATAGAACCATGAGGTAAAATCATCTGGACCCGCCATATTTTTTGGATCGATCTAGAAAACAAATGTTATTATTTTCTCAAGGGATAGAGGAGAACATAATTATGCTCTATCCGCGTTCGACAATAAAGGGGATATACAGCCCAAGTCCTCATCATTAAATAAAGCTTTACCCCCAAAAAAATTAGCAATTGAGTTACGAATATCCTGGGGCTGTGTGAGAATAGCCCCTTTCTCCTCAATCAAGTGTATAAACGAGTGTTATCTTTTTTTGAACCAAGGAATGAAAATACTTCCTATTCTTTTCTCCCTCCATATGATATTTATATGCCAAGTTTTTGTTCTAGTAGGATTCTTCAATGGCAAGAGCTTGGGTTAGAACAGCCTGACTTTATTTTAAGGCTATTAAATTTGCATTCAAAGGCTCATCATTAAAAGCCTGTTCCTTCCTCTTAAGCTCTGTTTCAACAACTTTCACCGAGTCAAATATATTCCCAAAAACCTCTTTGTTTCATTTTGTAAGCAAGTTATAATCGCATATAAATAATGAGTGATTCAATATTAGCTCAGCTGCGAAATTCGTTTCATTCACTCTTGATGCACATCTTGCCTACAAGCCTCCCAATAATAAAACTAAGTCCTTCTCGCTCTAATAAATACTACTAGAGCATTCACCAATTCTTTTACTACACAACTTAAACCCTTGGAAATTTCTAAGTTTTTGGTGATACTCCAAGAACAAACGAAGAGAGAAAATATGGAGGTGAGAGAGAGTATTTTTCTGTTAGTTGAAAGTGTTAGAGTAGTGCCCGACGTGCCAATTATTCTGGTTGTTCTTATACTCTTGTGAATCATTCTTATTTATATTAATATCATTTAAATGGCAATCTTTATCTTAAATTCATCATAAGAATTAGATAAAGTCCTTAGATCACACATAGCTATGGGACATGGTTGCACATATGATGGTGATTATAGAATATGCCTCTAAGGCTGTGATCTTAAAACGTTATAAGTTAAGGATCAATGAGATGTGATATCATTGATCCCATTGAGACTTGTGCATACGATGCAGACTCAAAAAGATGATGCCTCATTCCATAGGTATTGATGTGAAGATATTAATGCATGTATGCGGGTGCTTGCTGGGAACAAGTACACTGAACAGCCCCACCTGAAAATTCCCAATTGAAAATATTCTATTGTCGAATGAGAATTTTCTCATTACGACAGTACAAAAATTAGTCCTTTAACTTGAGGCACCATGGTAACCTTGTGCATGATATGTTGTACTTTGATGTATTTCCGATTGCATGACAATCACAAGGGGTTTATATTGGGTGTAACATCTTCATGTATGGAGATTAATGAGTGGCCAACAAAGGATCCGTCACTTATCTAGATGAATAGGTGAATCTCCTTTGTGTTCCACTGTACTTGACTCTAAAATTCTTGGCTAAGGTTGGATGGAAATTAGACATGGGATTTTTTAATTATTCATCATTAAGTCAAGCTACTAGGAATGAAAACATAGTTATGGATTTAATGGGGTTTCGACTCAACATCCATTCCCTAGGCTCAATCGGGAGATTAGATGATGGAAAGATCGTACTTGCATGGTATTCATAATTGAAATAGGTTCGCACATTCACCTTAGACTAGGAGTCATGATGCATTGCTAGGTGCTTCCCATGTCTTGTGGGTTCTTGGAATTAATGAGTTAATTTCAAAGAGAATTAATTAATTAGATTAATTAATCAGAACAATTAATTGTTCAACTAAGTCACAAAAGTTATGAGCCCATGGCTAGTTTAAAGTGAACCTAAGGGGTCACACACAAAACTTGGACAAGTCCATTTCTAGCCTAGAAATTAATCCAAGTGTTGGATTAAATTAATTAATATGATTAATTAATGGGGGTTAAATTAATTCAAGTGTGGAATTAATTCAATTAATTAATTGGATTAATTGATTGTACCTAATTGGATTAGGGAGCCCAATTGGAATATTTAATTAATTGATTAGATCAATTACTTAAAATGGGCCTAATTAATTAAATGAATTAATATATGGATTAGATCAATTAAAGTAGGGCCTAATTAATTATTTAGGCCTAGGCCCATTAGGTGTGGGCTTGTAGAAAGTCCATTAGAAAATTGGATTGAGAATCCAATTCTTAGAGGAAGTTGAATTGGGAATTCAATTTCTAAGAGGTAATAAGGTAAAAGAAAAGTTCTTATGGGATAAGGAAACTTACCAAAATAGTTGGAGATAAGAAATGAAAAAAAGTCCTACATGGAAAGAACTTGTGATAGCTTTTATTGACAATCTTCTTGGATATTTTTTATTGTAGATTTTTGTAAACAAAAAAAGTGTGGAAAACAACCTCTCTCTCATGAAGAAAAATAGTTTTCTTTCATCCCTAAAAATTCGTCCCTCATTTCATTTTAATCTCCAAAAGTTCACCAACATTTTATCTAGTTTAATTATTGATTTAATTGTTGAATTAAGAATTAAATTAAACACCTAAAACACTAATTGTTAGTGTGTTCTTGTTCCAAATAAAATCGTTCTGGGATAGAATTATCGAATCGAAAACTACTAGCATAGGATTCGGTTGCGAGTGGGCATCCAAGGTGTGGATACCGTTAGAGGGATAATATTTGGGATCCTAGAAGTGAATAAGATTTCAATCAAAAAAGTTTTGAATTGCAGAACATGGAGATACTTTCATACAGGGATAACGATTTGAATCGTTTCAATCCCTACATCAGCCGGAGTACAAATCAAGGTAAGAGTTTCTGAAACTTTCTTACTTTAACTATAAGAAAAGGCACAATTGAATAATCGCGAAAGGGTTCCGGATTTATTTTAATTACATGTAATGTAATATATATTTATGTTTTTGAAAAAAATTTAAATTCCGCTGCGTATATGTTTCCTTGGATCGCGCGAACCCAACAGTGGTATCAGAGCCATGGTTCGTGCGTTTTGATAATTTTTTATTATGTTTATTTAATATATGTGATAGATTAAATATTTATATGTGTGATTGATTTTGAATCAATTAATTTCTTTGTTTGATATTAATATTATAAATCGTTTTAAATGTTGAAACGTTTCAAGAACTGAGACGAGTTAAGAAATTAGATTTCTTGATCCAAAATTTTCAAGATTTGTGAAATCTTAAATTTCTTGAAACGTGGTAAGAAATAAAAAAAAATCAAATAAGTTGATTTGTTGATCAAGAAAATTAGTTTTTATCAAGTTTTCAAAATTTTTTGATGAGATCAAGATTTTCTGAAAACTTTGAATTCTTGGACACTAAAAAAAAATTAGAGTGCCAACCACCCAACGCGTGACGTCGGGTGGGTTGCCAGTCACCCAGCGTGCGGGCACCCAGCCACCCGACATCGGGCGCCGGGTCACCTGCTATCACCCGACGTGTGATATTGGGTAGGCTGCCAGCCATCCGAAGTCGGCGTCGGGTTGCTCGTTGGCACCCGACGTGCAGGCACCCATCCACCCAACATATGACGTCGAGTGGGCAGCCAGCACCTGACGTGTGGGCGTCAGGTCGCCAGTCGGCACCTGACGTGTGGCGCCCAGCCACCCGATGTATGGGTGCCCAGCCACTCGACAGGCAGCAGCTTTGTGGAACTGTTGTCCATCCTGCCTCGTTACGTAATTATTACGTGAAGTTTATGATTTTTTATTTTAAAATTAAATGTTAATTTTAATTTTTGAAAAATTATTTTTCATAAATATCCCAAATTTGAAAGAAATTACACATAACATAATCGGTAAATTTATATATTTTGATTATCATGTGATGATTTATGTTAAGCATGCTAGTTTGATGATCATGAAGCCAGGCCAATATGATTGGTTTAATTTTATGCATAATTGGTTATTTTTGTGTTTTAATTAAAATGATGCATGCGAGTCTCACCTTTCTCTATTTTATTCTTGATGTACTTCTATCTCTCTCCTATGTATCTGCCCTTGGAATTGTTTCAAGGTTTCTTATAGTTTTAGCAAATGTAATAAGAGTAGAATTATGCGGTGAGGTTAATCTTTTTGTAATTTGGCGGATATTATAAGAAGATTGAATGAAGACGGAGGAAAAATGAGGAAACAAGGCCCGTGAATGTATGGAATATATATGTAATAGATAAGTCTATTTGCATTTTAATTATCACTCTTAGATTGACCTAGATCCACTTTGGCTCAAGTGGATCGCATAGGATTAAAGGCTCATGATCATCTATTTATTTTAGGATGTATATGATACATATGTTTATTTAATGCTTCCTTATGATGTATGCTTGACATTGTTAGGATAGTGAATATTAAATAAACAAAAAAAGAAAACGATGAGACCTTGTATAATAAATCTAGTATGACCCTCACTTGAAAATATTTCAAGTTGAGAACCTTTATTAGTTCGATATCAAGTGTAAATGGATAATATTAGATGGGACCCAATCGTCCATGCCTTCCATCAAAAGTAGTGGCATGTCGATACGCTATCACATTTAGTCCGTTGGCCATGAGTCGTGGGATGTGCTAAGTGTAGGCAAGCTGTGACCACTAGTGGACTCGTCTTTATCATTGGCCATGAGTCGTGGGACGTTTAGATGCTCCATCTACATGGATGTTTAATGGGTAATGCTTGACACTTAGTATCATATGTGCTCATAAAATTGAGGTGTATGGGAAGAGGTGAGGCAAAATAGCTTGAGGGTTGCATGGGGATGTAATTGCTAATGTTGTTAGCTACCTTTTAGTTTTATTGTATGGGCTCATAAAATTGGGGTGCATGGCAAGGCTAGTTGGACCTCAAGCCCACTAAGAAATTAGATTTTCCGAATTTCTATCTAGAGGGTGATGGGATTTGAATAAAATAGTGGGCGGCATTTATGATTAAAGACCATATCATAAATGGATATTAATTGAATGAATATTTAAATTTCTACTCCGCATAGAATAATGGTTATTGCTAGTAATTCCACATAGGATAATTTAAACAAACAGACAAACTTACCAGCTTAATATAGATATTTGTCACCATTATGGATATTTAGGACATAGAAAGAGGAAACACAAGTATTGAATTGCTTAGTTGAATTAGAAGAGGTTCTAATTCAAATTTATACATTGTTGATATCAACCATTAAGGTTGATAATTTTTTTCTTGGATATTGGATATCGGATATGATCCCATCTTTGCAAAAGGTTGCAGTGGATGATAAGAAAAATGGAGACTAAAATAAATGACGATCCTTAAGCTTGAGAATAAAGTAAGTGTTGTTTTATTGCCTATAGGAATGATCCACTTAACTCTGGATGGAATTAGGATAGTATTAGTTAATTATCTTTACTACATTGACAAATGAACTATACAATCCCAACATTCCATGCTACATAATCAATAAAGTAATCTAAGAATTAGATAATCAAAATAGTGCATACTTGTGGTTAGCTAGATTAGGTCATATCTCTAAAGAAAGAGTTCAAAAGATGTTACATTTGCTTGACCTTTTGGACTTGCATGAGGTGCTAACTTGTAAATCTTATTTCTAGGAAAACATGACCAAATCACCATTTGTAGGACAAATGGAGCAAACCACGCCTTTGGATGTGATCCAAAGGGACGTAAGCAATCCAGTAAGTGTTAGTATACAAGCGAACTATTCTTACTTCATTATTCTAAGATCCTTTGAAGGGTTTAAAGAATTTAGACATAAAGTAGAGAATTAAATTGGCCAAAGTATTAAATCTATTGATGTGATTGAGGAAGAGAATACTAAGGTGGTAAGTTCTTGATTATCAAACGGAGAATTAAATTCTCACTTTAAGTGAATCCAAGTTGAGTTTCACTTATTTCCTCCTTCATTCTAGGAATTTACCCTAGAATCAATAATATTCTTATCAAGTAAGGATATCATCTAAATCAGTGCTCAAAACATCATATGAGATATGATGTGGTAAAAGACCCCTCGCATATATACCTAAAGGTATAAATGGGCCTGTTTCTTTAAAGCAGTTAGTGGGAGATAGGATGAATGTGAATCTAGTTTATGCAAATTTGTGGGTTTCCAAATGAATCTAAAGAATACCATTTCTATGGTTCCTAAGAATAAAAGAGTTTGTTTTCTAGGGACACCACCTTCTTGAGAAGAAGGAATTTCTATTAGATAGAAATTGCTAGATCATAGAACTTGAAACAGTTCAAGAACCACAGTTTGTCTCACAAGTGGCAATGGTGTAAACAAATTACTAAAATTTCTAGTACACAACCTCCAACGAGTTCTGAAATGATCTCGGGGCTACTTATACGATAAGAGTCTCTTGCTAGAGAGCAACATGGAG
This sequence comes from Paulownia fortunei, assembly GCA_019321725.1. Taxonomy (NCBI): domain Eukaryota; kingdom Viridiplantae; phylum Streptophyta; class Magnoliopsida; order Lamiales; family Paulowniaceae; genus Paulownia; species Paulownia fortunei. The sequence continues at coordinate 14,890,877 of CM033108.1, forward strand.
GATCTCCTTTTTAAATATTGATTTAACTAAGGAGTAATGATGTATGACATCAATTCAGAAATTGGCAAAATGCCATGCAATCCAAAATGGACTCTCTATACTCCAACAAGGTTTGACCTTGGTGGACCCATTAGTGGGAATGGTTCCCATTAGCTACAAATGGGTCTGCAAAAATAAATTGAAGAACATGGGGAGGTGGTGACCTATAAAGGCACGATTGGTAGTAAAATGTTACACTCAAAGTCAAGGTGTTGACTATTGATGATACATTTTACCAGACGTGATGCTAAAGTCCATTAAGAGTATGCTAGTTATATCTATATATTACGACTACTAGATATGGCAAAGGGATATGAAGTCCATTTTTCTCAATAGGGGTATTGAGAAAGGGATAAAAGTTAAGCGGTCTGAAGTATTCATATCAAACAAACGCAAGCAAAAAGTTTGTGAGCTTCAGAGATCTGTTAAGAACTTAAAATAAATTTTCCAAATGTGGAACATTGGATTCTCTAAAGCAATCAAATGGTTTGATTTTCTTAGGAATGCAAATGAGCCATATGTGTACAAGAGGGTTAGTGGGAGTATGGTGATGATTGTTGTGTTTTACGTTGATGATATTTTACTCATAAAGATGATGTAGAAATGTTGTAGTCAACTGAGACTTGTCATCTACAAAGTTCTCCAATAGGGATTTGGGATAAGCATTTTAGGGATTGGGGATTGAGATTTATGGTGATAGATTTGAAAGGATGCTTGGACTATCTTAAATCCAAGTACATAGATTAGATGCTAAAAGGGTTTAGCATGAAAGAATCCTAGGAGAGATTCTTGTTTATGAGTCATGGGATTTTTCTTTCGAAGTCCTCATCCCCAAAGACTTTTGAATAAAAGAGAAATAATGACTCACATGTTGATGCATCCTTGAAAGAAAGCATAAAATATACAAATCTATGTACATGATTTGATATAAAAAATACTCTGAGTGTTACGAGCAAAATATCAATCAATTTGATGCGAAAAGTATTAGAAGTCGTAAAGACGATCTTTAGTACTTATGAAGCACTAAGGATTCTTCTTGGAGTTCGGTTATGGAGAACTGAAACTTAAATGCTTCATCTAGTTTTTAGTCTAAAGTAGATGACTTGAAGTCTATGTCTAAATTCATGTTCATCCTAAATGGTGGGACAGTTAGTTGGAAAGAGTTACAAGCTTGTAACAATCGTGGATTCCACCACCGTGATTGAATATATCTGGGCATATGATGCTGCAAAAATAGATTGTTTGGATAAGGAACTTAATCTAAATGTTAGATGTAGTTCCAACCATTGTTGATTGAGTACTGGAGTACTGCGATATTAATGGGGGCTATTGCACAAGCAAAGAAGTCAAGGTTTCATTAAAAGATCCAAGCAGAAATGGATTAGCGATACCGTGGTTATGAAAATCATTGGTAGAGGCAACATCAGCATGGAAAGATTTGCCTCGGCAGAAAATATAGCAGACCCACTGTTTTAACCCTTTAGATAAGTATTTGAAGGACATCTTCAGAAGATTGACTTTAATACGAGGGTAATTATCTCTAGGGCAAGTGGGAGATTGTTAGAGTAGTGCCCGACGTGCCAATTATTCTGGTTGTTCTTATACTCTTGCGAATCATTCTTATTTATATTAATATCATTTAAATGGCAATCTTTATCTTAAATTCATCATAAGAATTAGATAAAGTCCTTAGATCACACATAGCTATGGGACATGGTTGCGCATATGATGGTGATCGTGGAATATGTCTCTAAGGCTGTGATCTTAAAACGTTTCAAATTAAGGATCAATGAGATGGCACACATTAATCCCGTTGAGACTTGCGCATACGATGCAGGCTCGAAATGAGGATGCCTCGTTCCATAGGTATTGGTGTGGAGACACTAGTGCATGTATGCGGGTGCTTGTTGGGAACAAGAATGCTGAACAACCCCACCTGAAAATTTCCAATTGGAAATATTCCACTGTCGAATGGGAATTTCCTTATTACGACAGTGGAAGAATTAGTCCTTTGACTTGAGGTACCATGGTAACCTTGTGCATGACATGTTGTACTTTGATGTATTTCCCGATTGCATGATAATCACAAGGGGTTTATATTGGGTGTAACATCTTCATGTATGGAGATTAATAAGTGGCTAACAAAGGATCCGTCACCTATCTAGATGAATAGGTGAATCTCCTATATGTTCCACTGTACTTGACTCTAAAATCCTTTGCCAAGGTTAGATGGAAATTAGACATGGGGTTTTCTAATTATTCATCACTGAGTCAAGCTACTAGGAATGGAAACATAGTTATTGAGTTAATAGGGTTTCAACTCAACATCCATGCCCTAGGCTCAATCGGGAGATTAGATGATGGAAGGACCGTACTTGCATGGTATTCGTAATTGAAATAGGTTCGCACATTCACCTTAGACTAGGAGTCATGATGCATTGCTAGGTGCTTCCCATGTCTTGTGGGTTCTTGGAATTAATGAGTTAATTCCAAGAGAATTAATTAATTGGATTAATTAATCAGAACAATTAATTGTTCAACTAAGTCACAAGAGTTGTGAGCCCACGACTAGTTTAAAGTGAACCTAAGGGGTCACACACAAAACTTGAATAAGTCCATTTCTAGCCTAGAAATTAATCCAAGTGTTGGATTAAATTAATTAATGTGATTAATTAATGGGGGTTAAATTAATTCAAGTGTGGAATTAATTCAATTAATTAATTGGATTAATTGATTGCACCTAATTAGATTAGGGAGCCCAATTGGAACATTTAATTAATTGATTGGATCAATTAATTAAGATGGGACTAGTTAATTAAATGAATTAATTTAATTGATTGGATTAATTAAAGTATGGCCTAATTAATTACTTAGGCCTAGGCCCATTAAGTGTGGCCTTGTAGGAAGCCCATTAGAAAATTAGATTGGGAATCCAATTCCTAGAGGAAGTTGGATTGGGAATTCAATTTCTAAAAGGTAATAAGGAAAAAGAAAAGTCCTTATGGAATAAGAAAACTTACCAAAAGAGTTGGAGATAAGAAAGGAAGAAGAGTCCTACATAAAAAGAATTTGTGATAGCCTTTATTGACAATCTTCTTGGATGTTTTTTATGGGGATTTTACTGTAGATTTTTGTAAAGAAAAAAAGTGTGGAAAACAATCTCTCTCTCGTGAAGAAAAATAGTTTTCTTTCATCCCCAAAAATTCGTCCCTCATTTTCTTTCAATCTCCAAAAGTTCACCAATCTTTTATCTAGTTTAATTCTTGATTTAATTGTTGAATTAAAAATTAAATTAAACACCTAAAATATTAATTGTTAGTGTGTTCTTGTTCCAAAAAAAATCATTTTGGGATAGAATTATCGAATCAAAAACTACTAGCATAGGATTCGGTTGTGAGTGGGCATCCAATGTGTGAATACCGTTAGAGGGATAACATTTGGGATCCTAGAAGTGAATCAAATTTCAATCAAAGGGGTTTTGAATTAAGAACATGGAGATACTTTCATGCAGGGATAACGATTTGAATCGTTTCAATCCCTACATCAGCCGGAGTGCAAATCAAGGTAAGAGTTTCTGAAACTTTCTTACTTTAACTATCAGAAAACGTACAACTGAATAATCATAAAAGGGTTCCGAGATTCATTTTAATTACATGTGATGTAATATATATTTATGTTTTTGAAAAAAAATTAAATTTTGCTGCGTATATGTTTCCTGGGATCGCGCGAACCCAACAGAAAGTACATCTCATTATGATATCTTATAGTAGTAGGGAGAGACAAAAAAAAATTATCTCTATCCCTAACATACTTGGAATCCAATTAGGAGAGGTTTCTTGATAACCATCATCCTTATCCAAATGTGACTCTAAGTAATCACAAATATGTATGCAATTCAAAAATGCATCAATATCTCACACTCATACATATTTGACTCTACTCATTCAAATCACATCCCCATAATTCTCATCTTACGTCTCTTCTTTCATTCAGGAAATAAAGCATGCGACCAAGCAAGAAAAGAACAAGTGAGGAGAGTTATATTAAGTCATCATCTAACTAACATAACTCTACAACTCAAAACTCACTATGTATCCCACATTATGTGGTCACACCAGATCAAACATCTCTGATCCCTCTATAATGAGTAGAGCATACTTGACTCTCTCTATTATATATCTATGTTCATTACTATGTCAAATGCATTTTTAACTTAGTCGGTCGGCCTATGAGCTATAGAACAAAAGTGCATTACCAGCTTAGCTCTTCCTCGACCCCTCATGTCAATCAACTTGGTCCTAACAGCTTTTTTAATCACGCTCTGACAGACTGTATCAAACGTAGTTATTGGATATATGCTAAAGTAGCGTCATCAAGCTTACACCTCATGACATGGTCCAGAGTCCCAAAGGGTACGAAAAATACATTAAGAGCTCACACAGTGATGAAGCAGGAATCCATTCAGTCACTCCACTTATAAGGTCGTCCCAAAGCACATGTAGTATGAATACATGCTATGATGGAGCTCCCACTCAATTTGGGCATGTCACGTTTTTAACATCATATGAATCTTAGTCTAGTCTCTATCCAAGCGCCTGGTCTGCATACCACCAAAAGTCACTCTCCAAAGTGTCATTTAGTAATTCGCACATTCAGCTATAGATAGACTTTTATGACGTTTAAACATACTTCATAATTGATCAAGTATGATCTCATCTTGGCCTCATGCTAAGGCAACTATAAATTAAACTTCAACCTTTCTCGCTATTCCAAGCGTCCAGTCGATCATTCACGCCCCTCCTAATAGTACGAACATGATCTTTATGTCTCATCTTGCTCGCTATCAAAGCGCCAGGGCGATTGCTTGTGTGAGTGAGTCAATCTAAGCTTGGTGATATTCATAATAGACTCAGTACACTAATAAATTTAATAAGAACAAAAATTTCATTAATCAACACAATGTTCATATAGGCCTATAAACTCAAATCCTACGAAGTCCCATACTACTAACATGCCTTTAGAACACATCTCTCCGCAAAGGCTTAGTAAAAGGATTAGCAACCATATTGCTAGTAGGAATATGCCTGAGAACTACTTGATTTTGTGCAATGCTCTCTCGAAAAAAGTGATATATGGTGTCAGTATGCTTAGTTCCCCCATGATATTTGGGGTCATTAGCATATGCTAGTGTAGCTGTATTATCACAATAGACAACAACTGCATCTTCAACATGCGCTGTAATGCGTAGACTCTGAATGAATATCCTTAACTAGATAGCCTCTTGGACTGGAAATGTACAAGCAACGTACTCAGCTTCCATGGTGGATAAAGAGATACATAGCTGCTTCTTGCTACACCAAGTAATAGCAGCGCCTTCTAATAAGAATGCATATCTCGATGTGGATTTGTGCTCATCTCTATCCGTTGATCCATCAGCATCAATATATTCAATTAGCTTTAAACTACCCCCATGGTAGCATAAAACGAGATCACTTGTTCTCTTCAAATATCTAAGTATCATTTTAACCACGGCCCAATGGTCGTGTCCAAAATTACTTTGATATCTACTCACTATTCCAACTACAAAGCATAGGTCTGGTCGAGTACACATCATTGCATACATCAGACTCCCTACCGCGCTCGCATATGGAACCTTAGCCATACGTTCCCTTTCTTCTTTTGTCTTAGGGCATAATTCTTTACTAAGAACACAGTTCTTATCAATGGGTGTGTCAACAGGATTAACATTATACATACCGAAGTGTTCTATAATCCTCTTGATGTAAGCCTCTTGAGATAAACTCAAGAGTTTTCTAGAACGATCCTAGTGTATCTTAACACCAAGTATGTATTCAGTTTCTCCTTTGTCTTTCATCTCAAAATAGAGGAAAACTACTTCTAAGTGGCGACAAGCATCTCCATATCATCCCAGCCAACAAAATATCGTCAACATATAGTGAGAGTATTAAAAAATTCCTCCCACTTCTCTTGATATGCACACAGTAGTTTTCTAGACCATCGTAAAACCTATCATAGTGATAGCTCGATGAAATCGATGGAACCACTATCTAGGTAATTTTTTCAGTCCATAAATGGAACATTCAAGCGACGTACTTTTGCGATCTTATCCTATTTTCTGAAATTCCATAGGTTGATCCATATAGATCTCCTCGTCCAACTCTCTATTGAGAAATATTGTCTTAACGTCTATCTAAAACAATTCTAAATCTAGGTGGGCGACAATGGCTAATACGAGGCGAATAGAGGCAAACCTCACCACTGGGGAGAAATATCTCTTCATAATCTATACCCTATCTTTGGGTATAACCCTTCACAATAAGTCGAGCTTTACACTTTATTAATTGATCCATATGCCTTACGCTTGACCTTTAGAACCCATTTGTTCATAATGGTCTTGCATCCAAATGGAAGATCGACTAGCTCCCAAACATGATTCTTAGCCATCAAGCTCAACTCCTTCTCCATAGCAGCTATCCACTCATATGCATTTGGAGAAGTCACAGCCTCTTCATAAATAGCTAGCTCATCAACATCCACAGAAGCATACATGAAAGATTCCCCTTCGATCTCATAATGCCGACGGGGTATAATTCCACATTTGCTCTTACGCATTTGTGGATTTTGAGAGTCTTCTTCCAATAGGTCACTCCCACTGAATTTAAAGTCGCTTGCATTATCCCCGTCAATTACTGGATAAGGCTGTGAAGCTTTACCCTCGCCAGGGATTGGAGCGCCATTCTAAGGATCTTGCAACTCGTACAGTTCAAGGTCCCTTTTGACTTCACTAATAGTTCACATCACGAGACTCAATCTTAGTCATTTCTCCATCAGGGTGTTCAACATACATCACATAGCCCTTTGAGTGATCACAATACCTTATAAAGATATGTTTGACCGCTTTAGGGCCAAACTTCCCATGCTTATGAAAAGTGTTGTGAACAAACCCAGCCGTGTTGTGCCCTCATATTTATCCGAGTGGACTAACTCTAGAGGATGAGTAGCCCTCTTTGCCTTTCTAAAAGGCTTCCGGCAAGCTTTTCCCGCCAAATATGGTTCACACATAGAAAGGTTGACTTTAGCGAGGTAGCCTAAAAGCCTTCTCGAGCTAACCTAGTCATCATTTCTTGTCCTATGTGCCCTAATCTTGCATGCCATTTAATAGAATCAGAAATACCATCAATAGTAGAAAAAACATAAGAAAGGCAATCATTAGATAATTCTAACATGAAAAATCCATTATTCATCAATCCTAAGCCATAAAGGTCTTTGCTATAGAAAATAGACAAGCTAGTTAGCTCAAACAAGAAAGAAAAACTATATCCAGAAAGTGCACTAACTGAAAGTAAATTACATCGAATGCTAGGTGCATATTGCATATCACTAAGGAGTAGCTCTCGCCTAGTGTCGAGCTTCAGCTGGTATGCCCCAACTCCAAGAACCTCCTCTTGTGCGTTATTCCCCATAGCAATGTAGTGGTTACATGCTGGCACTCGATGATAATCTACAAATCCCGCTCGATCCTTGTCATAGTTATTTTGCCCCTGTGTCTACAATCCAACCAAGGAGAGAATTAGCAACAAAACCATGTGAGCATACAAATAAACTAAGAGAGCCAGGAGTGGGTCTTACTTTCTTCAGCTCAGTGTAATCACGAGCAAAGTGACCCAACTTTCCACATTTAAAACACTTTTCTTTCTTCTTTCCACCTTTCTTGCCCTGGTGATGCTTTATAGATTTATCACCTTGTGGGGCCAAGTTTTGGCTTTGACCATTACTTTGTCTCACATCCTTTTACTTGTTCCAGCATTTGCCTTTATTGGGCTTATGTTGTCCAGCTTGTGCAATAAGAGCGACTGCTTGTGCTCGCCCTGATTCTCAACGGTCAGCCTCAAGCTTGAGATGACTGGCGATACTGTCAAATATCTGGATTTGTTCATTATGTGTAAGCACAAGCTTAACATGTCCCCAAGTCTGCTCAGGTAGCAACCTTAGGATAACCAAAACTTATTGTTCATCAGTGAGCTCACTTCCAGCATTTTGAAGCTCTCGAATCATATCCTTCATCACATCAAGATGTTAGGTCATCGAGTGCTTCAGGTCAATTATGTATTGGTTGAATCTTAGGGTTAGTGCCCTCAGTCTTGTAGTCGAAGTGCTACCGTACGTAACCTTCAATACATGCCACAACTCTTTAGCTATAGAATATTGCTCAAACTCACGAATTAGATTATCGTGCATGCAGCTCAACATAGTAAAGCGCACACACTTATCTTGATCCACCCACTTTTTGTACGTGTCTATATCGCGATAATATTGGGCAGTGGGTCCATTTGTTAGCTTAGTTGGCATAGGCATAGTAGTAGTGAGATGATCAAGGATCTTTTCTTTGTACAACAAAAATTGAATTTTTCTATGCCATATTGCATAGTTCTGGCCATTAAGTTTTCCAGTACCATAGAGATCAGAAAAAGCTAATTGGGCATCCATTACTGTATGATATGCGCAATAAGTTAGGTACTGGTCTAAAATTTTATCCAGACCCAATTAAATATTTATCATTTTTTAATTTAATTAGACAAAAAATTTATCACCAAGGCTAGTAATCATCTCCCACTGAATTAAAGATCATAATAAAAAAAATTACTAATCTATGAATAAAATTAGTAATGTCCATAAAAGAAATATGCATACATCACATATAAATAATAAACTTGGGTTGACATTTGGTGCGTCATGTCGAGACAATTATTGGCCTATGGTGGTAATTAACGAAACATATTCCAAAATATATATATATATATACATGGCCTTCAAAAAATTGGCCCCATAAATACATCTTTCTAAAAAAAATTATATTTTTCAAGACCTACAACATAAATCTAAAATTGGAATACCGTATTACCACAATTCCCATTAATTAAAAACATAACATACATGAGCACCCTAAATGTCAACTCTCATTTCATGCATATTCATAAATAATCGCATTGTATAAGATTACCTAATCACTAAAAAATACAATTAAAAAAAATATAAGCCTATTACATTATACCAATTTCTATCCAACCATAAAAAAATAATTATAGAATTTAATAAATTCTAAATATTCAAATAGGCCAGAAAAAATAAAAATTAAATTTTGCCCATTTGACAAAATTTTCAATTTTTTTTTCAATTGGTGCCGCATGCTACTGAGCTGTCAACTAGCAGGCGCCTAGTGGCAGCTGGCATATGCCAGCATGTGCCAGCATATTGCTGGCATACGCCAGGCTTTTGCTAGCTTGGTATCTCATATAGTGCAACAACTTTTTTCTTTTTTTTTTAATAATAATAAAGAAAAAATTCAACACCTCAAATTCGTGGGCAGCCGTTTTCCGGTGAGCTTTTCTGGAGGACACCATTTTTTGATGAAAATTTAAAAAAAAATTATATCTTTCACAATACTAATCTGTTTTTGACACATATATATCGATTCAATAGTTTTTTCATACTCTACAACATGACATCAATATTATGCATCAAAAATTAAAAAATAATTTTTTTAAACATAAATAAAATTTAAACATGCATATGTACGTACAAATACAATATATGCAATCTTCAAAGTCTATTTTCATGATTTAATTTAAATCACGAAGGCGAGGCCGAGCCCTAATGGCTCTGGTACTAGTGTAAGCAATTTATAATTGCATATAAATAATAAATGAATCAATATAACTTGAGCAGTGGAAATTTATTTGATTCACTCTTATGCCCAGCTCATCTACAAGCCTCCCAATAATGAAACAACGATCTTTCTCGCTCCAGTGAATACTAGTAGAGCATTTACCAATTTTTTAACTATACACCTTAAACCCTTGGAGATTTCTAAGTTTTTTGGTGTACTCCAAGAACAAATTTAGAGAGAAAATATGGAGGAGAGAGAGTGTTTTTCTGTTAGTTGAAAGTACATTTCATTGTGATATTTTATAATAGTAAGGAGAGAGAACAAAATGATTATATCCCTATCACACTTGGAGTTCAATTAGAAGAATTTTCTTGATAACTATCATACTTATCCAAATGGGACTCTAAGTAATCACAAATATGGATGCAAAAATTGTATCAATACATTTCTTTAAATGGTGCTTCAACTTATAAAGCTTTTGCTGCATATTAATCATCCATATGGCTGAAGTTTGAGTCTGCCAGGTGGCCCTTACTATTTCCTGAAATTATTGATTCCAGGCATTAATAAAACAAAATGGAGCTAGTGAATGCTCCAATGAAGCACATAAATAGATTAATAATGCAGAATGATCTGAGTAAGAGAGTGAGAGGTGTTTCACTTTCGAAATAGTGAAAACATCCATCCATTTGGCTTTAATCAAAACCCTATTTTAGTCATTGCCAAACTCGATTCCCATGCCAAGTAAATTGGCTCCTGTCAAAGCCCGCTTCATCTAATGAATAATCTATCAACATATTTGCAAAATTATCTAGACTGAAGTTCAAAGCCCCACCCTTTTTCCTCATTACCATGCAAAATAATATTAAAATCACCCCCACCATCCATGACAAAAAACCATGATCACAACTTTGAAGATCATTCCCATAAGATCATTCTATCCGCCCTCTCATATTTTGAATAAACAAATGAACTGTAAATGACTTCAAAAATAATTTTCGGAGAATTTAAAATCTACTACTTGTTCCAGGTTAGCTAACACATCAATATATACAATATCTTTCCAAAAAATCCAAATGTGCCCAGAAATTTTCGTAATGACCCGAGAGAATCTAAATTTCTTTCCATTTGACGAATGAATTTTTGGTTCCAAGATAGCTAGAAGCATCATATTTTTTTTCTTGCAAATTTGTTTCAACATATTTTGGGATGGATTATTACATATAGCTCTAATGTTCTAAATAAGGATGTTCATATTTAAACATTAGTGTTAGGATAATCTGAAGCAGATAGAACACTGCAATGGGTCTGAATCCTACTTGTCAAATGCTATTTTTGCTTAGCATTAATCGTAAAATTTGGTTGATTGTCCTCATCAATTCTCTGCTTATTGTTCAATTTAAAAGGTATAATTTCCAATGACTGACTTCATTTATGTGACACTTCATCCCGAGCTTTCTCAAAAGAGAGCGATTCATCTACAGCCAAAAAATCTCCAATATCCATATTCGGCAGATCTTGCTCACATCCGTCACCCATCTCCTCCCCCACATGATCACTTACAGAATTGAACACATGCAAGGTTTTAGAATTTATTGTCGGGTTCAATTAATTTAATTAAATAGTTTACCAGATTCGTTATGCTCCAATTAATGTTTGAATAAAGATTAGAACATAAAACGACATGCACATTAGAATTTAAAATTGATACCAGCAATTTTAACGAGGTTCGGATCTTAATATCCTACTCCTCGAGGCCACGCCCAGAGATAAAACGATCTACTATTAGTAAAGTTTAACATAATATAATAATTGAACTTATAACACAAAACCAAATACTTCTTCTTTTTTTCGACATCGTTCTTGTATTGCTTCATCGATGGACTTGTTTGCGAGATCCTCTCGACTTGAATCTGCCCCGTTGAACTCCCTTCAATGTTGACCTCCCATCAAAATGGCAAAGCGTTCTCTCCCGAAGGATGTTCAATATGTTGTTCCGATATAGTTTGGAAGAGACTTAAATCTCTAGTGCTGGCTTGAACTTTAAAATTCAATCACAATCTTTGATGTGCACTAGAGAGTGAATCAACTTCCTATATTCTCTGGATTTCTTCTCTAAAATCAGCAGTTCAAACTAATGTGTGTTTATGTTTAAATACATAAAACACTCTAGTTGGTTCCTAAATAAATACAAGGAAAGATTCCTAGTCTATTACAAAGACTTTCCTTCCATAATTCTACCATTAACTACCGTGTATAAATTTGAATCTTGGAGTTCAAGATTACAATAATTTCCTTCTCTAAATAATGATACACGGCTTCTTGGAAGGTAGGAAATCTGTCAAGTCTCCTCCTTATAAGGTAAGTCCATAATAAATCTACTTCATTTCCAATTGGACATAGAATTATTAGAAGACATCTTGTAGATTTATTTCCATAAATACTACAAGCTTGTATTTAATAAATCAATCCAATATGATAAGTAAGAGAGTTTGATTCCTACAAGGAAACAAATAAGCAAAAGTTAGTTTAGCATTAAAACTCTTATTAAACATGCAAAATCTAACCTACCTTAATTGGAAGACTTAATAAATTATACTTACCATTTTGATCAAATAATGCCAATAATAATTCATAAGTCTCACAGACTTAACAATCTCCCCCTTTGGCATTTTTTTGTCAAAATCAACAATCTTACCTTAGTGTCTGAATACAGGTTCAAGTATGCATGTTCCATCAAAAAATATCATATAAGCAATTTAGTCCAAAAATCTGTGTTCGAACATGAAACTGAACATAACAGTGAATAACATACTAAGGCAGTTAAAATAATGTTAAGGCGCAATCAAAAAGTCTACCTACTTTTAAAATACTTCCTCTAACATATCAAACAAAATATTAAAACTTCAAAAGCAGCAAATCAATTTTAATCACATAATCACATCAATCAAAATCAAAATCAAAATTAAAGCTTTATTCAAGCTTTCTTATCAGCTTCAGCTTGTCCTTTACCAGCCTGTTGAGTATCAACATCTAATGCTTCTCCTCCAATCTCTGCAGCAGCTGCAACTCTAGGTTCAGCATGAACTCCCCCTTCATCAACTCCCCCTACACTAGAAGTCCCTACGTCTGTAGCCCCTTCAACAGCAACTGCAACTAATTCTCCTTTTTTAGCCAAAAATGTCGAAGGACCAGATGCCTGAGTAGAAGAGCCAGAACTATCTAAGAAAAGTAGTTCAGTAGCAACAGTAGCTTGGGAAATAGAACCTTTGAGTTGGGCAATAAGATGTAGAACTTCTTTCTCCTCAGGCCCTTCTCGAATTTGTTGCCTTGTTGTAAGTAACTGTTCAGAAGAGGATGGAGCAGCAAATGTTCCAGGCCGTGTTCCAACAAAAGATGGAACAGGAGTGGGTAGGTCATCCAAATGTCCCTTAAACTTGTCAAGCCTAGTAGAAACAGAGTAATCAACTGTAGGATATTCCATCTGTTAGGTCCTAAGCTTCTTAAAGCCTTGAGAAACCAACACATTGTAAATTAGGGAAGGGAATGGTAAATGACCAGTAGTAGTCTTCACTTCAGCATACTTAGTAATGGTTCTCATGGCCACAGTTTCCTTTGAGAAACACATTCCCATATTTTCTTTGCATAATCAGAATAAAATTTGTGGGACACAACTTTGCTTACCTCAATTCTGTCACCTTCAACATCCATCTCATCCTCTTGAGCAGATTCCTCAGAAGAATTATCAGAAACAGAAACATGAATGTTACCTTGAGGATTGAATTCTTCTGGAATTTGTGTTGTTCACCCTCTTGTTTGAATAGGACTTCGAATAGGAATACCACCAGTGCTACCTTGCTGCACTATGAATTCCACATAATCAGAAAAGGATAAATGGGTAGTGGGTTAAGGAACAGAGTCAGGAACAAGATGAGCTTCCTCTCTAATAAGATCAGTCCTTTGCCCTTGGTGAAAGTCTCTCAATGTTTCAGAAACTTCAGAAGTATTGGCAAGAGATGCTGCTGGAGTATGAAATGTAGAGCTCCTTTGAACAAGTGTAGTGACTTGTTCTTCTTCAGCAATCAGTGTTTCTTTGTGAGGGTCAGAGGCAATTTCAAGTGGTGGATATTCAATAGCTAAGGGTACAACATCAACCTCTGGCTCCATAGGAATTTCCAGTGCCAGAATGTGCCGGCGGCAGCACTATGTGGTTTTTCTTTTTTGGCTTAAGCTCTAGATGACTCGCCTCTCTATTTTCTTTTCTCTATACGTAATTTGTATTGCAATTGGTCTATTGTTTTATCTTGAGATCCTATCATGTTAGAACAGATAGATGAATAAGAGAGAAAGTAGAATAGAGAAGAGAAAATGACTGAGGAATTTTTTACAGCTGTAATTCCTAGGGTTTTTCTAGTGAGGGAGCAACAGTAGGGTTAAGGTCCCTATTTATACACAAGGTAAAACATTTTCATACCAAAATGAAGGAGTCCTTTAGTGCAAAATTTTCTTTCAAAATCGGTCCTCAACTTTTGGAGTAATCTTCCTCCACCAAACATAAGTTTTTCACTTACACTAGAAGTCTAAGAAATAAGGATATAGATAAATCAAATTTGGACCAAGTTAATAATCAAATAATTTCCATATTTATCCAATTATTGATACACAAGTAAATCAAAATAAAATCCTAAAAAGATATGTCTATTATGCATTCCATCCCATGCAAATCACAAATCAAAATGTGCTAAAGATAAATATGGCACTATTTATATTTCAAATCTCATAATTCCAAAACATCAATTAAGAAATTCAACCTTTGATCCGGTTTGATAATAAACTTAGAATTCCATTAAATTTTCATTCCATAATTTTTTATATATAGTCACAGAAAATTGATCAATCAAGAACTGAATTTATGAACCATTACTATTTTATTATTTTTTATGTTCAACATATTGTTCTAACATGCACTAAAACTAGGATTTAGCCAGTCAATAGCTTTCACTCTAAGACTTAGGGTAGTCTTTTCTTATGGTAGATCGTCCTCTAGATATTGATGATACCTAGTCCTGGATTACTCATGAGTGGCTTTCATTCCTAAGAATACGTAGCTTTTTCTGTCAAAGGCCTCCAAGTTCTTAGTTTTTGTAAATTCTAGCACAATTAATTATGGAATTTTTTTTTCTTGAAGTCTATTCAAGTACAAGGTCAAAACAGTTAAAGTTGTCATTCAAAATTTAGAAATATCAAAATCTGATCATACTAGACATTCAATGCAGTATGCCTAATGCAAGTCTTAGCATGAGATATAAGAATTAGCAAATAAAAATCAAGTCCTATTAGCTATGTGCTAACAAAGTGCTGGAACACAATCTACATGTGACAATATGCAATATGGTGTTCCAACAACAGAAAGAACATGACATTATAAAATATAAATACCCAAGGACTTTTTTAATACAATGAATCTTTGTGCGTCAATAGCCTTGGTAAAAATGTTAGCCAGTTGATTTTCAGTTGTTACATGATCTATTATCACAATTCCACTTTCTACCAACTCTCTAATAAAGTGATGATGTATGTCGATGTGTTTTGTCCTCAAGTGTTGAACTGAATTTTTAGAAATGTTTATAGCACTTAGGTTATCACAAAACACATTCACTGAAGTTTGCACAATTCCATAGTTTGCAAGCATTTGCTTCATCCACAGGAGTTGTGAACAACAATTCCCACATGTAATATACTCAGATTCAGCAGTAGATAGGGAAACACAGTTTTGTTTCTTACTAAACCAAGATATTAGATTATTACCGAGAAAGAAGCAACCACCTGATGTGCTTTTTCTATCATCCACGTCTCCAGCCCAGTCAGTATCATAGTAGCCTGCAAGATTTGAATTAGTGTCCTTGGAATACTATATGCCATAGTCAGATGTACCATTCACATATCTAATGATCCATTTGACTACTTTCAGATGTGATTCCTTAGGATCATATTGGTACCTGGCACAAACACCTACACTAAAACAAATATCAAGTCTAGAAGTAGTAAGATATAAAAGACTTCTGATTATGCTTCTGTGTAGTGATGGTCCAATAGATGTTCGAACATCATCTTTGGACAATTTGTCATTGGTGCCCATAGGAGTTCTAATGTGTTTGGTGTTCTCCAGTCCAAATTTCTTCACTAGGTTTCCGGCATATTTACTTTGAGAAATAAAAATCCCATCAATCAAGTTACTTGATTTGTAAACTTAGATAATAATTAACTCTTCAACCATACTCATCTCGAACTCTTCAGACATATATTCAACAAACTCACCAACATTGTGCTTAGAGGTTGACCCAAAAACTATGTCATCCATATAAATCTGTGCAATGATCAAACTAGTGTTCGAATATCTAATGAACAAGGTTTTATCAGCTCTCCATCCCTTATTGACTAGAAAGTTTGTCAAATGCTCATACCAAGCTCCAAGAGCTTGTTTCAGCCCATACAAAGCCTTTTTCAATTTATAAACATGATTAGGATGATGTAGATCCTCAAAACCTTAGGTTGTTCTACATAGGCCTCTTCATTCAAAAATTCATTTAGAAATGCACTTTTGACATCTATTTGATAAAGTTTGAGCATGACTCGAGCCATTTCTTGCAAAGTCCTATTCTTTCTCTCAACCACACTATTCTGTTAAGGAGTCTTAGGGGTTGAAAACTTAGGAGTTATACCATACTTATTACAATAATCAACAAAAATAGTATTTTCAAATTCCTTTCCATAGTCACTTCTAATCCAAATAATTTTACTAATTTCACTATTTTTCTCAGTTTTTTATCTTGCACATAGTTTCTTAAAGATATGAAAAGTGTCAGATTTCTTTCTCAAAAAGTCAACCTAAGTAAACCTAGAGAAATCATCTATACAAACAAACACGTATTTCTTACCACCGAGGCTTTCAACCTGCATAGGACCCATCAGATCTATGTGTAGAAGTTCCAGAATCCATGATGTACCTACATATTAGAACAAGGGATGGGACACATGTTTCCATTTTCCCAGTTGACATGGACCACAGACACTATCATTTTTCTTACTCAGTTTTAGCACTCCCAGAACTGCACCTGTATTCACAAGTTTAGATAAGCTTTTAAAATTTAAGTGCCTAAGTTTCTGATGTTAAATCTCAGTCTCATCATATGTGACATTCAAACAAGACATCTGATGTTCTAGCAAGTAACACTTGGTTGCTGACCTTTTACCTGTCATAACACAATAGTTAGTATCATCAAAAACCTGACATAAATCTTTTATAAAATGAACAAACGAATTTTGATAACATAATTGACTAATACTAATCAAGTTTGTCTTAAGGCCTTCAATCAATAGCACATTCTTTAGTCTAGGTAAACCTTAACATCAAGTGTACCCTTACCAAGAATCTATCCAAAAACTCCATCCCCAAAAGTCACATGACCTTTCTTAATCTAGTCATGTGCCTATAACAACCACTATCAAAGTACCAAGATTTACAAGTAGATGCTTTCAAGGATATATTTGCAATATTACACCTACGATCAGATTTTCTAATCTAAATTCTGTATGGAAAATCATCTTTTAGTTGGATCTTAATATTTTGTGTGTGTTTAGAAGCAAATTTTGGCCCATGTTCAAACTTTCCAGAGAACTATGTTCTAACATGATTTTCATTCCACAAGTCATTTTTCAATTTGAAATACTTAGGACATATATGACAAGGAATATGACAGTAATGACAGATTGGTTCATACCTTCTTATCCGAGGTTTTTGAAAAACCTTTTTTCTTACCAGAATAAAAAATGGATGGTTTTGCTACAGTGTTTTGCAAAAATTCAATCTTGGATTTAGGATCCATCTTGTGTTTTTGAACATTCACCAATATAGCCTATACCTTGACGATTTCCTCCAACTTGTCCAGTAGAGAGAATTTCATCAAGTTTGGCTTTACCAGTATTTATTCTAGACAATGAGGCTTTGGCCATTTCTAGCTCAACGTAGTGCTCTTGAGCAACATATCTTTTTCAACAATTTGAAGTT
This sequence comes from Paulownia fortunei, assembly GCA_019321725.1. Classification (NCBI taxonomy): domain Eukaryota; kingdom Viridiplantae; phylum Streptophyta; class Magnoliopsida; order Lamiales; family Paulowniaceae; genus Paulownia; species Paulownia fortunei. The sequence continues at coordinate 14,908,672 of CM033108.1, forward strand.
TGAATTAGTTCAATTCGTGTTGTAACTTAGTTGTCTGACATGTGAGCTCAATAATCTGTCCATCTAATGACTTGTTTGTCTTATAGACTTCAAGCTATTTTTTGTACATTAGTCTACACATTGTTCGAATGTCCTCATCACTTGGCTCCTTTTCATCACTACTGTAGTTATAAATCTCATCAGTAGAAAAATTTTGAACAACTTTTTCTTTACCTTTTGAAACAATATCAGTACTGGCTTCTTAAATACGCAATGTTCCAATGGATATTTGAACATAACTTGTGACATAACATTTTCCAAACTGGGTAATTATATCTTGTTTGGCAGATAAGCAGCACGGTTGCTCACAACATCATCTCGTTCTTTCTAATTGTCATCTGAATCAACATCACTCCAAATTATTTGTAGTGACCTTCACTTCTTCTTGTTGAGAGTGTTTGCGCATTCTGATTGAATATGTCCATACCATTCACACTCTCTGCATTGGATCCATTTGTCTTTCCTGTCATTAGAAAATAAAGAAGAATTAGAAGTACTTTTATATCTAAGAGTATCAAAATTTTTACCTTCTTTAAATTTTTGGGTTTTTAAAAACTTTTGAAAGTTTTATGTAAGAAGAACCACTGGATTAGTCATGTGTTGATCATCAGTTTGAGCATCATTTTTTGTTTTATGAGCTTCAACTTGCAGCCTAATTCCCTTATCTTTCTGTCTTTTGTTTTGTTTCAAATTCATCTCGAATATCTGTAGTGAACCCATAAGTTCATCAAGATGTATAATTGTCACATCTTTGGCTTCCTCAATGGCAGTAACTTTGTGAGCAAACCTATCACGTAGGGATCTTAGTATCTTCCTTACCAACTTTGTGTCATCATACTTTTCACCTAAGGCATGACCCTCATTTGCAATGTCATAAAGTTTATCGTTGAAGTCAGCAATGCTTTCGTTATCTTCCATCCTGAGGTCTTTAAATTTGGAAGGTAACATTTGCAGCTTAGAAAGTATGACGGATGTTGTTCCTTCATAAGTTACTTGAAGTAATTCTAGCTTTCTAGTACGAATAGTTGGAACCTTCCAGTAATGATGGATGCGAGACCGAACCTCCTTCTCATAAGATATTCATATTTGTAAAGATTCGACAATAAATTAATCCAAAATCTCACTAATTATATCTAGTGCCTACTACTGATGCCACTTGTTAGAATTTAATGTCGGATTCAGTTAATTCGATTAAATAATTTACCAGATTTGTTATGTTCCAATTAATATTTGAACAAAGATTATAACATAAAACGACATGCACAGCAAAATTTAAAATTGATACCATCAATTTTAATGAGGTTCGGATCTCAATATCCTACTCCTCGGGCCACGTCTAGAGATAAAATAATTCACTATCAGTAAAGTTTAACACAATACAATAATTGAATTTATAACACAAAACCAAAGACTCCATTTTGTTTTGACGCCGTTCTTGTATTATTTCACTGATGGACTTATTTGCGAGATCCCCTCGACTTCAATCTACCTTATTGAACCCCTTTCAACATTGACCTCTCGTCAAAATGGCAAAGCGTTCTCTCTCGAGAACTCACTCTTTCTCCCGAAGGATGTTCAATGTGTTGTTCCGATATAGTTTGGAACAGACTTAAATCTCTAGTGCTGGCTTGAACTTCGAATTTCAATCACAATCTTTGATGTACACTAGAGAGGGAATCGACTGCCTATATTCTCTAAATTTCTTCTCTAAAATGAGCAGCTCAAACTAATGTGTGTTTATGTTTAAATATACAAAACACTCTAGTTGATTCCTAAACAAATACAAGGAAAGATTCCTAGTCTATTACAAACACTTTCCTTCCATAATTCTACCATTAACTAGCATGTATAAATTTGAATCTTGGAGTTCAAGATTATAATAATTTCATTCTCTAAATAATGATACACGGCTTCTTGGAAGGTAGGAAATCTGCCAAGTCTCCTCTTCATAAGGTAAGTCCATAATAAGTCTACTTCCTTTTCAATTGAACATAGAATTATTAGAAGCATCTTGTAGATTTATTTTTATAAATACTACAAGCTTGTGTTTAATAAATCAATCCAACATGGTAAGTAAGAGAGTTTGATTCCTACAAGGAAACAAATAAGCAAGAGTTACTTTAGTATTAAAACTCTTAATAAACATACAAAACCTAACATACCTTAATTGAAAGATTTAATAAATTACACTTATCATTTTGATCAAATAATGCTAATAATAATTCATAAGTCTCACGGGCTTAACACAAGAATGAGCCGAATCAATCAAATTAGTAGCATTAGGGTTAGGGCTAGATGTAACCCTGACCTTTGTCTCATTAATTCATCACCCCAACGGTGAAACGAGATTAATAGGATTCGTTTTGCAAATTTGAGCCTTCTACAGCTAAGCATGATTAAGTATTATTATTATTATTATTATTATTTTCCACCAAGGTATTAACATTTTTCAAACACGAATTAGGGGCATGGAATTGAGAAATCCCAACCCTAACATATGTTCCATTAAAACCATCATCAACCACCTCTACTTGCTTAATTGACTCTAAAGCTTGTTGATCCTTTCTCCAGCCATTGCATCTTGGAGGGAACCGTATTTGCTGGCTCCTCAAATGAGACCCTTTTGCCTTTGAAATTCTTTGGGGGGTCCTCCGAAATTTCTTTAGATATTTTCTTAATCTTTCCCGCTCTAGTTGTCTTGATCGTATCTTGGAGAGCAATTTTCCATCGATATGCCTCATTAAAACAATCTTCAACCATATGTCCTAAATGGAAACACTTAGTCCATTAATTCGGGCACTTCTTATATATATTACCCGTTGAAGAAATACATGTTCACTGCAACCAATATAGATTTCATCACATGGCTAAAGAAGATCTAGTTCGATACATACTCGTGCATCGCTCGGTCTAGTACGATCAACGGTTGGTTTTCCAATCTTTAAGGACTTTCCAAGCATTGATGCAATACCATACAGTCCCTTTTTATGAAATAAATGTAGCGGTGACTCTGGGAGACTGATCCATATCAGAACTACATAGGATTCCATCTTGGTATCGAATTCCGGAGTCCATTTAAAGACTCTCATGAGAAAACATCAATAGACCAAATCTGTTTTGTCTATAGCCTCGTGAAATCTTCCACATTCGATAATTCAATTAAAATATGTTTTAAGTTTATCATCCCAACACAGAATGCATCTTTCAATCCGAATACTGAAAACCTCGAGTGAATTCCCTGAATATTGGGACATCCATTCAAAAACTTTCCGGAGTAAATTGGAAAGAAGAAGCCATGTCGCCAATTCCATCCTTCAAAAACTGAATAAATCATTTTTCTCTAACAGAAGAGTGAGTCCCGTATGCATTACCCCTCAATTCACTAAAGTATTTTTTACTCGAACAATAGTCTTAGATAGAAGAATGCTCAGTAGATGAAGATCCACACACAGCTGCAACAATGGATCTTGCGGTGAATTTTTCAGCCTCATAGGTGCGGGGTGGATCAGGGGGTTGGGGTTAGGGTTAGAGAGAGAATTTTAGAGAGAGAATTTTCAGAATCAAATGCTATCTTCTTTAACTACGTCGAACTTATTAAATATCCAAATTATATTAAATATTCAAATTGCTTCGAGGGACATGTATTATTCAAGAAAAGAAATAGAATGTCCTTCTCTGAATTCTCTCATGTCTTTCTCTATATTTCTTGTTATTATTCCTATTTTGATTTTCGTTGTTTCATAACATGTTATAGCTCAACTCTAAATATTTTATGAAGGTAATGTTTGAATTAGTATATACATTACTATTATTTTTTCTATTTGGCTTTTAGTTCTAAAAATTTTGAAATATGTTACTTACATATTATATATATTGTTTTGTTATCTAATATTATGCTTTTACCTTCATATATACATATCTTATTGTTTATATTATGTGCAACATTTTTTTGAGAATTTTTATTAAATTTAAAATATATATTACATTCATATGGTGCTTAAAGTACTTTTGTATTACTGATATTTACTTTTCTCTAATTCTCAATATGAACATATCTAAGTTGCAGAGTCATATTCTTTGTTTATAGCCTTTTATGAAGAATAAAAAGTTTTGATTTTTTAATAATTTGGATCAATGATTATAATTATTTATTTATTAGTTATTGTACAAGAATCAGTCTAGTAATTTTAAATGATTTTATTATTATTTTTAGAATGTCGAATCTTACAAAACTCAAATTCATTGCCCTTGATATTTCTGATAATAATTATTTAGTATGGACTCTTGATATTGTGATCTATCTCGATGCTATGAACTTTAGAGATATAATAAAAGAAGAAAATGAAGCATCCTACAAATCGGCAATGATATTCCTTTGTCATCATCTCCATGAAGGATTAAAAATTGAATATTTGATGGTGAACGATTTATATGTCCTTTCGAATAATTTGAAAGAAAGGTATGACCATTAAAAGACAGTAATACTCCTAAAGCTCGCTTTGATTAAATGCACTTGTGATTGCAAGATTCTTAAAGTGTAAGTGAGTATAATTCGATAATATTTAAAATCACTTCTCCATTAAAGTTAAGAAGTATTTTGAGCTAATCTTATGTCTTCTTGTCGCCAAACAAAATAATAAATTATTAATAAAAAATCATCAATCCCGCCCAACTAGATCAACGCCATTCTTTGAAGCAAATGCTATAATTATTTATGATTTTGGGCGTAGTTGATATCGAGGATGTGATAGTGGACTTGGTCGTGGTCGTGGTTGTTATAATAAAAACTCTTCAAAATTCAAGAGAATTATAACTCACCATCAGAAGTGAGAGGATAATGATGAAAAATAAGAGGAAAATGGTTTGCAAAATATAACTCCTAAGACTAATGAAAACACTTATCATCGGTATGGCATAAAAAGGCATTGGAGATGTACTTGTCGTAGGTCTAAGCATCTTGTTGATCTCTTGAAAGTCTTTGAGCTAAGCCTTCCCACTCGACTATAAACTTTCCAACATACTTCGAGTGCCTAATAGAAGAAAAGTGCATTGGATATATAGGTTGTAGCTACTGCTATTAGTCCTATAGCCTAGCAGAACATCTAATCTATTATAACCTCTGTCCTTACCCGTTATCTAACTGCTATGCTTAAAAACAAGTTTTTCTAGTCAATATAAGACTTTACTAAATCGCTTAGGTCAATCGAATTTTCATTCAAACCTTTCGGCATTAGATGTAATTCATTTGATAGTTTTTTTAGGCTTCGCTAAAAGAAAAAAAAAGTACATAGACAAACCTTATTGGTACTATAATCTAATGGAACCCATTTGGACGTTGCATATTTCTTTGAGAATCTTACTGGGAACTTTGAGAATTTGAATGTTGATGGAAACATCAATGTGGTTTAAAGAGATGTTCTCTCAATAAGCTATCCCAATTATATTATTTTTGGTGTGTTCTTCTTTTTAATGTAGTTTTGTAATTACGAGTGAGCTACAATCTTAAATGTGATTTTTAATGTGCTTTATTTGCTATGTGCTTTGGAATTTTTAGTGGAATTTTCTTGTATTAATAATTCAAGGATTGTGTTTGGTATACTAATTTTCTTTTATATAACTATTCTGATGAAAAAATATAGATAATGTGAATGGAGTTAAAGTCGATGGTAAAACTCTACATCTAGCAGATAGTGCAACTACACACACCATTCTCAAAGACAAAAAATACTTTTTAACATCTCATGTTAGCTGAAGTTAATATTAGCATAATATTTGGTATTCCACACCTTATTGAAGGTTGTAAAAGAGCTAATGTTTTGTTACCTAGTGGCACAAAATTTACATTTGACGCAACTATACTTTCTAGAAGATCGAAAAGAAACTACTAAGATTTAGATATATACATTGTAATGGTTATCATATTGAAGCAACAAATGAACAAGACATTGAATATCTATGTATTACGTCTATTGTCTCATGGAACAAATGTATATTGAAAAAGCTACCAGTATACTCTTTTTGGTTATATTATACTTTTATAAATTCAATTAAATCCTATATAGTGATGGATGAAGAGTCAATCAATTCAAAGAATTTTATCATTTAGCATGGTCATTTAAGTTATCCAAGTTCGATAATGATGGGAATAATTATAAAAAAAAAATCATAGACATCTATTAAAGAACCAAAAGATTCTTTTGTCCAAATATTTTTCATGTGATCCTTATTTTCAAGAAAAAATAATTACAAGGCCAACCCCAATGAAAGTTGAATTTGAATTTTTGGCATTTTCAGAATAAATTTAAGGAGACATATATGAGCATATTATTCCATCATGTGGACCATTTCAATATATTGTGGTACTAAGAGATGCATCGACACATTGGTCACAAGTTTTTTTATTATCTCCTTGCAATGTTGCATTTGTCAGACTCCTTGTTCAAATAATCTAACTACGTATATAACTTTCGAATTATACAATCAAGAAAATTCGTATGGATAATAATGGAGAATTTACATTCCAAGCTTTTGATGATTATTGTATGTCAACTTGGAGTACTGTTGCTCACACACATAAATATAATAGGTCAGCTAAATCTTTTTTTTTAAATCAAAATTAAAATTGCTAGGCTTTTACTTAAGCGAACAAATTTACCCAGTTCTGATTGGGGACATGCCATATTACATGCAACAGTATTTATTCGTATAAGCCAACTGCATATCATAAATATTCTCTATTACAACTTACTACTAGTCAAGAACCAGATATTTCCCATCTAAGAGTTTTTTGGTTGTGCAGTTTATGTCCCAATTGTTCCAATACAATGCACTAACATGGGCCCTCAATGAAGACTGGGAATTTGTGTTGATTTGAATACTCGTTAATTATTAAATATCTCAAAGCCCATGATAAGTGATATTCTTACAGCACACGATTTGTCGATTATTATTTTGATAAGGCAATTTTTCTAGCATTATGGCGAGAGAAACAACAATTGAAAAAATAAAAAATTTTGTGGAATGTGTCATTGTTATCTCATTTTGATCCTCATACAAATCAATATGAACTAGAAGTTCAGAAAAATATTTACTTATAAAATATTGCAAATCAGTTACCTGATGCATCTACTAACATTGAAAAAGTATAAAATCACATATATCAGCTATCAAACTCCTGCTCATATTGATGTGCCAATTGGATAAATTGCTAATACACTAGAAAATGTGTCTAAGGCAAGCTATAAGCATGGTAAACCTATCAGTTCTAAAGATAGAAATTCAAGAAAGAAAAAGGTGCAAAATAAGCAAGTTAGCACTTTCAAAAACTATTGGTACTACACCTGAGAAATCTGTAACAGAAACAATTGACATAACTAAGAAATTATGCCATTAGAGGTTCAGGTACTTGAAAAAATGATAATGAAGAATCTTAATATGTTATATCACTTCAGAAAAAAAGATGGAACCTAAAAGAAATTACAGTTGACAATGTATTTGCATATTTAATATCTATTGGAATTACAAAAGAAAATGATGATCATGAATTGAAGTCCATTGATGAATGTTGATGAAGAGATGATTAACCAAAATGGAAAGACACAATCTAGGCAGAGCTAAGTTCACTTGAAAAAACATCAAGTTTTTGGGTCTATCATCTAAACATATGAAGGTGTGAAACTTATTAGCTACAAGTGGGAATTTGTGCAAAAACATAATGAGGAAAATAAAATTGTTAGATATTAAGTACGATTCATAAAGACACAATATTGATTATGTGGAGACATATTCTCTAGTGGTGGATGGAATAATTTTAGAAGGACTTCGCATGCGTCTAACGGATGTTGAACACAATTTATATGAAAGTTTCTAAAGGAATAAAAATATGTAAAGAGTATAATTTAAAATCCTAGAAAATGTATTCAATTAAATTATAAAGATCTTTACATGGGTTAAAGTATTCTGGACGCATGTGGTATAACATCTCAATAAATATCTTTGAAAAAAAGATATATTAACAATCTTATTTGTCTGTGTTTTTATTAAGAAATCAAAGTTTGGATTCGGTATCATTATTTTTTAAGTTGATGATTTAAACATCATTGGGACTCTTGAAAAAAAGCTTACGGAGACGGTAACATTGATAAAAAACAAAACTTTGTCACGACCTACAGATCAAGCATTTAACTAAGGAAATTTTTGTTCATTAATTAACTTATACAAAAAAGGTATTAAAATATTTTTACACGGATAAATCCCATCCATTGAGTTCTCCCAAGGTTGTTCGATCACTTGATGTAAAAAAAATATTTTTTCGTCCTTGAAATGTTGTTAACGAAATTTTTGGTCCTGAAGTATTATATCTTAGCATTATTGGCATACTAACGTATCTTGCTAATTGTAGAAGACTTGATATATCATTCTTAGTTAATTTATTAGGAAGATATAGTTATTCTCTAACTTGAAGACATTGGAATAGTGTTAAACAGATCCTCTAATACCTTAGGGAAACAACAGATATGGGTTTGTTTTATTCATAGGATTCAAAGTAAGAATTATTAATTTGATATGTTAATACTGGATATTTATCTGATCCACATAAAGCATGATCACAAATAGGTTATTTGTTTGGATATGATGGTACTGTTATTTCTTGGTGCTCTACAAAGCAAAGTCTTACAACCACTTATTCAAATCGTGCTAAAATATTTGTAATACATAAAGCAAGTCGAGAATGAGATATCAATTTAACTTATCCAAGAAACTTGTTATCTTTCATTTGGCATAGGAACTCCAATAGTGCTACATGAGGATAATGCAATATGTATAGCCCAAATTAAAGAAGATTACATTAAAGGAGACAGAACCAAGCACATTTCACTAAAGTTTTGTTTTTTTTTTCACACATGAACTCCAAAAGAAAAAGGATATAGATATCTATTAAATTCACTTCAGTGACAACTTCGCAGACTTGTCTGTAAAGGCACTATCAACAACTTTTGAAAACTTAATTCACAAGATTGGTGTGCACCAGCTCATAGATCTTTGTGAAAATTGCCAAATAAGACATGATTCCATAAGAAGAGTAAATACGTATTGTACTCTTTTTTCCTTAACTTAGGTTTTATCCCAATAGATTTTCCTAACAAGTTTTTAATGAAGCAGTTTCATCTTGCTTATTATATGAGAATTATGTACTCTTAGTCTTTTATTAGGGTTTTTCTTAATAAATTTTAACGAGACATATTCTTAGTAATAAACATCCAAGGAGAGTGTATTAAATATTTATACTTATTAATGGATGTCCATTAATCTCATAACCCCTATACTTTGTATTCCATAACTTTCAAGAATTCAATTAACTTATGAGGTTTTTTTTTTTTTTTAATTACTACATCTTTTCATTTCATGTGGCCTATAGATGTGTTGAGCCTATAAATAGAGCCTTTGAGAGACATGTATGATCCAAGTAAAAAAATAAAATATCCTTCTCTCATTTTCTTGGGCCTTTTTCTATATTTTTAATTATTATTCTTAATTTTATTTTCTTTATTTCATAATAGAGATATCATACGCAAAGTCAACACCTTTTGATATTCATTTGGCCTTTCCAAAGATAATGTTTTCTTGGGAATACAAAATTAATGAGCACATGTGATTAATCTTGATTTCTGTACGCTGCCCTGCACTCAACATAGGCTTTTAAGTATTAGAGTTTTAATTTTACACGTAAAGGACAAGCATTTGACCTCAAACTAATGAAAATCAAATCCAAATAACAAGTTGTTTCGTAAAAAATAATCAGTTCGTGAAATAGGTGACTATGTTAATAATATTAAACTCACAAAAAATCTTTTCACATTTTACCTTCTGTCTAGTCAGAATTATTTCAACACGTTATAAATCTCTATTACGTTTGACAGTTGTTGAGATAGTTTAGAATAAATTAGTTAATTTTGACTGATTTCCTCTTGGCAAAAGCGCACTCATGGCATAGTTATTACAGTTCCCAACCAATTCTCTCAATAGATACTACAGCACCAGAAGTGACAGAGGTCTTAACTTTATACGGGGAGTGTGTAAACCATACTACCATATATGGAACATAAAAAATGTCTTGAGAACAAGTAGTCTACTTCTACATTTCAGATTTAAAACTTTCTTAACCAGATATAGTTAGTATTTGAAGTTGATGTCGAGGAAGTTGAAGACAAGAATCTATGATTACCTGCTTATGTAAGCAAATACGGAACAATGATATAAATCAAATATTTATATAATTAAGTTGATCGGGTTATATCATAAACAGTGGATTGTTGATCCATGTATCCCAAATTAAACTTGTCTACTACTCTCCTTTTAATCGAACCACGAACATATATTTCTCAATGGTAGTGAATAACTACTAGAGTTATGCACTCAATTAAACACTTCAAATCCTTGGAGTCTATCGTGATTCTCCAAGAAAGACTGAGACAGAAAAGGAATTGAGAGAATATGGAGAGAGATTTGGGAGAATATATTTACTCACACACGTTCTGTATGGGGATTAATATTCCTACTAAAGGAAGAATTCCAATCCAACTAGAAAACTCAATCATATTCAAATTGTAGAGACATCCAACTCAAAAATGGATGACAATAAGGTCAAGGGTCTTAAACCCGATTCAATCTCCAACATCTCTCACTCATACATATTTGACTCAATTTTCTCGAATCTCATTATCATATAATTTTTCAATCTCACATCATTTCCTTCATACAGAAAATGAGGTGTGTAACCAAGCGAGAAAGCATAGGTGAGGAGAGTTGCATTAAGTCATCACTAAATTAACATAACCCTACAACTTAATAGCTCATTATGTACCTCAAACCAAATAGTCGCACCTAATGAAGCATCTCTAGATCCTTCAATGAAAATAAGTAGAGCATGCTCGACCCACTCAAATATGTATCTATGTTCATGACTAGTCAAACACATTTCGACATGGTCGTCCGGGCTATGTACCATAGAACATAAGTGCGCTACCAACCTAGTTCTTTCTCGGGCTTTCATACCAATCAACTTGGTCTTGACAGTTTTCCTATACATATTCCGATAGACCAAATCATGCATGATCATTGGAAATATGCTAAAGTAGCGTCATCAAGCTTACACCTCAAATTAAAAAAATTAAATACTATATATTCAACATTTTAAAAGTATATATATTTTAATTCCTAAGATAGTATTGAATACTTTTTCCTTGGAAAAACTAAAGTATATATTTTAATTTTGAAGGTATAACTAAAGTTTTTCTTTATATTAGGACATTTAATTTAATAGTTCACACTAATTTTCCTAGCATAATATCTCAAAAATGCAAATAGTCAAAAAAATTATAATATAATAAAAACCCAATCTAATCAAATACAAAAATAAATAATATGCATTGAATATTTTAAAGTAAATATATTTAAGTTCCTTAGATAACGTTAAATAGTTTTATATAGAATAACTAAAGAATATATAAATTTTAAGAAAATTAAAATGTTATAAAAAGCCATATAAATTCAATACAAAAATAAATATGTATTGAATATTTTAAAAATGAATATAATTTAATTCCATTGATAGTATTTAGTTGAAATATATAATTAAATTAACTTTAGGATTATGGACTAAGTATAATTAAAAATATTTTTCAAGTTTTAAAGTATAAATACAAAGGGGATTAAATAGTCTTTATTTTGAATAACTAAAGAATATAAATTTATGATTTAATTTAAATTTGAAATATTGATATAAGAATAATTTTAAATATACTATTGATTTCAAATTTCTTTTTTTGGACGTAGTAGAGCATATTGAGAACTATTTATTGTATACAGTTAATTTATTTTTTACATTTGTTTCTAGTTCTTATCTAAGTAAGATGATTTTTAAATATAAATACAAAATTGAAACTTAATTTAGAAATTGAGAGGAAGGTAATAGGAGTACTTTGTTTTCATTTTGTCTGCATATTTATTGTTCTGCTAGAAGCAAATTTATATATTTCAAAGATTTTATTGTTGAAATATTTTTCTATATTTTATGAAATTCAACTTAACACTATATTCCAAATTTATAAGCAAAGTAACTCAAATATATTTAAAAAATATAAAATTTAATAGAATTGCAATCAATTTTAAAAAATTAATATATAAAATGTATTCAAAAATTTTAAATGATAATATAATTTGATTCTGTAGATAGTGTTGAATAGTTTTTCTTTGGAATAACTATAGTATATATTTGAATTCTAAAAGTATTATTAATGTTTTTCTATATATATGGACATTTAATTTAATAGTCTACACTAAATTTAACTAGCATAATAACTCAAAAATAAAAATAGTTATAAAATTTAAAATTTAATAAAAACCCAATCTAAATAAATACATAAATAAATAATATGCAATGAATAGTTTTAAAGTTAATATATTTTAGTTCCGTAGATAATGTTAAATAGGTTTTATATAGATTAACTAACGAATATATAAATATTTAAAGAAATTATAATGTTATAAAAATGCAATGTAAATTAAGTACAAAATTAAATATGTATTGAATATTTTTAAAGTAATTATATTTTAATTCCATAGATAGTATTTTGTTGAAATATACATTGAAATTAACTTTATGATATTGGTCTAAGAATAATAAAAAATATTTTTAAACTTGAAAGTATAAATACTAAAGGGGATTAAATAGTCTTCATTTAGAATAATTAAAGAATATAAATTTTTGATTTTAACTTAAATTTGAAATATTTTTATAAGAATAATTATAAATATACTTTTGATTTTAACTTTTATTTATTTGAGGTAGTGGAGCATATTGAGAACTATTTATTGTATGCAATTATATATATATATATATATATATATTGTAGAATTTTAATTTTTACATTATTTCAAGTTTTTAGCATTGTAAGATGACTTTATAATATAACTACAACGATGAAACTTAACTTAAAAATTGTGAGGAAGGGTAATAGAAGTACATTATGTTCATTTTATCTTCATATTTATAGTTTTTGTTAGTGATAAATTTGTAGATTTAAAGTATTTTATTATTGAAATATTCTATATTGTAAGAAATTTAATTTAAAAGTAAGTACAAATTTCTTTAGCAAAATAACTCTAAAATACTTGAAAATTTTAAAATATAAAAAAATTGTAATCGTAATTAAAAATAAAAATAATTGATATATATTCAATATTTTAAAAGTAAAAATATTTTAATTCCTAAGAGAGTATTGAAAAGTCTTTGTTTAGACTATCTAAAGTATAAAATTTAATTTTTGAAGTATAATTAAGGTTTTTTCTATATTATATGACCTTTATTTTAAAAGTATATACTAAATTCTACTCGCACAATAACTTAAAAATAAAATTATTTGAAAACTTAAAAAAATCTAATAATAACACAATCGAATTAAATAAAGAAATAAATAATATGCATAGAATATTTTTAAAATAAATATATTTGAGTTCCCGTGATAGTATTAAATTGAATAATTAAAGTAGTTATAATTTTTTCAAAAAACTATAAAATGTAACAAAAAATGCAATGTAAATTATAGACAAAGTTGAAACATAGCTTATAAATTAAAAGGAATGATAATATGAGTACTTTGTCTTCTTTTTTGTCTTCATATTTAATGTTATTATTGGATGCAAATTAGTAGAGTCAAAAGATTTTAATATTAAAAAATTCTTTTTATTTAATGAAATTCAATCAAAGTATATGCCGAATTTATTAGCATAATAACTCAAAAATAATTAAGTTTTTTAAAGTCAAATTAAAAAATTAAATACTATATATACGACATTTTAAAAGTATATTTATTTTATTCCTTAGATAGTATTGAATACTTTTTCTTTGGAGTAACTAAAGTATATATTTTAATTTTAAAGGTATAACTAAAGTTTTTCTTTATATTAGGACATTTAATTTAATAGTTCACACTAATTTTACTGGCATAATATCTCAAAAATGTAAATAGTCAAAAAATTTATAATATAATAAAAACCCAATCTAATTAAATATAAAAATAAATAATATGCATTGAATATTTTAAAGTAAATATATCTTAGTTCCTTAGATAGCATTAAATAATTTTTATATAGAATAACTAAAGAATATATAAATTTTAAGAAAATTAAAATGTTATAAAACACCATGTAAAATCAACACAAAAAAATAAATATGCATTGAATATTTAAAAAGTGAATAAAATGTAATTCCATAGATAGTATTAAGTTGAAATATAAAATTAAATTAACTTTAGGATTATGGACTAAGAATAATTAAAAATGTTTTTTTAAATTTTAAAGTATAATTACTAAAGGGGATTAAAGAGTCTTTATTTGGAATAACTAATGAATATAAATTTATGATTTAATTTAAATTCGAAATATTGTTATAAGAATAGTTTTAAATATACTATTGATTTCAACTTTTTTTTATTGGAGGTAGTGGAGCCTATTGAGAACTATTTATTGTATACAGTTAATTAATATTTTGAAAGTTATTTTTTACATTTTTTCTAGTTCTTATCTTAGTAAGATGACTTTTAAATATAAATACAAAGTTGAAACTTAATTTAGAAATTCATAGGAAGGTAACAGGAGTACTTTGTTTTCATTTTGTCTACATATTTATTGTTTTGTTAAAAGCAAATTAATAGATTTAAAAGATTTTTTTGTTGAGATGTTTTTCTATATTTTATAAAATTTAATTTAAAAGTATATTCCAAATTTATAAGCAAAGTAACTCAATATATTTAAAAAATATAAAATCTAATAAAATTGCAATCAATTTTAAAAAATTAATATATAAAATGTGTTCAAAATTTTAAAAGATAATATACTTTGATTCTGTAGATATTATTGAATAGTTTTTTCTTTGAAATAACAATAGTATATATTTCAATTTAAAAGTACAATTAAAGTTTTTTTGTATTATAGGACATTTAATTTAATAGGTTATTATAAATTTAACTAGCATAACAACTCAAAAATATAAATAGTTAAAAAATTTAAATTTAATAAAAACTCAACCTAAATAAATACATAATTAAATAATATGAAATGAGTATTTTTAAAGTTAATATATTTTAGTTCCGTAGATAATGATAAATAGGTTTTATATAGATTAACTAAAGAATATATAAATATTTAAAGAAATTACAATGTTATAAAAATTCAATGTAAATTAAGTACAAAATTAAATATTTATTGAATATTTTTAAAGTAATTACATAATAATATTTATTCAATATTTTAAAAGTAAATATATTTTAACTCCTAAGAGAGAATTGAAAAGTCTTTGTTTAGAATATATAAAAGTATATAATTTAATTTCAAAAGTATAATTAATATTTTTTCTATATTATATGACCTTTAATTAAAAAGTAAATACTAAATTTTACTAGCATAATAACTAAAAAATAAAATTATTTAAAATGTTGAAAATCTAATATATACCTAGTCTAATTACATACAAAAGTAAATAATATGGATCGAATATTTTTAAAGTAAATATATTTTAGTTCCGTAGATAGTGTTAAATAGTTTCAATACGGAATAACTATAGAATATATAAATTTTCAAAAAATTAAAATGTTATAAAATGCAATGTAAATTAAATACAAAAATAAATATGTATTGAATATTTTAAAAGTGAATATTTTTTAATTCCGTAGATAGTATTTATTTGAAATATATAGTTAATTATCTTAAAAATATAATGAATATTTTTAAAGTATATATATTTCAGTTCCTTTGGTAGTATTATATAGTGTTTATTTAGAGTAAATAAACAAATATATAAATATTCTAAAATTCCAAAATCTAATAAACATGCAATTCATTTTGTCTTTTTATTTATTTTCATTGTTAGAGGCAAATTAGTCGAATTAAAAGATTCAATTATTGAAATATTTAATCTATATTTTATGAAATATAATTTAAAAATATATAGTAAATTGTACTATCACAATAAGTCAAAAATATAAAGTTTTAAAAAGTTACAAATCTAGAAAATATGCAATGTAAACTAAATAAAAAATAAACAATGTGCATTGAATATTTTAAAAGTAAATAATTTTTTTAATTCCATAATATGTATTGAATAATTTAAAAGAAAATATATTATATTTCCTTCGATAGTTTTTGGTTAAAATTTACAATTAATTTAACTTTAAATTTATTCATTTTGTGTTGGTAGAATTCCATCTATACTTTTAAATTAAATGTCAAAAAATAGAGACAAATATTTAATTTTGTTATTAAGATTAAAATATATACTTTAGATATTCTAAATAAAAACTATTTAATACTATCTAAGGAATTGAATTATATTTTATTTCTTTTTGTATTAAATTTTATTACAATTTATTAGATTTCAATTTTTTTAGATATTTATATTTCTGATTATTATGCTAGTAAAATTCAATATATACTATTACATTAAATTTTATAGGCAAATTAAAATACTATCTAAGGAATTAAAATATATTTTTGTTTAAAGTATTTATTACATATTATTTATTTTAAAATTTTAATTTTATTACAATTTATTAGATTTTAAATTTTTAAATATTTATATTTTTTAGTTATTGTGCCAGTAAAATTCATTATATACTATTAAGTTAAATTTAGTAAAATAAAGAAAATATTTAAATTAATAAATCTGTTAATTTATTAATTTGCCTCAAACTATAATAGTAAATATGAAGACAAAGTATTCCTATTACTAATTCTCTCAAATTATAAGTTATGTTTCAACTTTGTATTGATATTAAAAAGTTACTTTAGTGCGCTAAAAATCTTTAGAAATTATACTTTCGAATTTAAAATATTTATTTATCATAGATCAATATTCTAAAGATAATTATATATTTCAACCAAATATTATCGAAGGGTATGGAAATATATTTCCTTTTAAAATATTCATTACAGAATGTGGAATTAAAATATATTTATTTTTACAATATTCAATACACATTATTTATTTTTGTATTGATTTTAAATAGCAATTTTTTTTAGAATTGTAACGTCTCAAAAATTTATTTTTTTGAGTTCTTGTGCTAGTAATATTTTGTAAATCCTTTTAAATTAAATGTCATAAAATAAACAAAATATTTAATTCCACTTTTAAAATTAAATTAGACACCTTAGTTGTTCTGAATAAAAATCGTTTATTACTATCTAAGGAATTAAAATATGATCAGTGTTAAAATATTGTGTACATATTATTTATTTTTTTATTTTTATCGTATTTTTATTTATTTTAGAATTTTTAAGTATTTTTTATTTTTGAGTTATTCTCCTATTATAATTTAGTATATACTTTTAAATCATGTTTAACAAAATAATAAAAATTATATCAATAATTAAATTATTTAAATCTATTAATTTGCCTTTAAAATTACAATAACCAAAGGATAGAGAGAATTGCATTTTTATTAGATTTTAGAATTTTAGAATATTTTATATTGTTTAGTTATTCTAAATAAAAACTATTTAATACTATCAAAGGAACTAAAATATATATACTTTTAAAATATTTGTGGCATATTATTTATTTCTTTTTTTAATTAATTTCATTTTTTTAGGTTTTAAAATTTTTAAATATTTATATTTGGAGTATTGTGCTATTAAAATTTAGTATATACTTTTAAATTGAATATCATAGCGTAAGCAAAACTTTTAATTACACTTTCAAATACTAACGTTATTTATTCAAAATAGAAACTATTTAATACTATCATTTAAAATAAGTTTACTTTTGAAACGTCGAACATAAATTATTTATTTATTTTAAAGTTTTAAAATATTTCTAATTTTGAGTTATTGTGCTTGTAAGATTTAGCATGTACTTTTAAACTAAATTCAATAAATGATAGACAAACCTTTAAAAGTTGCACTTTTAAAATTAAAACATTTTAAAATACTTTTAGTTTTTAATAGATTTAATTTATAATTTTATTAATTTATTCATTTTGTGTTCGTAGAATTCCATCTATACTAATAAATTAAACGTCAAAAATAGAGAAAAATATTTAATTTTGTTATTAAGAAGATTAAAATATATACTTTAGTTATTCTAAATAAAAACTATTTAATACTATCTAAGGAATTGAATTATATTTTATTTATTTTTATTTTAAATTTTTATTACAATTTATTAGATTTCAATTTTTTTAGATATTTATATTTCTAATTATTGTGCTAATAAAATTCAGTATATACTATTACATTAAATTTTATAAGAAAATTAAAATACTATCTAAGAATTAAAATATATTTTTGTTTAAAGTATTTATTACATATTATTTATTTTAAAATTTTAAATTTCATTACAATTTATTAGATTTTAAATTTTTTAAATATTTATATTTCTTAGTTATTGTGCTAGTAAAATTCAGTATATACTATTACGTTAAATTTAGTAAAATAAAAAAAATTATTTAAATTAATAAATTTATTAAATTTATTAATTTGCCCCAAACTATAATAGTAAACTTTTTAATATCAATACAAAGTTGAAACATAACTTATAATTTGAGAGGATTAGTAACAGGAATACTTTGTCTTCTTTTTGTCTTTGCGCTAAATATCTTTAGTAATTATATTTTAGAATTTAAAATATTTATTTATCATAGATCAATATTCTAAAGTTAATTATATATTTCAACCAAATACTATCGAAAGGTATGAAAATGTATTTCCTTTCAAAAAATTCATTACATAATGTGGAATTAAAATATATTTATTTTTAGAATATTCAATACACATTATTTATTTTTGTATTGAGTTTAAATAGCAATTTTCTTAGATTTGTAACTTCTCAAAAATTTATTTTTTTGAGTTCTTGTGCTAGTAATATTTTGTAAATACTTTTAAAATTAAATGTAATAAAATAAACAAAATCTTTAATTCCACTTTTAAAATTAAATTAGACGCCTTAGTTGTTCTGCATAAAAATCGTTTATTACTATCTAAGGAATTAAAATATGATCAGTATTAAAATATTGCGTACATATTATTTATTTTTTTATATTTATCGTATTTTTATTTATTTTAGAACTTTTAAGTCTTTTTTATTTTTGAGTTATTCTCCTAGTATAATTTAGTGTATACTTTTAAATCATGTTTAATAAAATAATAAAAATTATATCAATAATTAAATTATTTAAATATATTAATTTGCCTTTAAAATGAAAATAACAAAAGGATAGAGAGAATTCCATTTTTATTAGATTTTAGAATTTTAGAATATTTGTATATTATTTAGTTATTCTAAATAAAAATTATTTAATATTATCAAAGGAACTAAAATAGATATACTTTCAAAATATTTGTGGCATATTATTTATTTCTTTTCTTAATTTATTTCATTTTTTTAGGCTTTAAAATTTTTAAATATTTATATTTGGAGTATTGTGCTATTAAAATTTGATATATACTTTTAAATTGAATATCGTAGAATAAACAAAACCTTTAGTTACACTTTCAAACGCTAATGTTATTTATTCAAAATAGAAACTATTTAATACTATCATTTAAAATAAGTTTACTTTTGAAACGTCGAACACAAATTATTTATTTATTTTAAATTTTTTAAATATTTTTAATTTTGAGTTATTGTGCTTGTAGGATTTAGTATGTACTTTTAAACTAAATTCAATAAATTAAAGAAAAAAACCTTTGAAAGTTGCACTTTTAAAATTAAAATATTTTAAAATACTTTTAGTTTTTAATAGATTTAATTTGTAATTTTCTTAATTTATTCATTTTGTGTTGCTACAATTCCATCTATACTATTAAATTAAATGTCAAAAAATAGAGAAAAATGTTTAATTTTGTTATTAAGATTAAAATAAATACTTTAGTTATTCTAAATAAAAACTATTTAATACTATCTAAGGAATTGAATTATATTTTATTTATTTTTGTTTTAAATATTTATTACAATTTATTATATTTCAATTTTTTTAGATATTTATATTTCTAATTATTATGCTAGTAAAATTCAGTATATACACTATTACATTAAATTTTATAAGAAAATTAAAATACTATATAAGGAATTTAAATATATTTTCATTTAAAGTATTTATTACATATTATTTATTTTAAAATTTTAAATTTTATTACAATTTATTAGATTTTAAATTTTTTAAATATTTATATTTATTAGTTATTGTGCTACTAAAATTCAGTATATACTATTACGTTAAATTTAGTAAAATAAAGAAAAATATTTTAATTAATAAATCTGTTAAATTTATTAAGTTGCCTCAAACTATAATAGTAAATATGAAGACAAAGTATTCCTATTACTAATCCTCTCAAATTATTTGTATTGATATTAAAAAGTAACTTTACTGCGCTAAAATTTTTTAGTAATTATACTTTCGAATTTAAAATATTTATTTATCATAGATCAATATTCTAAAGTTAATTATATATTTCAACCAAATACTATCGAAGGGTATGAAAATATATTTCCTTTCAAAAAATTCATTACATAATGTGGAATTAAAATATATTTATTTTTATAATATTCAATACACATTATTTATTTTTGTATTGAGTTTAAATAGCAATTTTTTTTTTAGAAAAATTTATTTTTTGAGTTCTAGTGCTAGTAATATTTTGTAAATACTTTTAAAATTAAATATAATAAAATAAAAAATCTTTAATTCCACTTTTAAAATTAAATTAGACGCCTTAGTTGTTCTGAATAAAAACCGTTTAATACTATCTAAGGAATTAAAATATGACCAGTGTTAAAATATTGGGTACGTATTATTTATTTTTTTATTTTTATCGTATTTTTATTTATTTTAGAACTTTTAATAATTTTTTATTTTTTAGTTATTCTCCTAGTATAATTTAGTGTATACTTTTAAATCATGTTTAATAAAATAATAAAAATTAATATCAATAATTAAATTATTTAAATATATTAATTTGCCTTTAAAATTAAAATAGCAAAAGGATAGAGAGAATTTGCATTTTTATTATATTTTAGAATTTTAGAATATTTGTATATTATTTAGTTATTCTAAATAAAAACTATTTAATATTATCAAAGGAACTAAAACAGATATACTTTCAAAATATTTGTGGCATATTATTTATTTCTTTTTTTATTGATTTCATTTTTTTAGGCTTTAAAATTTTTAAATATTTTTATTTGGAGTATTGTGCTATTAAAATTGAATATATACTTTTAAATTGAATATCGTAGAATAAACAAAACCTTTAGTTACACTTTCAAACACTAACGTTATTTATTCAAAATAGAAACTATTTAATACTATCATTTAAAATAAGTGTACTTTTGAAACCTCAAACACAAATTGTTTATTTATTTTAATTTTTTTAAATATTTCTAATTTTAAGTTATTGTGCTTGTAAAATTTAGTAAGTACTTTTAAACTAAATTCAATAAATTATAGAAAAACCTTTAAAAGTTGCACTTTTAAAATTAAAATATTTTAAAATACTTTTAATTTTTAATAGATTTAATTTGTAATTTTCTTAATTTATTCATTTTGTGTTGCTACAATTCCATCTATGTGATACCCGAGCCACTTACTACTCACATGGCCAAATATGATTCATGCATTACATGTTAATTGCGTGCTATTTGCATTGATATAACGTCATATAATTCATTTTATTTTATACGGCGTTTTCAATCATTGAAAACTTAATTTTGAAGCCCTCGCACGGTATTGATTATCGAATCCCCTCACCTAAGTAGTTGATTTTATATTGAGATAAAAAAAAATTGAGGTATCAATACAGTGAATAGTGCTAGGTTGCACGTGCTAGCCTTAGAAGTTCGAAAGGTGTCACCGAAAAGTTTATAAAAAGTAAGTCGGTTCGATCATGAATTTTAATATTATATGTATATTTAAATCATACACTTGGGACAACTAGACATACAATATTATAATTTAAATGTTATATAACTAGGTTCATAGGTTTGTAATACTATCGATGCACAAACTTATCAATCGAGCAAGAACCGATGATTTTCGGGTGAAGAACCTAATGAACGAATATAGAAATTAGCTATGGGAATGAATGGTGATGAAGATAGGTTGCAACCAAATAAAAATACGTGAGACACACAAGATTAGGGCTACAAGATAAGGGAGAAAATCAGATTTTACCATTTACTTGCCACCTCATGCTTTCTTATTAAGCTTAAGCTAACATCTCAAGCTAGCACCTCAAACCCTTCACCCTTAAGCCATGACCAGACCCTCATTTCAGCCATTTTCATCTTATAAACACACACCTTAAGGTCTCCAAGTGATCCAAATTGATTCCAAGTTGAAATAAAAGCAAGAAAAGCAAAGGAGAAGTGATTACTATCAAGTTAACCTCAAAATCTGCATAGGTAACACTTATCAACAGTTTTGCCTTCGATTTTTAGATTATTATGAATGGTTTTATTGTTTATTAAGCTTTAAATATCTCTTATAAAAGTGTTAGAAATTTTTTAGTTAGACTTTGGTGCACAAAGAAAGGGTTTTTTGATGACAAACACTTAATAGGAAATACTTGTGACAGAAACTGTCATCTTACTATTTTCTTGTGTTTTAGGCTTCAAAAGTGTATGGTATGTTGAATAAAACCTATAATTATTACCATTTACATGACCATATATTAGTTAAGAGTATTGTAATGAAGTTTTATCATTTGGAAATTGAAATAGAGACTGATATTGGAGAAACATTCAAACTGCCAAAATAGCAAAATCTATTTTGGTGTGCTGTAAATGAGACTGAATTAGGGGAGATAATCCAATATTTTTGGTAATAATATGACCTGGTTGTCTCCTTATATATGTTATCTAATTATGGTGAAAATTTTGGAGTGATTGAATATACGTAAGGGTGCCAAAACCATTAATGTCATGAAGTGTGCAAAATTATCATGGTAGGAAACAATCTGTTTCAGTATGTCATGAAGAGAACTGAACTTGGGAAGCTATATCCATGATTTTCAGCAATTCTATGATATGGTTACATTTATATACATGTTATCTAATTGTGGTAAAAATTTGGGAGTGATTGGATATGCTTAGGGATGTTAAAATTATCATGCAACTAAACTTGACAGCAAGAAAATATGAAAATGTGAATCTGCTACATTTGATCACTTAGCATGTTTCAACCTAAACATGTTGTTATTGAGTGTTAACAATTAGGTACATGTTATTAGAGTTATAATACTTCAATTACATGATGTTTGCATGTATTTAAGATGAGAAATTGAGGTATTTGAGGGGCTATATTGGGTTCTAGTTTGTGAAAACTTGATTGTTAGCTTATAGTTTGGTGTTTAAGGTCTAATATGAGATTTTGTCCTTTCAACTTGCCAAGTTGGGAATGGTACTTGATATTGGATAATATTATAGGCTATTTTACATCTAAAGTTTGAGAGGAATACTAAACAAATTTAGACTAAGCCACCAACCAAGTGAAAGGTAAGTAGAGATTCGTTTGCAACTACAATGCATAGACATAGTAGATGTGTGAATTATATGTAATATCATCAATCATATGTGCATAGTAGACGGCTCTTAATTGAACATACATACATGGGCATTGTCATTGGCACGTGCATGCATCATATACGCGCATTGTGGTAAATCTTGCATTGCATGACATGATTGTGAGAAAGGAAAATATTTTGCTGACGACTACTAGTGCACCAAAGCATGCATGGATTTCCAAGTTCGCGTGCATGGATTTTCATGCGTATGAGTATGCATGGATTTGCATGCTTATATGGTTATTAGCCATTGGATTTTAGCGGTATACAGAGCTCTTTTTCGGTGCATGAGATAGTAGCGTTGGTCAGGGGTCCAAGAAAGAAATGATTTTGAGAGAAATATTTTGATGCATAAAATTATATTGTGGGCATAG
Source organism: Paulownia fortunei (assembly GCA_019321725.1). Taxonomy (NCBI): domain Eukaryota; kingdom Viridiplantae; phylum Streptophyta; class Magnoliopsida; order Lamiales; family Paulowniaceae; genus Paulownia; species Paulownia fortunei. The sequence goes on from CM033108.1 coordinate 14,932,698, forward strand.
CATGTTGAGATGCATGACTTAATATTGTGGATTATTCTTTGACATGCATAATCATTACTTACTGCGCATTAGCTCATATAGTTTATATATTGTAGGTGAGTACAACGATACCTAAAGCATCTTTTATTGATTGGGCGGTGGTTGGAGCTCCTGTAGGTGTCTGAGAGAGTGTGTACATGGATGACAACCTGTTGGGCTATTTTGTTGGCTTGTTTATATTTGAGTCTGTTGTATTATATTTTTAGACTGGTACTATATTTCGCTTTTAAAACTTTACTGTAAATAAGTATGTAAATATTGGGTCGTTGTGGTGTTGTGCTTTTATATAAATACTGATCTTGCTATACACATGATGTGTGCGAAAGTATTTTAAATAGGGTTGTGCATGTAAGAAGTGATTTATCTTTTCTTAAAGTGTTAAAAAAAAATCCCATGCATGCACACAGGTTCTATCATGTCAAATTATACTAGATATATAGTTGTGTAGTAATGGGGGTGTTACAATATATACTATTAAATTAAATGTCAAAAAATAGAGAAAAATGTTTAATTTTGTTATTAAGATTAAAATATATACTTTAGTTATTCTAAATAAAAAGTATTTAATACTATCTAAGAAATTGAATTATATTTTATTTATTTTTATTTTAAATTTTTATTACAATTTATTAGATTTCAATTTTTTTAGATATTTATATTTCTAATTATTGTGCTAGTAAAATTCAGTATATACTATTACATTAAATTTTATAAGAAAATTAAAATACTATATAAGGAATTAAAATATATTTTCGTTTAAAGTATTTATTACATATTATTTATTTTAAAATTCTAAATTTTATTACAATTTATTAGATTTTAAATTTTTTAAATATTTATATTTCTTAGTTATTGTGCCAGTAAAATTCATTATATACTATTACATTAAATTTAGTGAAAATAAAGAAAAATATTCAAATTAATAAATCTGTTAAATTTATTAATTTGCCTCAAACTATAATAGTAAATATGAAGACAAAATATTCTATTACTAATCCTCTCAAATTATTTGTATTGATATTAAAAAGTTACCTTAGTGCGCTAAAAATCTTTAGTAATCATACTTTCAAATTTAAAATATTTATTTATCATAGATCAATATTCTAAAGTTAATTATATATTTCAACCAAATACTATCGAAGGGTATGAAAATATATTTCCTTTCAAAAAATTCATTACATAATGTGGAATTAAAATATATTTATTTTTTGAATATTCAATACACATTATTTATCTTTGTATTGAGTTTAAATAGCAATTTTTTTTAGATTTGTAACGTCTCAAAATTTATTTTTTTGAGTTCTTGTGCTAGCAATATTTTGTAAATACTTTTAAATTAAATGTCATAAAATAAACAAAACCTTTAATTCCACTTTTAAAATTAAATTAGACGCCTTAGTTGTTCTGAATAAAAACCGTTTATTACTATCTAAGAAATCAAAATATGATCAGTGTTAAAATATTGCGTACATATTATTTATTTTTTTATTTTTATTGTATTTTTATTTATTTTAGAACTTTTAAGTATTTTTTATTTTTGAGTCATTCTCCTAGTATAATTTAGTATATACTTTTAAATCATGTTTAATAAAATAATAAAAATTGTATCAATAATTAAATTATTTAAATCTATTAATTTGCCTTTAAAATTAAAATACCCAAAGGATAGAGAGAATTTCATTTTTATTAGATTTTAGAATTTTAGAATATTTGTATATTATTTAGTTATACTAAATAAAAATTATTTAATATTATCAAGGAACTAAAACAGATATACTTTCAAAATATTTGTGGCATATTATTTATTTCTTTTTTTAATTGATTTCATTTTTCTAGGTTTTAAAATTTTTAAATATTTATATTTGGAGTATTGTGCTATTAAAATTAGTATATACTTTTAAAGTGAATATTGTAGAATAAACAAAACCTTTAATTACACTTTCAAACACTGACATTATTTATTCGAAATAGAAACTGTTTAATACTATCATTTAAAATAAGTTTACTTTTGAAACGTCGAACACAAATTATTTATTTATTTTAAATTTTTTAAATATTTCTAATTTTGAGTTATTGTGCTTGTAAGATTTAGTATGTGCTTTTAAACTAAATTCAAAAAATTATAGAAAAACCTTTCAAAGCTGCACTTCTAAAATTAAAACATTTTAAATACTTTTAGTTTTTAATAGATTTAATTACTACTTTTCTTAATTTATTCATTTTGTGTTGCTACAATTTATCTATACTACTAAATTAAATGTCAAAAAATAGGGAAAAATGTTTAATTTTGTTATTAAGATTAAAATATATACTTTAGTTATTTTAAATAAAAAGTATTTAATAATATCTAAGGAATTGAATTATATTTTATTTATTTTTGTTTTAAATTTTTATTACAATTTATTAGATTTCAATTTTTTTAGATATTTATATTTCTAATTATTGTGCTAGTAAAATTCAGTATATACTATTACATTAAATTTTATAAGAAAATTAAAATACTATCTAAGGAATTAAAATGTATTTTCGTTTAAAGTATTTATTATATTATTTGTTTTAAAATTTTAAATTTTATTACAATTTATTAGATTTTAAATTTTTTAAATCTTTATATTTCTTAGTTATTGTGCTAATAAAATTCAGTACATACTATTACGTTAAATTTAGTAAAATAAAGAAAAATATTCAAATTAATAAATCTGTTAGATTTATTAATTTGCCTCAAACTATAATAGTAAATATGAAGACAAAGTATTCCTGTTACTAATCCTCTCAAATTATTTGTATTGATATTAAAAAGTTACCTTAGTGCGCTAAAAATCTTTAGTAATTATACTTTCGAATTTAAAATATTTATTTATCATAGATGAATATTGTACAGTTAATTATATATTTCAACCAAATACTGTTGAAGGGTATCAAAATGTATTTCCTTTCAAAAAATTCCTTACATAATGTAGAATTAAAATATATTTATTTTTAGAATATTTAATACACATTATTTATTTTTGTATTGAGTTTAAATAACAATTTTTTTTTTTAGATTTGTAACTTCTCAAAAATTTATTTTTTTGAGTTCTTGTGCTACTAATATTTCGTAAATACCTTTAAATTAAATGTCATAAAATAAACAAAACCGTTAATTCCACTTTTAAAATTAAATTAGACGCCTTAGTTGTTCTGAATAAAAACCATTTTTTACTATCTGAGGAGTTAAAATATGATCAGTGTTAAAATATTGCGTA
>CM033108.1:14936081-14993221 GCA_019321725.1 Paulownia fortunei
CTGTTACGTTAAATTTAGTAAAATAAAGAAAAATATTCAAATTAATAAATCTGTTAAATTTATTAATTTGCCTCAAACTATAATAGTAAATATGAAGACAAAGTATTCCTGTCACTAATCCTCTCAAATTATTTGTATTGATATTAAAAAGTTACCTTAGTGCGCTAAAAATCTTTAGTAATTATACTTTCGAATTTAAAATATTTATTTATCATAGATGAATATTGTACAGTTAATTATATATTTCAACCAAATACTGTTGAAGGGTATCAAAATATATTTCCTTTCAGAAAAATTCCTTACATAATGTAGAATTAAAATATATTTATTTTTAGAATATTTAATACACATTATTTATTTTTGTATTGAGTTTAAATAACAATTTTTTTTTAGATTTGTACCTTCTCAAAAATTTATTTTTTGAGTTCTTGTGCTACTAATATTTCGTAAATACCTTTAAATTAAATGTCATAAAATAAACAAAACCGTTAATTCCACTTTTAAAATTAAATTAGACGCCTTAGTTGTTCTGAATAAAAACCATTTTTTACTATCTGAGGAGTTAAAATATGATCAGTGTTAAAATATTGCGTACATATTATTTATTTTTTATTTTTATCGTATTTTTATTTATTTAGAACTTTGAAGTATTTTTTATTTTTGAGTTATTCTCCCAGTATAATTTAGTATGTACTTTTAAATCATGTTTAATAAAATAATAAAAAATATATCAATAATTAAATTATTTAAATCTATTAATTTGCCTTTAAAATTAAAATAACAAAAGGATAAAGAGAGTTGCATTTTTATTAGATTTTAGAATTTTAGAATATTTGTATATTATTTAGTTATTCTAAATAAAAACTATTTAATATTATCAAAGGAAGTAAAACATATATACTTTCAAAATATTTATGGCATATTATTTATTTCTTTTTAATTAATTTTATTTTTTTAGGTTTCAAAAATTTTAAATATTTATATTTGGAGTATTGTGCTATTAAAATTTAGTATATAATTTTAAATTGAATATCGTAGAATAAACAAAACCTTTAATTCACTTTCAAACACTAACGTTATTTATTCAAAATAGAAACTATTTAATACTATCATTTAAAATAAGTTTACTTTTGAAACGTCGAACGTAAATTGTTTATTTATTTTAAATTTTTTAAATATTTCTAATTTTGAGTTATTGTGCTTGTAAGATTTAGTATGTACTTTTAAACTAAACTCAATAAATTATAGAAAAACGTTTAAAAGTTCACTTTTAAAATTAAAACATTTTAAAATATTTTTAGTTTTTAATAGGTTTAATTTGTAATTTTCTTAATTTATTCATTTTGTGTTGCTACAATTCCATCTATACTATTAAATTAAATGTCAAAAAATAGGGAAAAATGTTTAATTTTGTTATTAAGATTAAAATATATACTTTAGTTATTCTAAATAAAAACTATTTAATACTATCTAAGGAATTGAATTATATTTTATTTATTTTTGTTTTAATTTTTTTTTACAATTTATTAGATTTTAATTTTTTTAGATATTTATATTTCTAATTATTGTGCTAGTAAAATTGAGTATATACTATTACATTAAATTTTATAAGAAAATTAAAATACTATCTAAGGAATTAAAATGTATTTTCGTTTAAAGTATTTATTAATATTATTTATTTTAAAATTTAAATTTTATTACAATTTATTAGATTTTAAATTTTTTAAATATTTATATTTCTTAGTTATTGTGCTAGTAAAATTCAGTATATACTATTACATTAAATTTAGTAAAATAAAGAAAAATATTTAAATTAAAAAATTTGTTAAATTTATTAATTTGCCTCAAACTATAATAGTAAATATGAAGACAAAGTATTCCTTTTACTAATTCTCTTAAATTATAAGTTATGTTTCAACTTTGTATTGATATTAAAAATTTACCTTAGAGCGCTAAAAATCTTTAGTAATTATACTTTCGAATTTAAAATATTTATTTATTATAGATTAATATTGTAAAGTTAATTGTATATTTCAATCAAATACTATCGAAGGGTATGACAATATTCTACTCTAGAGTATGTGGAGTTCAATTCTTAATTTAACTAGTGAATAGAAGAATTGAACCATGATCAAAAAGTGAAATCTTTTGACGAAAGAAAAGAACTAAGAAAAAGGGAGAATGAGGCGTTTTTCTTCTTCAAAAGAGCTGGCTAATTTCTCTTTTGTTTTCTACAAGAATCGGTCACTTTGGGGGGAGTCCTTATATTGTACTACTCCAATCCTAGTCCTACTATGTTTCTACTTGTTCCTTTCTTTAGTTGATTAATTTTTCTACCAAATTTTAAGACAAGTTTAATGTTTATAATTAAACTTTCTAATGGGCCTCCTATGAGTCCATTAGTTGGACTTTGGACTTTAATTAATTTATTTAAGTCCAGTTAATTAATCTTTATCTATTAAATAAGTTCAACTTAATTAATTGACCCAATCAATTAATTAATTGGTTGTACTTGGACTTTCTAATCATATTAGAATCTATTAAATAATTCTATTATTTAATATGCTCAATTTAATTAATTGATCATATCAATTAATTAACTTGATAATATGTAGGGCTCTCCTAATCATATTAGGTCCAATTAAATAACCATATTATCTAATCGGTAAATTAATTAAATTCCTTAAATTAATCTATACCCTAATTAATTAATTGATCATATCAATTACTTAACTAGCTCCACATGGACTCCTTGATCTTATTAGGTCTAATTAAATTATTTAATTAGATAAATTGATTTAACTTCTTAATGATTCTTGAGTCCCAAATTAATTAATCTTTATTAATTAATTTGATCCAACCCTTGAATGTATTCTAGTTAGAAGTATACTCTTTCCAACTTAGTGTGTGACCCCTCAGGTTCACTTTAAGCTAGCTGTGTCTCATAACTCTTGTGACTTAGTTAAATAATTTAATTATTTCAATTAATTAATCTAATCAATTAATCTTTTTAGAATTAACTCATTAATCAGAAGTCATGGGAAGTACCTAACAGTGCATCATAACTCATAGTTTTAGGTGAATGTACGAACCTATTCCAATTACGAATATCATGCAAGTACGGTACTTCCATCATCTAATCACTTGATTGAACTTAGGGAGCATAGATTATGAGTCGAAACCCCCAATAGCTTAATCATTATATTTCCATTCCTAGTCACTGATGATGAACAATTAGAAAACCCCATGTCTATGTTCCTTCCAACCTTGGCCAAGAATTTAGAGTCAAGTACAGTGGAACACATAAGAGATTCACCTATCCATATAGATAGGTGATGAATCCTTTATTGATTACTCATTAACCTCCATACATAAAGATGTTATACCCAACATAAACCCTTTGTGATTATCATGCAATCAGAAAATATATCAAGGTGTAACATATCATGCATAAGGTTACCATAGTACCTCAAGTTCGAGGACTACTTCTTGTACTATTGTAATGAGGAAATTCTCATTCCATAATAACATTTCCAATTAGAAATTTTCATGTGTGGTTGTTCAAAGTACTTGTTCCAAATAAGCACCTACATACATACACTAATGTCACCACACCAATGCCCATGGAATGAGGCATCCTCCTTTCGAGCTTGCATTATATGCGCAAGTCTTAACGGAATCCATAATGTCCCATCTCATTGATCCTTGACTTGAAATGTTTTAAGACCACAGCCTTAGAGGCATATTCCATAATTATCGTTATATACATGACCACGTCCCATAGCTATGTGTGATCTAAGAACTTCATCTAATTCTTAAGATGAATTTAAGATGAAGATTCATAAGTATATAAGGACGACCAGATCAGTTGGCTCACCGGACACTACTATAATAATCTCCTACTTGTCCTAGAGATAATTTTCCTCGTATTAAGGCCCATCTTCCCCAGATGTCCTTTAAATACTTATCTCAGGATTAAATCAGTGAGTCTGCTATGTTTTCTACTAAGAAAAATCTTTCCACACTGATGTTGCCTCTACCAGTATTTTTAGAATCATGGCATCATTAATTTATTTCTGCTTGTATCTTTTGGTAAGATCTTGGCTTATTTGCTTGTTCAATAGCCCCCCCATACTCTGATACATCAATAATAGTTGGACCTACATCCAACGCTTGGATAAAGTTTCCATCCAAATAGTTCTTTTTCGTAGCATCGCATGCTCTGATGTATTAGCCACGGTAGTGGAATCCATGGTTGTTACAAGCTTGGAACTCTTTTTAGCTAACCGTCCTACCATTTAGGATGAAAGCAATCTAGACATAGACTTCAAGTCATTTATTTGAGACAAAAAACTAGATGAAGCATCTTAGTTTCAGTTCTCCATAACTGTACTCCAAGAAGAGATCCTTAGTACTTTGTAAGTATTAATGATCATCTTTACGGCTTCTAATGTTTTTCTCATCAAATTGACTGATATTTGTTCGTGACATTTAGAGAATTTTTTATTTCACATGTTGTACATAGATTTATATATTTTATACTTTCTATTAAGGATGTATAAAGTGTGTGAGTTATTATTTCTCTTTTTTTCAAAAGTCCTTGGGATGTAGACTTCGAAAGAGAAATCCCATGACTTAAAAAGAAATAATCTCTCATATGATTCTTTTATGCTAAACCCTTTTAGCATCTAATTTATGTATTTGGATTTAGGATAGTCTAAGCATCCTTTCAGATCTATCTCCATAGATCTCAATTCCCAATCCCTAGGATGCTTCTCCTAAATCTCTCTTAGAGAACTTTGTAAATGACAAGTCTCAATTGACTGCAATATTGCTACATCACTCCTATGAGTAGAATGTCATCTCCATTAAATATATCAATTATTACCATGCTCCTACTAATTGTCTTGTACATGCTTGGTCATTCGCATTCCTAAGAAAACCAAAAACTCGCAAACCTTTTGCTTGCTTCTATTTAATATGATGACCTCAGGTCGCTTATCTTATATCCTATTCTCAATACCATTATTGAGAAAGGCGGTCTTCACATTCCTTGGCCATATCTAGTAGTCATAATACGTAGATATAGCCAGTACTATTGGAATGGATATTAAGGTCACCTCAACAGTCAACACCTTAATTTTAAGCATAACTTTTTTCTATCAATCATGCCTTTATAGGTCACCACCTCCTGTGTTTAATTTTATACGTCCTTTTGGATCAAATCCAAATGAGTGTTCTACTTTATTTGTCCCCCAAATGGTGATTTGATGATCTTTTTCTTGAGATAAAATTACAAGTAGGCACCTTATGTAAGTCTAAGAGATCAAGCAAATGCACCATTTTATGAACTCTTTCTTTAGATGTATGACCTAATCTAACTTACTACAAGTATGCACTATTTTTATAATCTAATTCTAATATTACTTTATTGATTATGTAGCATGAAATTTTGGGATTGTATAGTTCATTTGTCAATGTAGCAAATACAAATAATTAATACTATCTTAAATCCATCAAAAGTTAAGTGGATCATTTATATAGCTAATAAAGCAACTCTTGCTTTACTATCAAGCTTAAGGATTGTCCTTTGTCTTAGTCTCCATTTTCTTGTCATCCTCTGCAATCTCTTGTAGAGGTAGGATTATTCTGGTATCCAATACCCAAGAAAAATTTATCAACCTTAATGATTGATATCAACAAAGTGTAAACTTAAATTAGAACCCCTTCTATTCAATACTTGCACTTCGCTTTCTCTTTCTATACCCTAAATATTTGCAATGGTGAGAAACATCTATCCTTTTAGATAGATTGAGCTAGGAAGTTTATTTATTTGTCTAGATTATCCTAAGTGGAATTTCTAGTGACGACTATTATCCTATGTGAGGCAGAAAAGTTAGCATTCATTCTATTAATATCCATTTATGGTTTGATCTTTAATTGTAAATGTCTCTCACTATTTTATTCAAATCCCATCACTATCTAGATGGAAATTTAGGAAATCCAATTTCTTAGTGGGCTTGAGACACCCAATTTTATGAGCCTATATAACAAAACTAAAAGATAGCTAACAACATTAGCAATTGCATCCCCACGCAACCCTCAAACTATTTTGCCTCACCTTCTCATGTAGCTCAATTTTATGAGTCCATATGGTACTAAGTATCAAGCATTATCCATCAAACATCTATATAGATGGAGCATCTAAACGCCCAACAACTCATGGGCAATGATAAAGATGAGTTCACCCTATGAGTATCTCAATGATTAGTAGTGGTCATAACTTGCCAATACTTAGCACTTCCGATGACTCGTGGCCAACAGACTAAATATAGTAGCGTATCAACATACCACTACTTGTGATAGAAGACATAGATGATTGGGTCCCACCCAATATTACCCATTTATGCTTGATATTGAACAAATTAAAATTTCAACTTGAAATATTTTTAAGTGAGAATCATACTACATTTATTATGCAAAGTTGATAAGTACATATTTTGACATATTTTTGTATCAAATCCTTTATACTTTTATTACTTTATTCTTGTTAATATTATTATTTTATTAATGTTTTGTGTAGGGAATAAATGAAAGCATGTTTTCAAACTTGTGCAGTGTTTGTAATTTGATCATAACTTCATGATCAAAAGTCCTATGGACCTAAAGATTATTTCATTTGAAAGCGAAAAGATAGAGGTACAACTTTTCTATTGGAAACTTAGCCTAATTCAGTCTTGATTATAGCAGAAAATTCATCCAAGTAGTTGCACAAAATGGATCACCAAAATTCGGATCAGAGTTCAACCCAGTATTGACTTATTTTACCAATTGGGTTATATCTCTTGGGCCTAAATTTATTTTTAGCTGAAATTCAGATATGTTATACACAAGAGGTAAATAAACAAGTTTGCTAAGACAAGATAGTGTGAAAATGTGTCAAAATGGTAAAAAGATCGGCTGCAAGTTACTGCTACTGTTAAAGGATGGCTCTTGGATATGACTCGATAATTTAACCATATCTCCTTCATCCGTCCTTCAAATTTGACAAAAGATATATGAAAATATATCAATGCCAAAAGATCTATAATTTTGATTCTTTATATATATTCAAAATCTAGTTGTATCTGACCGAACAATGCAATTCAATTTAGTGGGTGAGAACTTGGTGTAACAACTTACCAACTCTTGGCAACTAGCATACCAGTTGATTAACCCCTCCATTATTTGTTTGGCCTCTAGCTTACTCTAAGTACTATAAATAGATCATGTATTAAGCTTGTAAGAGAAGGGGGTAGAGGGTTTCTTTAGGCTAAGTTATCTAGTTTGTATGTTTTCTAGTATTGTAAGTTTTCTAGTAGTAATAGAAATGTATTATCTATTTTCTCTTATATTTTTAGTCTTTGCTACTTTTATTATGTCTTTTAAATTTCGCAGAGAAAAAAAGATGAATCTCTTGATGGAGGAAGATGAATGGTTATAAGGGTAGAAAATATTGTTGTATTATTATTTTTATTTTTAATCTAAACCTTACTTGTTTTGTAGTGATTCTTGATTTATGTATCTCCAATGGTACAACAAATACTTGGGTTCATTTAGCTTATTGTACAGTTTTACCCCACCGACTGCTAATGTGAAATCTTGATTTGTTGTTGATGAAGGTGTGCATAAATGCTTGATTCCATAAATAAGTGTTGGCATTAAAAGATAATTTGCAATATTAAGATAATATCATGATTACCTTATTGCATGAGTTATTTGATAATATCTTTTCATTGGAACCTTCATTATATATGGATTTCAATTATGGAAATTAATAGAGGTAAAAAGAATAAATAACCATTTCTCTATCCAAAACTTAAGAGTGGATCCCTAATCCTCAATACTTTTATTACTTCGGTTTTTCTTTAGTTACAACATATATTAATTGTTCATATATTTTGATTCACATAAATTCCATCTTTTTAGAAATATAAACTTGAATTTTTCAAACAACTTCCATATGGATCGACCTCATACTCACAAGATATTTATTATTTAATACAACCTGCACTTGGGTTTGCAATCTTAAAGTTGTAGTAAGTTTTTGGCCCCATTGCCGGAGAAGGCAAGGTAAGTATTCAGGTTTGTTAATATTTTTCCTTTGTAAATATAGTTTATTTATTTTCTTTATGGATGTATGGTTATATGATGTCGTAGTCATAATTCTCGATATTTAGTTCGAAATAATTCTGAAACTTTATTTGAAAATTTATTTGAATCATCTCCACACACTTTCACCATGGCTGGAAATGAAAGTATCAATGATGAAAATGAGAATCAACATGTGCGGACCATGCGTTATTACTTGCAACCTCCTCGAAATTCTTTTCCTTCTTGTTTCATTTTTCCTCTGAATACAAATAACTTTCGATTCAAGTCAAGTATAATCCCTTTACTTTCTAATTTCCATGATTTAGACTCTGAAAGCCCTTACATGCATTTAAAAAAATTTAATGAAGTATGTGCCACTTTTGATGATCAAACTTGTATAAATGAGATTGTTAAGCTCAAATTATTTTCTTTTCTTTAAAAGACAAAGCAAAAAATTGGCTTAATTTTTTAAAACCTAGGTCAATTGGCACTTGGCAAGAAATGCAAGCTAAATTTTTGAAAAAAATTCTTTTCAACTCATAAAACTAATGCTTTGAAAAGATAAATTCAAAATTTTTCTCAAAATTCGAATGAAGCTTCTTTCAATGTTGGGAAATATTTAAAGATTTGTTAAATTTATGCCCACATCATGGTTTTGAAAAATGACGCTTAATTAGTTTCTTTTATGAAGGATTAACTCTGAAACAAAACAATTAATTGAAATAATATGTAATGGTGAGTTTCTTGATAAAGAGCATGATGAAGCCCTAGAATATCTAGATCATTTGACAGAAAACTCTCAATCATGGCATAGTGTTAATTCTTCTGAAGGTTCTATTAGATCTAATCTTGCTAATAGTAATAAAGGAAAAAATTACCTTAGCTAAGAAGATGATCTAAATGCTACGCTTGCTAGTTTAACAAGAAAAGTTGAAGCTATGGAACTTAAAAAAGTAAAGGAAATCAAATCTGTGCAAGAGAAATAAGTTTGTAGTAATTGTGAACTTTTAGGGCACTCCAACAATGAATGTCCAAACATTCCAGTACAAGCAAAGTTTATGAACAAATTCAAAAAACCTTTCCATTTTTCATATTTTAAAACTTACAATCCACAATGGAGAAATCATCCTAATTTCAGTTGGCGAGATGATAACCATGCCCAACTATTGCATTCACAAAAACCACCAAACTTTCATTCTTATCCAACTCTACATACAAAATCCCTTGAGGAGACTTTGCAAGCATTTATGCATGAACAAACAAACATCAATGATCAGACTTCACAAGCTATCAATGAGATCAGAATCACATTTTCAATACTGATAGCTTCTTTACGTACTCATGAAAAAGACAAATTTTCTACTCAATCTCAACCTAATCCTTCCACTCAGTGTCATGTTTCTTCTTCAAGTGAAAGTGCAGTCAAGGAGGCTTCCGCAATAGGGAGCATAATATATGCAATGTTGTGTACAAGGCCTGATATAGTACAAGCTCTAAGCGTCACGAGCAGATATCAGTCCAATCTAGGGGAAGAATACTAGAAAGCCATTAAGATGATCCTCAAGTACTTAAGAAGGACTGAGGATATCTTTATGATATACGGCAATGGAGAACTAAAATTGGAGGTATATACAAACTCTAGTTTTTAGTTCGATGTAGACGACTCAAAGTCCATGTCTAAATATATATTTACACTGAATGGTAGTGTGGTCAGTTGGAAGAGTTTCAAGAAAGAGACGACTGTAGACTCTACCACTAAAACTAAATATATTACTGCATCAGATGCAATAGAATAAGTTGTTTGGATAAGAAACTTCATTTAAGGGTTGGTGTAGTTCCATCCATTGTTGATCCAGTTATGATTTACTGTGATAACAATGAAGCCATTGCACAAGTAAAGGATCCAAGATCTTATCAAAGATCCAAGCACATAATGAGATAATATCACTTGATCAGAGAGATCATTAGTAGAGACAACATCATTATGAATCAAGTTACCTCAGCAGAAAATGTAGCAGACCCGCTTACTAAGCCCTTATTAGAGAAGGTATTCGACGGACATCTCAAGAAAATGGGCCTTAAATACATGGGTAATTAGAGCTAGGGCAAGTGGGAGATTGTTAGAGTAGGATGCCTAACTCCCCAATTAGATTGAGTGTAATATACTTTTTTTTTTTGTAAAGACAATCTTATTGGAAATCATATTAATAAAATATATTTTCTTTATTTTATATCATGTATATTTTATTTCTGTATATTAGATAAAATTCTTAGATCAAATTTAGCTACAGGACATGGTCGTGGATATGATGGTGATCATGGAACGTGCCTCTAAGGCTTTGGTCTTCGAGTTAAGAGTTTTTTAAGATGGGACATCAAATAGCTTAGTAAAACTCGCACATATGATGTATGCTTGTGAGATGAGGATGCCACATTTAATTGACGTTAGCAAAGAGATGCAAGTACAAGTATATGGGTGCTTGTTAGGAAACAAGTACATCGAATATAGCTTGCAAGAAATTCTTAGCTAGAAGCTTTGCCTATCGAAATAAGAATTTTTATATTGCGATAATACACGACTAGTCCTCGAACTTGAGGCATGATGATAGCCTTGTGTGCATTCTGCAGTACTTTGATATATCTTCTGATTACTTGACAATTACAAAAGGGATATGTTAGGTGTTGCACTGGTGTACATGGAGGTTTATCAATAGTCAACATAGAATTCGATATTTATCTTTTTAAACAAGAGAATCTCCTGTATTTTTATAGTTTGTGATTCAAAAACCTTGGCCAAGGCAGGATGAATCGTGATTTATCAGGAATCATTGGAATTTGAAATGAGATCACAGTTATTAAGTCATTTAGGGTTTTGACTTATAATCCATGTCCTAAATTCAATCGGGAGATTAGCTTTCGAAAGGATCGTACGTGTATGGTACTCACAACTGAAATAGGTTTACTCACTATTTCACTTAAGACTAGTTTGTAATGATTACTTGTTTGGTCTTTTCATGGATATCGAGGTTTTTGAAATTAAGGAGTTAATTCTAATGGATTAATTAATTAGAATAATTATTATTCATAAGTTGCAAATATTATAAGCCCACTACTTATTTAGTAGTGAACTTAAGAGGGTTACACATCTTTATGAAAAGTAACATTTCTAATTTTGGGATTTATCTAATAGTTGAAAATTAATTAATTAATATTGATTAATTAATTAATTAAGGATTTTATTTAATTTAATGGTTAAATTGAATTATTTAATTAAGTAATTATATTATTTAATTAGACCTAATTTGATTAGAAAGCTTAATTGGAGTAAATTATAATTAATCAATTGGATTGATTAGTTTGAGATTAAATCAAATGGATTGATTTGTGAATTTTTAAGTCTAAACCCAAAAATTAATTTGGATCACTTTTGAAATCCACTAGAATATGAACAGAATAAATTAAATAAATATGATTTATTTAATTAATATATTTATAAATAAATAAATAAAGTGATCGATTTTTAAAGGATAAAAATTGGCCACTAGAATTTATTTTATAAATAAATATATTTTTGGTATATATTTGATATATATCCATCCATATATTATTTGAAGAGTTTAAATTAATATCAAGAATGTATATAGACAATTTTGATGACTAATATAGTTCCAAATAAGTCCACATATGTTAGAGAGAGAAAAGATGAGAGTTATTGGAAGTTATAGAATCTTTCCAAAATCAAACTTTGATTTAATTCAAAATTGACAAATTTTTCAAAAGTTGGAGTAGGAATAAATTTTCAACCCCTATTTATACGGAGGACCGAAAATTAGCATATTAATTAGCAAAAATATTATTTTGTTCAGTCTTCTATTTTTCTATCCAAGAAAAGAAAAGAAAAGGTGTTTTCTTGAAATCTTAATTTTCTTGCTCTTTTAAAAAAAAACTAGTTTCTTGATATTCTCTTTATATATAACGTTCAAGAACTTAAAGAATTAATTTTTATTATTTTTTAAAATTTGTTCTTGATCCATCAATTAGGTCAAAAAAGCAAAATTTACTCTAAATCCTGATTAGTAAATGATTAAAAAGATACTAGTGAATCCTTGTAATTTGTGTTTTTTTTCATATTGTGGATCTAATAGAGGCACTTAGATCCCTGCGAGTTCTGAGAGTTTTGATAAGTAAATAATTGTTATATATCCTACAACAGCCAGAGTACACAAAATGTATAATTCGAACTAATATATTTGTTTTATATATACTCACTTAAATAAGCGCAATCATTAGAATTGCTTTCGAATTGAGAGGATAAATTTATTTGATAAATTTATATTTAATAAAATTTTAATTTTTTATTGAACATGCGCCTGGTTATAGCCAACCCAACAATGAAAACATTGTGTCTTGGTACAAACTACGAAGAAATTCCTTCACACAACTGTGGATAATGGATAGCACTCCACCTTTTATCACTAAAACGCCGATTAACTGATAGATTAGCTACTCCCACCAATTAATCTTAGGATTACGAGAGCTAAGGTTTTGAGAGAAAAAGATCCCCAATTTCATTTTATTTTTTTACTTATTAGCTTTGAAATTCAAAGCATCATATTGAAAATGAAATATATATGACGGCATATTTGTCCTCAGAGCAAAAAGACCAGGCAAAAAGTGGAAAGGAGGAGGAGAGCTTTGAAAGCTTCTTTTTCAAAATTATATATAGTGAGACTTTTTGAACTTGTTTTTTTATTATGGCTGCCATTTAGTGATGACATTGGTAATCTGCATAGATCCATCCTGTATTTCCAATTACCTGTTTCACATAGGTCCATCCTGAATTTCCAATTACCTATTTCACAGGGGGGTAAATTGCATTTAATTTTATAAACAAACTTGTATAAAAAATCAATGTAATATTAGCAATTAGCAGCTGAAAAAGGTTTGATTTACTTTTTTCTCCCCTTGTATGATTTTTTTTCCAAATAATTATGAGTATTTTAACCTTTACTTTTCAAATCAAAATGTATGAAAATTTCAATACATGGAATTCTAGAATTAGTGTGAGTTTTAAACAAATGAATTAATAATTAAGAATATATGATACAACTATCTTTCAATTCAAATGATTAGGCTAATAATATTGGGCTGAATTGATTCATTGATAAATGGATTGAATTAAATTGGAATACGCGGGGCAAATCGTGACATGCTAAGTCTAGATATGGATAGGGCATCAATTAAAAAAGTCTTAAGAGATATACAATTATGAAAGCACAGATTTATTATCTTAGTATGGTAAGGAAAAGAAGAATATATTATACAATGTAACTGCGTGTCTCTTTGCAATATAAATAATTCTTCCTTCCATAGAGCGAGCTACACTTTAATTACTCTAAATCATTCTAAACTATTTTGATACTTTGATATTTTACATGAGATTTATAGTGATTTAACACTCTATAGATAAAAAATTAAAGGGGAAAAGCTTGAATTCACAAAAAAAATGAAAAAATGAAAAAATATAAAATTATTTAATATTTATTTTTATACACATCAAATTGACACCGTCTATCAAAAAATTAAGTTGTGGCTTAAGAAAACGACAAGGAAGTGAAGTGTGTTGATGTCGAAGCCATTTTATAATGGCTATGTAAAATATATTATATCCAAATATAAAGTATAATTCACCATTGGGTTAGCTCGGGCACGACAACATGTGTCCTGGGCATATTGAGTACTTTTAGTGATGGTGTTGCGAATATTAAGCTCGAACATGCTCCTAATATTTTTTTTATTTTTTAGGCTGGTAAGGTTTTGTAGTATTGAAGATACTATATCCGATAGTATATATTTGGTGTGTATCTCACTATATAATTATATATAAACAAACACTTATATATGTGTAAATATCTGATGATATTGATACTCAATATATACTATTGAATATAATATTTACTAAATCAGTATTTTTTTTAAAAGTATGCATTAAAGATCCACATGTTCAATGGAAAAGGCGGTACTTTCTTGAGCTTGCATGCCCATACATGCACACTTATTTGCCCTGACTTATCATGAGAATTATATAGATACCTTTATGTTGGTTTTGACTTTTTGAAATTTGAGACCAGCAAAATTGTTCAAAGTCTATTGGGATTCATTTAACTAAACATCAAAAGAAACAATAAAGAATTTTTGAGTTTGAGGACTGCAACTTGGATGAGCTATATTAAGATTTTGCCCTTGGCCAGGTTTCTTGCTTGATTTATTTGTTATTTTTATTTTTGATTTGGGTCTTGCCAGGTTTCTTGCTTGATTTTACTTCTTATTATTATTTTTAAACTTTTCATGGACAAAGTCCTCGAGTTCCTATTAGAGGACGTTGTCATATCTTAACACCAACTCTTGTTTTAATATCTAAATAAGTAATTCTATGTGATTTAGAGAAAAAATTAGTGTACCTGAGTTCGGGTTGAGGTGATCTGAGTTTGGGTACTTGAGTTCGGGATGACATGAAAGGGTAACACATATTAGGCTCGCTGGTGTGATCCCCACCTAAAACCCTCCAATGCTTAAGTTAGTCAGGTATTGAGGTCGAAAGGAACTGGTAAGCGAAGTGAGTAAATGATGTTAAAATTACCTTATGAGACTTATGCATCGGGTATTTATACGACTTTGTCCTCGTAGACCGTACAGGCTAGGGTCCAAATGTCATGATCTAGTTGACCGATGTGATATCCGAACCTCTCACAACTCACTTGGCCAATGTGATTCATGCATTACATGCTACTTATATGCTAATTTGCATTAACATTTACATGACATCTTATATAGTATTCTTAATCGTTAGACCTCTAATGCTATCACATGATATAAGTGGTTGAGATCTTATAACCTAATTAAGAAATTCTATATTTAAATAAGAAAAAGAATAGATTGGTCAATATATTGGATATTCATAGGTTATATGTTATAATTTTGGAAGTGTTAAAGGTGTTACTAGTAAGTTTATATGATTCGATTTAATTAGATCGATGTGTTTTAAAAGTATACATCCATGGATTAACATACTTGAGATATTGGACATGATATAATGTGATTTAAGTGTCATAATACAAGGTCCATATGTGCATATGATTTTAGAAATACAAACTAGACAATCATTTAAGAATCGGATGTCAATCAGTTTGGAGATCGAATGAACAGACATAGGAATTACCTATGGGAATGAATGGTGACTAAGATAGGTTGCAACCAAATAAAATATGTGAGACACACAAGATTAGGGCTGCAGATAAGGGAGAAAATCAGATTATACCATTACATGCCACCTCAAGCTTTGCCACCTCATGCTTTCTATTAACCTTAAGCTAACATCTCAAGCTAACACCTCAAACCCTTCACCCTTAAGCCACGAACAGACCTTCATTTCAGCCATTTTCATCTTCCAAACACACACCTTAAGGTATCCAAGTGCTCCAAATTGATTCCAAGTTGAAATAAAAGCAAGAAAAGCAAAGGAGAAGTGATTACCATCAAGTTTAACCTCAAAATCTGCATAGGTAACACTTATCTACGGTTTTGCCTTTGGTTTTCAGATTATTCTAAATGGTTTTATTATTTACTAAGCTTTCAATATCTCTTATAAAGTGTTAGAAAGTTTTTAGTTAGACTTTGGTGCACAAAGAAAGGGTTTTTGATAACAAACACTTAATAGGAAATACTTGTGGCAGAAACTGTCACCTTACTGTTTTCTTGTATTTTAGGCTTCAAAAGTGTATGGTATGTTGAATAAAACCTATAATTATCATCATATACATGTTTATATATGGGTTAAGAGTATTGGAATAAATTTTTATCGGTTAGAAATTGAAATAGGGCATGATATTGAAGAGATGCTCAAAAACTATCACCATCGAATTTCAGATTCTGTCCTATGTGAAGTAGACTTGTTTTACAGTATTAAATCCATTAGTTTTGGAACGGATATGACCTTGTTGTCTCTTTTTATATGTTATATAAGTGTGGTGAAAATTTGAGAGTGATTGAATATACTTAATGGTGCCAAAACCATTAATGTCATGAAGTGCATAAAACTGTCATGGTGGGAAAAATTTGTTTTAGTATGCTGTGAAAGGAGCTGAACTTGGGAAGCTATATCCGTGAGTTTTAGCCATTCAATGACATGGTTACATTGTTTTTGATGTTATATAAGTGTGATAAAAATTGTGGAGTGAATGAATATGTCTAAGGGTGTCAAAATCATCATGCAAATTAATGTGGCAGCAAGAAAATGTGAAGTGGTGAATCTGTCCCATTTGGTTCATTAACATGTTCCAGCATAGATGTAGTGCATTTGATCCATAACATTTAGGAAAATGTTGTATGATTTATAATACATCAATTAAGTGAGGTTAGTATACATTTAAGATGTGGAACAAAGGTACGTAGAAGGTTGTATTCGGTTATAGTTTCTAAGTGGTAAGGTTGTTTAGTTAAATTGAGATTAAAGATCTTTATACTACATTAGGTATAATGAACTTATTAATTGAGGATGGTGATTGATATCTTGTATTTTTACAGATTGTTTCACATCTAGGGTTGGGGAGTAATACTTAAGAAACCTAGAAGTAACACACAACCGATCAAAGGTAAATAAAGATTCATGTACAACTACAATGCATAGACATAGTAAATGTGTGATTTATATGTAATACCATTGATCATATGTGCGTAGCAGAGGGCATGCATTACTGTCATTCATGTCCATTGAGCATACATACATGGGCATTGGCATGTGCATACATAATATACAAGCATTGTGATAAATCGTGCATTGCACAACATGATTCTGAGAAAGGAAAATTTTTACTGACCACTACTAGTGCACCGAAGCATGCATGAATTTGCATGGTTTTATGCATGGATTTGCAGGTTCGTGTGCATGGATTTGCATGCTTTTATGATTATTGGCCATTGGATTATGGCAATGTGCAGAGCTCTTTTTCGGTGCATGGGATAGTAGCGTTGGTCAGGGGCCCAAGAAAGAAATAATTTTGAGAGAAATGTTTTGATGCATGGAATTGCATTGTGGGCATAGCATTTTGAGATGCATGACTTGATATTGTGAATTATTCTTTGACATGCATAATCTTTACTTGTTGAGCGTTAGCTCATATAGTTTATGCATTGTAGGTGAGTCTAGTGATACTTGATACCATGGACTTACTGGGCAAGCTGTTGGAGTTCCTACAGGTTCTGAGGATCAGTGTACATGGATGACGACCTGTTGGGTTGATTGTTAACTTATTTGATTTTGTAGTCTATTGTATTAGGTTTTGATTTTATACAATGTGTTACTTTTATAACTTTTCTGTACACGGGTATATAAATATTATGATTGTTATGGGTCCTCTGCAGGTATATATATTAGTCTGTGAGTGGGAAAATATTTATTATTTATTAATATGTTGTAGGAAAAAAATAATAATAATGCATGCACACAACTCTATCATGTTAAATTATACTATATATATAGTTCTGTAGTAATGGGGGTGTTACAGAGTGGTATCAGAGCCCAGTTTGTGGTTCTATAGACTGTCCATGTACATGACCTTTGAAACTAGTGGAGCACAACCATGCCAGTAAATTTTATTTGTTGTATAATTCATTTTGTATTTCATGAATAATATTGGCCATGTGTTTTAAGATTTTGTATAAAATAATGTTGAGGCAGACTCATCAGTAGTAACAGGTACAAACTTTATGGTTGGTATTCTATCTTTAGAGCTACATATTCTCTATTATCTACTACGTATGTAATAAGACTGGATAGGGTACTTGATATATATATATATATATATATTATATATGAGGTCAATTACAATGTTTTAATTCCTTCTGGAGGTTCAAGATCAACTAAATAGATTTTAAGAGTTGTAGGTTAATTTTGTTATATTGGCTAGGATTATGATATAACCTTTTGTGTTGATTGATTTATTGAGAATTATGCATGGTGGATTATTTCAAGATTATTAAGACTTTTAAATTCTAGGTGATGAAAATTTAGAAATTTTATGGAGGCCATAGCAGGAAAATGTTTACTATTTGTAGAAAATAAGGAAGATTGTCAAATTATAATTTTGTATAGTTACCGTGAAAGAGAGTTGTAAGAAAGAGTTATTATCAATCTTTGGGTTGTGTTAGAATTTTTAGAAATGACCAAAGTTTACTAAAAATCCATTTGTGTGATCTTAGATCTCTTGATACATGTTGAAAAGACGTTTTTGGGCATGTTATTGACTAACCAATTGATTTTATCCTGGATATAGTTGTAAGAACAAATCCAATCTCTCTTTTAGTTTATCATATACACCTATTGGAATTCGATGAACCTTAAGTGATATTGTTATAATGTTGAGCAAGGTATTAAGGTTTAGTAATTCTCCTAAACAAGCTCCACTTTATATTCACCTACAAGAAAGATGAATCTTGAGGTTATGTAATTTTTTTTATTGCAACTGAATTGAGTAATAATTTGTAATAAGTACAGATTTCCATATTAAGGTTTATTTGATAAATTAAGATGAGCTACTGTGATCTTGAGGAATGATTTTAAGTTTGAATTAATTATGAATTTCTTGTTGTGCCACTGGTTGACTAATGCCCTAATTATTTTGATATACATGATGAATAATGTGTTTGATAATTCTATATGGGTATGTTTGGGATGATATTCATTGATGATATTTTATTGTATAATGAGGAGAAATATGATTAATCTTTCACTATAATCTTGCAAACTTTAAGAAAGTAGAAATTATTTGTTCGATTTAGTGAATGCGAGCTTTCAGTTATGTAATACAATATTTATTTTGGTACTAGTAATTTTCTTAAGAAAGTGTCCTTGTAACTATTCAAAACTTTGAGGTTGTACTGAAATAGAGAAGACCAATAAATATGATAGAAATAAGAAATATTTTCTGGGTTAGTGATATTATTGGGTATTCAGTCAAAAAAATTTCCTTAGTTGTTACTGCTTTATTTCATCATACATACAGGTATATGAAATTTGAATGGTTCGCTAAGTGGGAAGAAATTTATAATTACTTAAAGAGAATTGAATTGGGCTTCAGTAGTGACTCCAACTTTATATATAAGTTATTTATTGTGTATAGTGGTTTATCTCATTGTGTTTTGGTATATGTTTGATATAATATAGAAAAATTACTCGATACTCTTTGAGTTAATTAGATTATTTATGTAATACTACATGTTACATTACAAAACCGAAGTACTTGAAATATCTATATACTTAAAAGGAGTTTAACCTGAAGAAAGGATATATATTATTAGTAACTGAATATATTGTATGATCCATATAACAACAGATATCATTGGAATAAAATATCTCAATAGACTAATATTCAAAGAAATTTTACATCATAAACTATTATGGGAGTTGAAGGTTGTATAGAGGATGAATTAGAGTAAGTGGTGAATTATCTATTTATTAATATTTTGGTAAGACTAATTTTGTTTGATCCAATTCCAAATGCTCAAAATAAGGTCGATGAAAGGTTAGGATTAAGATGAAAGGTAGAAAAGTCACTTAAATAGATTTTTGTGATAAGTGATTATAATCACTTAATAAGAGAGAGGTGCGAAAATGAGGGATACGAAATTACAAGACTAAGTTTTAGGTAATGATCATGTACCTTTTTATTTATTTTATTTAGTGGTATGAATGATGTTTGTGATCTCAAGAAAATGTACAGATATCGGATACTAGATGAGCTATTATGGAATATATCGTTAATATTTGGTTTGCCACAAAAAAAGGATATATGTAAAAGTTCATATGTTGGAATGACTTAGTTCTGCTTTTATTTTCAGGTGGAAATGGGAAGGCATTCAGAAATTTTGTACATGATAATGGAATTGGGTTATTGTTCATAGGTTATCTGAATATGCTCATTCTTTCTCAATTTACCTTAGGTATTCCATGGAAATCTATGGAAAGACAAATGTATAGGAAGCAGTTAGACTTTATGGTTTATTAGTTCTGATGTAGATTTAAGGTCTTTGTCTACTTCCTAGAAGATCTTACTTCAGGTATTGGTAACAAAATTATATTTTAGTATTGTGATCATCCATGCATCAATGGGCAACCAGGACAAACAAATTAGGCTTTGCAAGATATGCTTAGAGATTGTGCATTAGATTATTGATGTCAATTGAGAAAATTATTTCTTGGGAGGAATTTCTTATCACAACAGTGATAAGGCTACTTGGGATAGTTCTCTATGAGGCATTGTATGATAAAAAATTTAGGTCATCATTTTATTGAAATGAAATTGGTGTTCTTTTAGGTTGAATATGGTTTGGGAAATGATAGAAGTGGTAGAACAAATTGCTAATGTGTGGAAACTCGTTAGAGGTGACCCTAGAGTTATGCAGATTAAAGAGGAATATCGTTGCAATTTATGATAGGGGATCAATTTTTTGAAGGTCTCTCCAATGAAATGGATTGTGCGGCTTGGGAAAAAAAAAATTTTGGGGATGTTACATACAAACTTGATCCTAGGTACATTGATTTATTTTGCATTACTGAGATAATTGAGAATATTGTCTGTAAACTCGACCTTTTTGCATCAATGTCTTGAGTTCACAATGTGTTTCATATGTTCATTTTAAGGAATTATATCATGAATCTATATCATCTATTGAAAAGGGACCAATAGAACTAAATTGAGGTCGGAGATATGAATAAAGACCTATAGAGATTCTAGTAAGGGATGTAAAGTAACTTCAAAATGAGAATATCTCATTAGTTAAAGTACAGAGTAGAAGTCAATCAACACAGAATAAGCTATTTGGGAAATGGAGGATGAAATGAGAACTAAGAATCCTGAACTTTTTCGGTAAGTGAAATTTTGGGGACGAAATTTTATAAGGAGGGGAGGATGTGATACCCGAACCTCTCACAACTCACTTGGCCAATGTGATTCATGCATTATATGCTACTTATATGCTTAATTTATTATTATTTACATTGCATCTTATATAGTATTCTTAATCGTTAGACCTCTAATGCTATCACATGATATAAGTGGTTGAGATCTTATAACCTAACTAAGAAATTCTATATTTAAATAAGAAAAAGAATAGATTGGTCAATATATTAGATATTCATAGGTTATATGTTATAATTTTGGAAGTGTTAAAGGTGTTACTAGTAAGTTTATATGATTCGATTTAATTAGATCGGTGTGTTTTGAAAGTATACATCCATCTGATTAACATACTTGGGATATTGGACATGATATAATGTGATTTAAGTGTCATAATACAAAGTCCATATGTACATATAATTTTAGAAATACAAACTAGACAATCATTTAAGAATCGGATGTTAATCGGTTTGGAGATCGAATGAACGGATATAGGAATTACCTATGGGAATGAATGGTGACTAAGATAGGTTGCAACCAAATAAGAATATGTGAGACACACAAGATTAGGGCTGCAGGATAAGGGAGAAAATCAGATTATACCATTACATGCCACCTCAAACTTTGCCACCTCATGCTTGCTTATTATCCTTAAGCTAACATCTCAAGCTAACACCTCAAACCCTTCACCCTTAAGCCAGGAACAGACCTTCATTTCAGCCATTTTCATCTTCCAAACACACACCTTAAGGTATCCAAGTGCTCCAAATTGATTCCAAGTTGAAATAAAAGCAAGAAAAGCAAAGGAGAAGTGATTACCATCAAGTTTAACCTCAAAATCTGCATAGGTAACACTTATCTACGTTTTGACTTTGGTTTTCAGATTATTATGAATGGTTTTATTATTTACTAAGCTTTCAATATCTCTTATAAAGTGTTAGAAAGTTTTTAGTTAGACTTTGGTGCACAAAGAAAGGGTTTTTGATGACAAACCCTTAATAGGAAATACTTGTGGCAGAAACTGTCACCTTACTGTTTTCTTGTATTTTAGGCTTCAAAAGTGTATGGTATGTTGAATAAAACCTATAATTATCATCATATACATGTTTATATATGGGTTAAGAGTATTGGAATAAATTTTTATCGGTTAGAAATTGAAATAGGGCATGATATTGAAGAGATGCTCAAAAACTATCACCATCAAATTTCAAATTCTGTCATATGTGAAGTAGACTTGTTTTACAGTATTAAATCCATTAGTTTTGGAACGGATATGACCTTGTTGTCTCTTTATATATGTTATATAAGTGTGGTGAAAATTTGAGAGTGATTGAATATACTTAATGGTGCCAGAACCATTAATGTCATGAAGTGCATAAAACTGTCACGGTGGGAAACATTTATTTCAGTATGCTGTGAAAGGAGCTGAACTTGGGAAGCTATATCCGTGAGTTTTAGCCATTCAATGACATGGTTACATTATTTTTTATGTTATATAAGTGTGATAAAAATTGTGGAGTGAATGAATATGTCTAAGGGTATCAAAATCATCATGCAAATTAATGTGGCAGCAAGAAAATGTGAAGTGGTGAATCTGTCTCATTTGGTTCATTAACATGTTCCATCATAGATGTGGTGCATTTGATCCATAACATTTACGGAAATGTTGTAAGAGTTATAATACATCAATTAAGTGAGGTTAGTATACATTTAAGATGTGGAACAAAGGTACGTAGAAGGTTGTATTCGGTTGTAGTTTGTAAGTGGTAAGGTTATTTAGTTAAATTGAGATTAAAGATCTTTATACTACATTAGGTATAATGAACTTATTAATTGAGGATGGTGATTGATATCTTGTATTTTTACAGATTGTTTCACATCTAGGGTTGGGGAGTAATACTTAAGAAACCTAGAAGTAACACACAACCGATCAAAGGTAAGTAAAGATTCATGTGCAACTCAATGCATAGACATAGTAAATGTGTGATTTATATGTAATACATTGATCATATGTGCGTAGCAGAGGGCATGCACTACTGTCATTCATGTCCATTGAGCATACATACATGGCATTGGCATGTGCATACATAATATAAAGCATTGTGATAAATCGTGCATTGCACGACATGATTCTGAGAAAGGAAAATGTTTTACTGACCACTACTAGTGCACCGAAGCATGCATGAATTTGCATGGTTTTATGCATGGATTTGCAGGTTCGTGTGCATGGATTTGCATGCTTTTATGATTATTGACCATTGGATTATGGCGATGTGCAGAACTCTTTTTCGGTGCATGGATAGTAGCGTTGGTCAGGGGCCCAAGAAAGAAATGATTTTGAGAGAAATGTTTTGATGCATGGAATTGCATTGTGGGCATAGCATTTTGAGATGCATGACTTGATATTGTGAATTATTCTTTGACATGCATAATCTTTACTTGTTGAGCGTTAGCTCATATAGTTTATGCATTGTAGGTGAGTCTAGTGATACTTGATACCATGGACTTACTGGGCAAGCTGTTGGAGTTCCTACAGGTTCTGAGGATCAGTGTACATGGATGACGACCTGTTGGGTTGATTGTTAACTTATTTGATTTTGTAGTCTATTGTATTAGGTTTTGGGATTTGTACAATATGTTACTTTTATAACTTTTCTGTACACGGGTATATAAATATTATGATTGTTATGGGTCATCTGCAGGTATATATATTAGTCTATGAGTGGGAAAATATTATTATTATTTTAATATGTTGCAGAAAAAAAAATAATAATGCATGCACACAGACTCTATCATGTTAAATTATACTATATATATAGTTCTGTAGTAATGGGGGTGTTGCAACCGACACGTCCCGTCGATCTGTTTCATCAACGATGGGGAGCTCGGTCGACCTAAACTCGAGATCGGTCGGGTCAGGTCGAGGTAAAAAATACTTGAATCTTTGGGTATTTTTAGTATTTTAATGATATTTCAAGGGCACTAATATAATTTTAGTACTTGGTACATCATTACTCCTCTAGCTTTTTGTGCATTCAATGCAGGAAAAGTTAATTCACACTGTTCATTTCGAATCGGTGTTTCATCCTAGCAATCCGTTCGAGTTACCTTCCCTATATATATATATATAAGTCCCCTCTTTCTTACCGTTCACTTTCACCATCTCTCACAGGGTAAAGCGAACTTGCGAGCTCAAGGCGACCTCAGAACGCAGAGATTTTTCAACTTGTCAGAAATTAAATCTTCGATGTAGCATCATTAGTTTTGAGTTCTTTCTGTTTTCCTTTCTTTCGTTTTTCATTCAATCATTCCCTTTCTTCATTGTAATAATGTCAAACTTTGTTCTTTTGAGCGAACTCTAAGTGAGTCTAATTCGAGCTCTAACGAGTCAAGCTTAAACTCAAGTTCAAGTTCTGGGGACGTTACTGGTCCTCAAGAGGTCCAAGTTGACCCTCTTCATGGAGAGGCGACCTCTAGACCTTCGTACCAAAACTCTGAAGTTATTTTCAAAGGAACACAACTGACGAGGAATTGGACCACATGAATACCAGGAGGACCCAGACTTAGAATCTACTACTTCTTGGGCTTTGATTAGGTCCACAATTCAGGAAACAAAAGTTGCAAACTTTATACATAAGGACTGTAGAATAATAATCCCTGGGAATAGAGATAGGATCGACAAGCCACCTCCTAGGTGCTTAGCTTTTCACATTGTCAGCTTAGAGGCTAGTCTTAGGTTCCCTTTATCCCATTTGATAGAGGATATTCTTACAAGTTTAGATGTATGCCCAGCTCAGCTCCTTCCGAACTCTTGTCGTCACATAATAGGCTTTATTATTTTAATGCCTTATTTCCACCGTGAGCCCTCATTTACACGTTTCTAGCATTTGAATTCCATCAATTCTTCTCCTAAAACTAGAGAGAAAGGATTTTTTTACCTGACTCCAAAGCCCAATCGCAAAATATTGCACCACTTACCTTCTTCCTTGGGTCCCTGGAAGGATAAATTTATTTATCTGAAATCCCCTAGGAATAGGTCATGGAGAGTTCCTCATCAATGGAGAGTTTCTCAACCTCAACCTCAAAATTTAGGTCCCGTCTCCTAAGATGATGACTTCATACCTAATCAACTTATTAGAACTTGGTATGAAGCTCATGATCTTCTTATTGAAGAGGTCCATGCTTTAGCTGACCTTAGCCCTACTCCTATCCAAGCAACTCGAACCTTCAGTAATTCTCTTCTCACTTCTCCTCTTCCCGAAGTCGAACTGAATGAGGTATTAACCTGTTTTTATTTACACTAATTTAGAAATGGCGATTCGTGCATCTATCATTGCAAAGGTCATAAGGGAACAAAAGGATGCTTTATTGACTAGAGCTCATCCTACTATCACTCATTCACCAGCATCAACTCTTGGAGGATTTCTACAAGTCAAGTCGATCCGAGCTCCCTTGGCGCTACACTTCCTTTAGTTCCTCTGATCCAAGTGCCTGCCATAGAAATAGCGACTATAAAGCCTTCCGACATTGTTCTTGATTTTTCTAAGCACTCAAAGGATAAGAAGAATGATTACTCTACCAAATATAAGGGGTCGGGAAGTAGTGCTCAAAATAAGGACAAAGATAAAGAGCCCATGGACTAGGGCAGAGGCTATAAGCACTCCAAGAAGAGCAAGAGCTCGAGAGATTGAGACTCCCACAGCAGTCGATCCAGCAAGCGAGCTTGTAATGAAAAAGACTAAGTTTGCCTAAGGTAAACTAAATGTTGTTATGGCTGGACAAGGGTAAGGAACTACTTGCAAAGATACGCGAGGATGCACAGCCTTCGTCCCTGACACGACCTTGTGATCTTAGTGCACCTCAAGTCGTGCCGCCCTAGGACATCACTGTTGACAGCTCTGTTTTCAAATCAAGTGCTGGGAAGGATTCTTTCAAGCTCTACAAGCATACTCTTCTCCCTATTGATCAATTTAGGCTTGTCAATCTGCCCTTGACTTAGCTAGAAGCAGCAGCTGCTCACCACTCTATGGTGGTACTAAAATTTTTTCTTTATTTATCATAAGGGCATTAGGTTTAACTTCTCCTCCTCTTTTTCTTTCTTATCTCTAACTTTTGTTGCCCCCCTCCCCTTTCTTTTTTTAAATAGAATAATGCCATCATCCATCAATTGACCTTATAAGCAGCTCACTAAAGGTATGAGTGGCTCTCATGAGATGATGAGATCAAAGAGGCCTTGGGGAAGCTTAATACTATTGAAAAGAAAAAACTCAAATCCGAAGATAGAGTTTGCTCCGAACTATGTGGGTAGATTTCTGAGTTGAAGTGTGCTTAGATAATGCTCAGCTAAAAAATGAAGAGTTGCATAAGATTATTGACGAAACTAATTCTCGAGCTAAAGATGTGGAATCAAATCTTCTTCGTAAGTGTCAAGATTCTTTTGATTATGGGTCATATGGCAAGTCATCAAGAATGCATAGTCTTTGATGAATATCAATTGACAATGCAAAAAACACGAATGGATAGTGTTCAAGCTTTCATGAATTTGGACTCATTTACCATTGCAGTAGCTCAAAAGGCTGTTGTCTATGAGTTTGTAGGGTTTATGAAGTGCCAAGCCCAAGCTCCCAAGTTAGAGGCCTTTGTTGAAGGATTTAACCCAGCTCGCCTTGACCCCTTCAAGAATGAGAACCTTGAAGAGCCTGTATTTGAGAATGAAGAAGAAGATGAAGTTGATTAGTTTGCCTATCTTATTAGTGTACCCAGATGTACTAGCGAGGTAGGAGGAACTTCAGGTCAAGGCGAGGACACTGCCATAAAGTTCAATTCTAATAATAATGGGAATGCTGCAGTTGCTGGGGCAAGCTAGGATAGGAGCTTATGAACTCTATTTTTTAGTTTTTGACATCAAGATTTATGTTAGATAGGGCATTCTTTTTGTACATTACCTTGTATATGTTGGGACTTAGAACACTTGTTGTGTAGATTTGAGTGCTTAATGCCTTTAAAGGAGTGCACTTTTATACATCTTTTGTAAGTCACTAAACGACTGTTTTTAGATGATAATGATTCATCTTTCTCTCATTTTTGAAGACTAGGACTTGCAGTATTTTTTGCTTTTAAACTAAATAGGAATTGTTTTGGTTTCGTGAAAAACTTTTGCTCTTATTGATCTCAAAGTTGCATATATTTGGTAATATATAGCGTTTTTTCAATCTCAAGCCACTCAACTGATAATAATAATGGTGAACCTCGAACTTAAATAATTCATAAAGCAAATCAACTAACCTCAAATAGTTTTTTATCAAATTATTATGATCTCATTGAGATTGTTTATGTGCACTATTGATCTCTCCAAATTAGTTTTCTGGGAATTCTCAGATCTGACTCCAGTTCGTTTTGAACGTGATTATCTTCCTCAGGTCGTTCTGAGCTTAGTGATCCTTCACATACTACTTCCAGTTCTTTTACCATGATCTCTTTTAGACCATTTTGGTCTCTTCACTTACAATCTTTATGAGATTGTATTTTTTTCATGGCTACAATTTTTTTAGGTCCTTTTCGGCCTCCTCGCTTACAATCTTTATGAGATCGTATTTTTTTCATGGCTACAATTTTTTCAGGTCCTTTTCGGCCTCCTCGCTTACAATCTTTATGAGATCATATTATGTTCCTGGCTATAATTTTTTTCTGATCATTTTAGCTTCCTTGATTACAATCTTCGTGAGATCGTATTATCTTCCTAGCCATGATCTTTTTTAAATCATTTTAGCCTCCTCTCTTACAATTTTATGAGATTATATTATCTTTCTAGCCATGATCTCTTTCAGATCGTTTTGGCTTCCTCGCTTATAATCTTTGTGAGATCATATTATCTTCCTGGCCATGATCTTTTTTAGATCATTTTAGCCTCATCGCTTATAATCTTCGTAGATCGTATTATCTTCCTACCTACATTCTTTTTCAGATTATTTTGGCCTCCTCGCTTATAAGCTTCATGAGATCATATTATCTTTATGGCCATGATATTTTTCAGATCGTTTTGGTCTTCTTGCTTATAATTTTTGTAAAATCGTATTGTTTTCATGGCCATGATCCTTTTCAGATCGTTTTGGCCTTCTTGCTCACAATCTTTATGAGATCGTATTGAACTAAAGGATTTTTCAGGCTATCTTACCTCTTCATAATATTACTCACATCATTTACATGGTCATGTGGACTAAGACAAGAGTAACTAGAACTAGACAGTTCTTTCATTCAATATAGGATCAGTATGTACACAAAATATGATCAATATGAAAGAGAACCACGTATAACATTATCACGCTTATGCATAAAACTTCCTTAGGTTATGAATATTCCAAGGTCGTGGGAGCTCCTTGCCTTACATTTCCTGCAGCTTATAAGTTCCTCGCTTCAAGATTTGTATCACTTTGAAGGAACCTTTCCAATTCAGGTCCAACTTCCCTACATGCTTCGAAACTTCTACTTTTTTCAGTACCAGGTCATTGAGTTAGAAATGTCTATTATGCACTTTCTTATTATATGCATTCTACATCCAGCTTTTAGCTGCTTGGATCTGAATAAAAGCTCGATCTCTCTTGTCATCTATAAGCTCTAAATCAAGTCCATATACCATGCAATTTACTTTGGGATCATACTGCAAAATTCTATGTGAGGCCTTCCCGATCTCCACTGGGATCACTACTTCTGAGCTGCACACTAAATCGAAAAGGGTTTATCCTGTTTCAGTTCTTGGGGTCATGCGATATGCCCACAAGATGCTTGACAATTCTTCTACCCAATAAGACTACCCCTTCTAGGCGCGTTTTTAGATATTATAGTATAATCCTATTCATGACCTCTGTCTGTCCATTTGCTTGCAGTTCCCCACGACAGTGAAGTTCTATTGAATTTTCATTTCTATTAAACTGGTATACAATTTTTTCCATAAAAAGCTCATGACCTCATTTTCGGTTATTTTAGCTACTGTCTCAGCCTCTATCCACTTTGAGAAATATTCCACTAAGCATGATGATGAATTTTTTCTAAGTTCTAGCTGGAGGGAAAGGCCCTAGAATATCCATCCCCATTGGTTAAAAGACCATGAGATCGATTGGGGTTACAGGTTGGTGAGTTAAGTTTGCATGGAATTGACACTTCTCATACCTCTTAGCAAACTTTAGAGCATCCTTAGCTAGAGTTAGCCAAAAATAACCTTGGCGTAAATTTTTTTGGGCCAATAATCAACCTTCTGAGTGATTTCCATAGCTCTCTTCATAGATTTCTCTCATCACATAGAGTGCTCGAAGTGGTCCTCCAAAATGATCTCTTATATACTTTGTCATCTATCATTTGGACCAAGATGCCCTTACCAACATACGTTTAGCTTTAATAGGATTCGTTGGTAGATCTCCCGACCTCAAGTACTCTTTCAATCCATCCATCCTCTTTGCTGGAGTAGTTATTTGAAGTATTAGGCCCTCCTTGAGATATAGTTCTACTAGACCCTTTTAAGCTCCGATCCCAGATTGCTTGGCCACTAAAATGATCACTTTTTCTTGAATTAATGCCTAATATTGTGCTTGTAAGCCTTGCCAGAGCATTTGCTTTCTCATTCTTTGTGCATGGGATTTGTTGCAGTTGTAAATATTTGAAGTACCGCATTAAATGTTTTACCTTTCCCAAGTACTCCATCATAGATTTAGAATCAGTGTAAGTAATAAGATATCTCACAATACATTTCTATGCCATTTTCAGTCCTGCAATTAGGGCTTCATTTTTTGCCTTATTGTTGGTGATATCAAACTCGAACTTCAAAGTGACTTCGACCTCGAAGGAGTCAGGGCCTTGCAACAAAATTCCTACACCACCTTCTTTCGAGGTGGCTGACCCATCTACATGAAGTAACCACGTCTTCTTTTCTTGAAGAGCTAGTTCTATCACTATGACCTCACTGTAGTTCTGCTCTAATATTTGATGTCAAACTCCCCAAGCTCAACTGACCATTTCATTAATCTACCTGAGACCTCTGGTCATCCTAAAATCTATTTCAAAGGCTGATTGTTCAATACTATGATCTCATATGACTAAAAGTACAGCCTCAATTTTCTTATTGTAACTACCAAAGCCAAAGCTAGCTTCTCTACCTCTAGATACATTTCCTTAGCTCCTTGTAATAGTTTGATAACATAATAAACCGATCTATGAACTCCCTTATCCTTTCTTACTAGTACCGAACTGATAGCATGAACCGATACTGCTAAATATAATAAAAGAGGTTCTTATTTTTTAGTTTTAATAACAAAGGCAGAGACAACAAATATTATTTATGGTCTTGGAAAGCTTGCTCACATTCATCTATCCATTAGAAGTTTGTAATATTTCTCAAGATTGCGAAAAATGAAAGGTTCCTATCTGCTAATCTGGATATGAATATGTTCAAAGATGTTACCTTCCCCATGAGCTGTTGGACCTCTTTTACCGACCTGGGGGAGTTTATTTTTAGGATAGCCCTGATCTTTTCTAGATTCGCCTCAATACCTCTTTCTTTGACCATGAACCCTAAGAACTAGACCCCTCAAACTCCGAACATGCACTTGGTTGGGTTTAACTTCATGCCATAAGCTCTCATAATTGAAAAAGCTTGTTCAAGATGTTCAAAATGATCTTTCTCCCTTGTACTTTTAACTAAAATATCGTGAACATACAC
Organism: Paulownia fortunei; assembly: GCA_019321725.1. NCBI lineage: Eukaryota > Viridiplantae > Streptophyta > Magnoliopsida > Lamiales > Paulowniaceae > Paulownia > Paulownia fortunei. The sequence goes on from CM033108.1 coordinate 14,966,877, forward strand.
TTCCATTGTCTTACCAATCTGATCCTTGAACATGAGGTTCACCAACCTTTAGTAAGTTGCACCAGCATTCTTTAACCCAAATAGCATCACCCTCTTTTCAGTTATAATAGCTATTTTAGCTCGATCCTCTTATGCCATGAAAATTTGGTAATAGCCTTGATAGACATCTATCATGCTTAGCAATGCACATCCTGCTATAGAGTCCACTAAGAGGTCGATTCGAGATAGTGGATAGGGATCTTTGGGACATGATTTATTCAGATCGATGAAATCATTACACATTCTCCACTTCCTAGCTGTCTTCCGCACAACCACCACATTTGAGAGCCAATCTGTGAACTAGATCTCCATTACATATCCCGTATCTAAGAGCTTATTTACTTCTTCCTCAACGATCTAATTCCTTTTCGTTCCAAAGCTTCACTTATTTTGTTTTATTGGCTTGATGGAGAGATTTATATTCAATCGGTGTACTATGACTTTTGGGTTTATCCCTTAGAAATCTAAAGGTTCCCAGGCAAATATGTCCACATTCTCCCTCAAGAATTGAATAAGCATGAGCTCGAGCCTCAGGTTCATGTGGGACCCGATCCGTGTGAACTTATCTGGGTTATTTGGCTCTAATTACACCATTTTGTAATGCTCAGAAGGTTCAATTTTGAACTCCTCTGATCTTGCCTTCTTGTTCGATGCCTCTCTTGAGGTCATTCTGATCTTGGTCTGAATAGCTTGTTTTGTTGTTTGCTTCTCCACCACCTTATGTTCTCTCTTTTTCAAAGAGAGATTATAGCACTCCGAAGTACTTTTCTGATCACACTTGACCTCGCCTACACCAGTTCTTGTTGGGAGCTTCAGCTTAAGGTGATAGGTCGACTCTATTGCTTGGAGTTAGTTCAGTCCTGGCCTTCCTAGGTTCACATCGTAAGCAAATGATGCATCGACCACCAAGTACTTTACCATAACTGTCTTTCTATAAGGCTCTTTCCCTAGTGAAGTTGGGAAGTCGACTGTGCCCAGTGGGATGACTTAACTTCCCCCAAAGCCTATAAGCAGAGTGTTAAAAGGGTAGATTGTTGTAACATCCAACTCTATTTTTCTCAATACATACAAAAATATTGCATATACTAAATTTCCATTATCAACTAGTACCTTTTACACCACAAAATTGGTGATGTCCATTATAATCACCATGGGATCATTCTAACCTACTTCTATCCTCGCTAGGTCACGATCATGAAAAATAATGGAGATTGAACTTTGTATGTTCAGCACTTCATGACCTCTCATTTTCATGCTAGTTCTTAAGGACCTGAAATGCTTTTTTCTAGCATTGTGAGAATCTTCTCCACTTGGGCTACCTACTATCATCTGGATGACCCCTCTCCTGGGTAAATTATCCCTAAGAAGGTCCTGTCTGGCATGGGAGCGCTCTCTGGGGCCACACTGTTCTCTTCGACCCCGCGACCTCTTAGCCTACTTCGGGATCATCGAGTAGGAGGTGACCTACAAAGTTGGCCTTTTTCTTCTCTAAGTTATGATCCATCTCTCATAACAAAATTTTGCAAGTACCCTTGTTGAACGTCTTTTGATCTCATTATTTAGTTGAACACAATCCTCCGTATCATAACCATGGTCCTTGTGGAAGTGACAATATGTTCTAGTGTCCCTCATTCCTGAAGTTGTCTTCATCTTTTTTGGCTACTATAACATATTAGAGTTCTCTATCAACATCAATGTATGCACTATATGTGTGTTTATGAACTGTAGTGATTGTAACTTGCCAGTCGAGGATAATTCTAATCTCGACCTTGATCTTAATCTTTCTCAAATCTAAATCGAGGTCTCTTTTTAGGATCCTTTATCTTTTTTTCTCTTGGGTTTATCTGAGTTGACTCTTGATCCTTTAGGGCATTAATCTCTTCTTCATGTATGTAACATTGGGTTATTTCCATCAAGTGTTCCTTATCAAGCGGTGGGTCTCAAGCTAGGGCCGAAGTGAGAGGTCCTTTCCTCAGCCCATGGATTAAGATATTGGTCATCATGTCAATCCTCATATCTTACACCTCCAAGGCCTCATTATTAAATCTATTCATGAAGCCTTGAAGGGGCTCATCTTCTTTCTATCTGATGGTAAAAAAGTGTGTCGCAGACCTCCTAACTTGTTTTTGGCTTGTGAACTGATATAGAAATTTTTATGTCAGTTGTTCATATGATACTACGGTCCCTATGGGTAGTCTCATGAACCATTCTTGATCTCATCCTGTCAAAGTAATGATAAAAATTCAAGCATTCATGGCCTCGATGGCCAAAGGCAGTTAACTGTTCCTATGGATCCCTATTTTCATCATATATGGGGAGATCTGGCAGCTTGAAATTAGGTGCGACAACTTCTACTAAGATATCCAGGGAGAAAGGGGATCCTCTCTTTTGTAAAGCTGATGTTACTACCCCCTCATCTTCAGGTCCTCTAGTTTGCTTGTAGCTTGCTCAATTTATTCACTAAGCTCATTTATATCCATTCTTGATTGCATTTCTTCTCTGTATGCTCTGTTCTTTAGCTTCTCTGGAACTCTCGTATGAGGCCTCATTGCTTGGCTTGCTATATCCTCAGCCTCATCCATGTCCAGTCGGATCTTTCGAGCCTTTTTATCTAATGCTTTTTTTTCCTAGAGAGTTTCTTGGGAATGAGAAGTCATCGGGCGTTTACCTTTCCTCTTCCTCTCATCCCAGATTTGCCTACTGATGTCTGTTACTAATTTTTCAAAATCACTAGCTTTCATGTGGATCACAGGTTCTTCCTCTTCAGGTTGGTTGTCACGAAATTGAAGGGAATGAGAGGGTAATGGTGCATGTTATGGTGGCTCTATTATCTTCTTAAGTATCTCTGCTATACTTGGTTCTGCCTCAAGTTTCCCACAGATGGAGCTAACTAACTTTGGGAGAAAAATCAGTGTACTTGAGTCGGGTCGAGGTGATCTAAGCTCGTGTACTTGAGTTTGGAATGACCTGAAAGGCTAACACACATTAGGCTCGCTCGCTGGGGTAGCCCCTAGTTAAAACCCTCTGATACTCAAGTTAGTTAGGTCTTGAGGTCAAAAGGAACTAGTAAACAAAGTGAGTAAATAATGTAAAAATTATCTTATGAGACCTGTGTACTAGGTATTTATACTAATTGATCCTCATAGGCCATACAGGTTAGGGTCTAGATATTATGATTTGGTCGACTGACATGTCCCATCAGTCTACTTCATCAACGGTGGGGACCTCGGGTTGATCCAAACTTGAGATCGGGTCGAGTCGAGGTAAAAAATACACGTATCTTTAGATATTTTTGACATTTTAGTGATATCTCAAGGGCACTAATGTAATTTTAGTATTTGGTACATCACTATGCAAATTATAGTGTAATCTTTGGAGACTCACTAGTAAGATAAACACATCAATTGTTGTTGTCCAATAAAAATATGAATGGGATGAAAAATTATGTTGGTTGATTGATGAAATTGTTTCTCTTACAGCTTGCCTTGCATGAGTTGATTAATTATACCTAATTCTAGTGCTCCATGCCTTCAAAAATAGATACTTAGATTTGAGTTGGATGTTATGACAATTGACATTGTGAAAGATATTAGCTTAGTTGTATAACTAACGTTTAGGCTTATGTTAAGATATTAGCTAAAGTTTAGGCTTAATTGTATAAGCACAATTTTAGGCCAATTATATAGGTTAACTTTGTACTTGATTTTATTTTCCTATTTTGTGTATCTCTTAGACTATAAATATTAGGTTGTACAGATTCTAAAGGAATATACATACTCTCACAAATTCTCACTGTCGTATCTTTTTTTTAATCAAAGTTATCATGGTATCAAATGCCATAAACAAATTATTATGCCCTTTTTTTTCCTTCTGATTCTTTATTTCTTGCACAACATACTTAAATGTTTTTTAGGTTGTCTCTATTCCAATTGTTTATCTTCACACATCTCAAACTTGTCCCAAATTCATTTAATTTTATCTACTGTTCATCTTAATTCAAAAATACCTTCACAATAATGTCCACCACTGACACTCGATCTACTATATCCCTTTTGATATTCTTTTAAATAGCACAAATTATGTCACTTAGTCCCAAACTATGTCCAGTTTTCTTAAGGGTATAAAATTATGGAGAATTGTTACTGGGTATATTAAAGCTCCTACATAGGGTAAAGAATAAACACTTTAAAGAATATGGGGAATGCTTTGAAGAATAAGATTGCAAAAACCATCCAATCATTACTTGGTTGTGGATATCAATTCAAGTAATTTATGAAGAATTCAGGTATTATGAAACAACAACAGAAATTTGGGACACGTTAAAAAAGTGGTATGTAACAAGTGACCTGACTTTTAGATATCATCTTCGAGTTGTTCTTCATCGTATAACCCAAGAGCCGGGTTAATCTATCCAAGATTTCTATGCTCAGATATATTCTATTTGGGATTAAATTGCTATATGAGAACTTATTTGGGACACCACAGAGGATGCACAATAATTTCAGAAATACAAGAATAAGGACCAATTGATTAAATTTTTGATGGCTTTATGCGATGAATTTGAGCATACACGGGCTCTTTATTACACATGGCTCCACTACTCACTCTTGATTAAGTTATTGCTCAATTAGTTTCAGTAGAAACTCATCTTGGATCCATTCGATCTCAACGTGGTGATTCAATTATGGTAGTTTTTGATGCTCATTCCAGTCTTGTAGTTGTTGCAGTTGCATCCTCATCTAATGTTGAATCTAACAGTTCTATTGAATGTTGTTATTCTAGAAAACCTGGACATCATATTTTAGAGTATCAAAAGTTGGCTTGAAAATAGTCTTTTAGTTTTACCACTACTTAAAATAGATCTTCAAAGCATTGAAATTCTCCATGACTTATTGCTTCTATTACTACTACTACTACTAATTATGATGCTCCTGTTTTTATTAGAGCAATGTCCGACAAGTCAATTGATCTAGCTATCCTTGTACTATTGTGAATTAATCTTATTCATATTAATATCATTAAATAGTAATCTTCATCTTAAATTGATCATAAGAATTAAATGAAGTTCTTATATCACATATATGATGGCGATCATGGAATATGTCTCTAAGATTGTGATCTTAAAATATTCCAAGTCAAGAATCAATGTGATATAACATTATTGATCCCGCTGAGACTTGTGCATATGATATAGGCTCAAAAGGATGATATCTCATTCCATAAGGATTGGCATGGTGACATTAGTGTATGTATACAGGTACTTGTTTAGGAACAAGTACATTGAACAACCCCGCTTGAAAATTTCTAATTAAAAATATTCTATTGTTGAATGGGATGCAAGAATTAGTCCTTGGACTTGAGGCACCATGGTAACCTTATGCATGATATGTTGCACTTTGATGTATTTTCAGATTTCATGACAATCACAAAAGGTTTATGTTGGGTGTACTAACTTTGTGTATGGAGGTATGAGTGACCAATAAAAGATCCATCATCTATTGATGTGGTCCAACTTTGGACCAATTTGAATCTTCGAGAATAGACACCTTGTGGTTCTTCCTCATTAGGGAATAATTGCAATAAGGTTCCTACTTGCAACACAATGATAAGAGTTAAGGGTCCCCAGGGTTGTCTCAATGATAACCCTCCAATGCTCAAGTAGTAATAGAGCGAGAAATAATCAATAAAAGACTAGAAGCTATAAATATCCAATCTAAATGACGTACCTCATCAAATAGCATGGAGAGGATATTTATAGGTGTTTATCATGAAATCTGGGCCCTATCTTAGGCCTATTGGGCCAATTTGCACTCTATTAGGTTAGAATTTAATATTTTTGGGTTTAGTCAAATTATGCCCATCATATAGCCTCCAAACTTCTAGGTGGGCTAATGTGAGCACAGTTCGATTGGAAGTTAGTAATTTTGGGCAGGACTAATGACTTTTTATTTTTTAGATGAAATAGGCCTTCTTCTAATAGAGATGGGTCGAGCCTACTACGGCCTCCAGTGCTCGGGTTGGGCAATGCCTTTCTAATTTTTTACTTTTTTAGGCAAGGACAACTTTATCTTAATCTCAAGTTTTCATTTTTTATCATACTTTGAGCGAAGTTGTGCCTTGCTTGGGTTTCTGTTAGGCGAGGGTAGCCCAGGCTTCCAATGTTATTATGTGGTATTGTTGGTGCAGAAGTTCCAGATAGTGGAGCTTCAGCCCCCCAAGTCTATGTTACTGAGAAAGCTTGATGTGTCTTGAACAAGATTTAGGCTTTTTGATAGATTTAGCCTTTGTTTATTAGGAACTTTAAGGTTTTCCAATTTTTTGCTTCAGATTTTCTACATTCGAGTTCCATGATAGCTGCATCCCCTTTATTCAGTTGTTTGCTACATCAGGGTACCACCCTTTATTAAATGTGTTTAAGTAATGAGTTAGATCAGTTAGATAAATAGCATACTGTTCATAAGATGTTTCTTGATTCTAGTGCCAACTATATATCTTTCTGGCCTTTTAGAGAAATATCTTAATTCTATGGTGTGTTTTCCAATGACAACCTTGATGAGAGAGTGTGTGATACCCAAGGCTAACTAGAGAATTTTATTGACAACTTTGAAGATATAATGATATTCGAGGCCAACTATACCTTTCTTGGCCTTAATGGAGTAACTTTAACTTTCAAATTTTGACTTTTGTCAATAATCCTATATATATCTTGGTTTTCATCAATAATCTACATAGCCCCCCACTCTCAAGTAAGCTTTAGAATGAAAGTTAGTTGTGAATTAGTTGCTTGGTGGAATTTAGGAGATTTATTCTGAAAGGTATTCAACTTGTTAGTCTCATCATTTGAAGAAAAAATTATTCTTCTATCAATATCCCATTTTTTCATTTTATTTTCAATATATTCTTTTTTTTATACAACTATAAATGCTAGACTCGGCAAATGAGGAACCTGCTTGGGTGAGGCCAAATCAAAAGCTGGGCGAGGCCATTCGGATAAGGCCAGATTAAAAGATGGGTGAGGCTAGTCAGGCGAGGCCTTCCCGAAAAGGACAACTCGAAAGCAGTACAAGGCTATCCAAGCTAGGCTAGCTAGGCAAGGCCATCTGGGTGAGGCTATCCAGGCAAGGACATCTAGGTAAGGCCATTTGAGTGAGGCCATCTAAGCGAGGCCTTCCGAGTGAGGCCATCCAGGGGGTAAGGGCCATCTAGGTAAGGCTAGCTCAAAAGTTGGGGAGAAAGTTTTGTCTCCCTCTTACCTCTTTGACTTCGTCTGTTGAAAAGTCTTGATTTTCTAACTTCCACCATTAAATTCATTAATTTTCAGTTGGAATGATAAATTCCACAAAATGGGTTTGATTTTGGTCAATAACCTCAAGGAAGGAGTTTGAAATCTCCGGGGCCAACTATAGCTTTTTTGGCCTTAGGGGAGGCACATTAACTTCTGGGGCTATGCTACTTCACATGTTAATTATTGAACCTCAATCGAAGCTTATGGCTTTAGGGGGCTCTTACTTTTCTCTTATTTAAAAATTTTCTAACTTTTTATGCAATCCAACAATCGATACTTTATAGTGAAATTAATTACTAGGAATAGAAAATATATATTCATTCCCCTCATAAGGAAATTGATGTAAAAGAAATTGCATAAATAATTTTACCTCTTTGGTTTTATGAGAGATATTTTTGCACCCTTATTATATCAACTAACTTTTTTCAAATCAGCAACGTTTGCTGAAGTAGTTTGCTCATCATTGTCTTTTTTGTCGACTCTCTTTCATCCTTCTCAAGGTGTTAGTGTAGCATTTATGAGTCATCCTAAGGTCACTCATAGCATCTTTTATCCTATCGAGAGTGGAGAACTTGATATTTGTGTAGTTGCCTTGATCAGAGCTTGGAGTTGGTTGGGTTGTAAAGTTAGTTAATGCCTTTGATCAAGGTATGGAACGTTGATTCTTTGTGATATGATACAGAATTGGCTGACATCATTGGTCAAGTCTTTTGATTAGGATATGGTGTTAGTTTAATCCCCTATTTATCTTTCTCTCGGGTTTATACTAGTTGTCATTTACCTTTACTTATATTGTGATCTTCACTTCACATATTCTTGAAGTTGGAGCCTCTTTTTTCTTGAATGACTAAAATGATATCATTTTTGCGAAAGATTGTGTGCGAGTAGCTTGGCCTCTAACTTTCTTTTTATTATGAAGCCTTCTTATCTCTTCTTAATCCTCAATTTGGTAGATGTTTAGATTTCTACTAGAAAACATGGCTAACAATGCCTTCTTTACTTCTCCCAGGATAATTGTTGTCGGGGATATGCTGAATTTTACTTCATATTAGTGCACTCTAAATAGAGGCTCTTGCTTTCACATCAGATTGTTCTCTAAGGGGAGGTGTTTATCACTCCAGGGAAGATGCTTGTTGTTGGACTTCATGAGTGTGTTCCAAGTGGAGGCATTTATCTCCAAACTTGAGGAGTGCACTCTGGGTGGAGGCGTTTGTCACTGAACTTGAAGAAGAAGCCCTTGGGGAAGATGACTGTCATTGTATTAGAAAGGATGTTCTTAGGGGTATGCTTTCTCACCAAGTGAACACTTGGGTAGTTTTTGTTGTTGCTTCTACCTTTACTCAGATCTTCCTCCCTAGGGAGGGACTTTTCCTATATTAGACTTGCTTTATTAGAAATCAGGTAGGCCCCCGGTGCTCGCTCCAAGTTAATGTTGGCTGCATATTATGGGACATCATTTCTCTGCTTTGATGATAACCACCGTAAGGGACATGTTTTCCACTAAATGGCTATCGATGTTGAATAGTGTTGTAGGTTATGCTGTATGGAATTTCTCCACTTCTTCAGCTTCCACCGCACGTTATTATTAGGACATAGATATTCGTCTATGGGAAAGGGACTTAACTGCCAACTTGCACTCAATTATCAGCTTTCTTCTTTATAGTTCTCTCTGTTTGGGCTCTTCTCTCCCAATCTTGGTTCTCTCGGATGCTGGGGAAGAACCCTAGCATTGTTAGAATAGTATCTACTAAAATTATTAGGGTGGAAGCTTTTGACTCTTGAGACCTTGTGGATGGATGCTTGTAAAGTTGTCGGGGCATGAACTCTTAAAGCTATAAGGATAAACACTCTTTAACTTCAAAAGTTATTGGGTGAGCTTCTAAAGCCCGAGGGTATGAGCTCCTTAGGCCACGAGGGCATAAGAGTACGATGGCATGAATGCATAATGGTATGAGGATGTGAGGGCGCATGGGCGTAAGTATACAAGGGCACATAGGCGTAAAGATGCGAGGGCACAATAGCATGAGGATGCGAGGGTAAGGGGACACGAGGACATGAGAGCGCTAGATCATGAGGGCACGAGGATACAAAGGCACAAGGTTGTAAGCTCATGGTGCAACGAGGGTGGATGCTCTTAGAAGTCGCTGGACGCTAGCTCCTAACTTCATGAAGCTTTTCTCGGCATAATAGATTGTCGCTCTTGCTATCACTCTTGTTAAGGTATCTTCTATCTATGCTAAGGGATTCTCTTAGGTGCTTTGTAATACTGTCACTTAGCTAGCACTGCTGATCCATTAAGTTGTTGCTAGGCTTTTCCTCATGAGGGGAGTTTACGGTAAGTTATTTGGATATTCTTCATTCTTGCTAACTTCTTATATGTGTATGTGTTCCTGTGGGGAGACACTTTGCTGGAAAAAATTCTTAAGTTATGAGGCTTCTCTTACTAAGCTCCTTGCTCGAGGGATGCATGATTCTACTAGAGTGAAAACTTTTGAGATTGTTGGTACGAAAGCTTCTGAAAGCTCCTAATAATACTTAGGTAGAAGCTCGTGTGATAGTTGGTCTACTCCACTTCCATTAACTACTACTTCTTAAGGGATGCCTTTGACGTTAGCTTCTTTGGCTTTAGATCTTGTTAACATTCTCAATGTCAAGATAGGGAGTTCCCACAGATGGCGCCAAAATGATGTGGATCCTTAGAGATCTTTGAATCTTTGAGAATAGATTCCTCGTGGTTCTCCCTCATTAGGGAATAATCACAATAGGGGTTCATGGCTGCAATATAAATAAATAGTTAAGGTTCCCTAAGAAATAGAACGAGAAATAATATAGTGGGAAATAATTAATAAAAGACTGGAAGATGTAAAAGTCCAACGTAAATGACGTACCTTATCAAATGGTTGGAGAGGGTATTTATATATATTTATGATGAGATTTGGGTCCTATGGGCGCTTGCTTATCATGGGCCCAGTGGACCTATTTGTACTCCATTAGGCTAAAATTTAATATTTATGGACACAGTCAAATTATGCCCATCACATATCTAGATAAATAGGTGAATCTCCCATGTGTTCCATTATACTTGACTCTAAAATTTTTGGCCAAGGTTGGATGGAAATTAAAAATGGGATTTTTTAATTGTTCATCATCGAATCAAGCTACTAGGAATAGAAACATAGTTATTGAGCTATTGAGATTTTGACTAATAATCTATGCCCTAAGCTCAATCGGGAAATTAGATGACGAAAGGATTGTACTTGCATGGTATTCATAATTGGAAAAAGTTCGAACTTTCACCTAAGACTAGAAGTCATGACTCACTGTTAGATATTTTCCATGACTTGTAGGTTCTTGGAATTAAAAGATTAATTATAAGAGGATTAATTAATTAGATTAATTAATCAGAACAATTAAATTGTTCAACTAAGTCATAAAGATTGATGAGCCAACGACTAACTTAGAGTGAACTAAGGGTTCACACACTAAGTTGGAAAGAGTACACTTCTAACTAGATTATATCCAGGAGTTGAATCAAATTAATTAATAGAGATTAAATAATTTAGGGTTCAAAATTGATTTAAGTAGGATATTAATTAATTAAATAGGGTATAAATTAATTTAAGAAGTTAAATTAATTTATTAGATTAAATAATATGATTATTTAATTGAACCTAATATAGTTAGGAGTCTTACATATGATCATGTTAATTAATTTATATGATCAATTAATTAATTTGGGTATATTAAATACTGAGATTGTTTAATATGTTCTCATATGATTAGAAAGCCCAAATTGAACTAATTAATTAAGTTGGGCTTATTTAATTAATGGGAATTAATTAACTGGACTTAACTAAATTAATTGAAGTCCAAGCCCAAGCTAATGGGCTCGTAGGAGGCCTATTAAGAAGTTTAATAACAAATTAAACTCATCTTAAAGTTTGATGGAAAGAAGAAATCAGATAAAGAAATTAGCAAGAAGAAACCCAGTAGGATTAGGATTAGAGGAGTCTAATATAAGGACTCCTCCTAAAGTGGTCGATTCTTGTAGAAAACAAGAGAGAGAAATCGGCAAGCTCTCTTGAAGAGAAAAGTTGTCATCTTCTTCCTTCTTCTTAGTTTCTTTCTTTCATCAAAAGGTTCCTCCTTTTGGTCATGGTTCAATTCTTCTATTCACTAGTTGAATTAAGAATTGAACTCCACATATTTTAGAGTAGAATAAGGCCTTTTGAATCTACTAGCATGGATTCAATTAGTGTAGAAATTTCCAACATGTGGATACGCTCAGAGAAGTAATACTTAGGACTCTAAGCAAACCGCTTCCAATATGAGGGGTTCTGAATCAAGCTTCGCGAATGCAGTTCGTGGATGGATTCAAGATTCACGAAGGAGTTTGCGGAAAGAAAATGATTTGAATCATTTCTTGCATCTTCATCAGTCGGAGTACCAATCAAGGTAAATGTTTCTAAAACCTTCTTGGTATAAGTATCAGAAAAATACACAACTGAGTAATCGTGAAAGGGTTACAGGATTAGTTTATCACATGTGATGTACTGTATATTTTTTATTTTTGAAAAATTTAAAATTTGGCTATGTATACGTTCCTTGGGATCGAGGGAACCTAATAGTGGTATCAGAGCTAGGTTACTTTTGATTATGTTTATTTAATATATGTGATAAATCAAATATTTATATGTGCGATTGATTTTGAATCAATATAATCTTTGTTTGGGATTAATTTTATTAATCATTTTAATTGTTAAAATATTTTAAGAAATGAGATGAATTAAGAAATTAGATTTCTTGATTCAAGATTTTCAATATATGTGAAATCTTGAATTTTTTGAAACGTGACATGAAATAAAAAATAAAAAAAATAATTTCTTGATCAAAATAATTTCTTGATAAGATCAAGAAATCAAGAATTCTTAAAGATTTTGTGAAAACCTTGAATTATTGGACAACATAAAAAAATCGGGGTTGTGGACCACTCGACGTGTGATGTGGGTTATCGGTTGACCGGCACTAGGTAGCCAATTAGGCAGTAGGCTGACTGAACTCCAAGCACTGGAGCGCTAGCATATGGCTCTATGGCGCCTGTTAAACACCTGACATGCGGGTGCCCAACCACTCGACGGGTGGGCTGCCCAAGGCACCCGATAGGTCCTAGACGTGCGGGCACCAAGGCACATGATGGGTGCCTCAGGTAGCCCATCGTGTGCATAGCCTACCACCTGATAGGTAGTCTCTTCCCATCTTGTTGCGTAATTATTACGTGAAATTTTTTATTTTTTATTTTAAAATTAAATATTAATTTTAATTAAATAAAAATTACTTTTTGTGAAAAATTATTTTTTTAAATCCCAGATTTGAAAAAAATAGCACATTACGTAATCGATAAATTTACATGCTTTATATGATTATTTGTTAAGCATGTTGTTAGATGATCATGAAGCATAAGCCAATGTGATTGGTTTAATTTTATGCACTTAATGGTTATTTTTGGGTTTTGATTAAAATAAGGCCTACGAGTCTCGCCTTTTTGTAGTTTTTGTTCTTGTTGTTCTTGTATCTTCCTTCTATGTATCTCCCCTTTGAATTGTTTCAAAATTTTATGTAGTTTTAGCAAATATAATGAGAGTAGAATTAGGTGATGAGGTGTACCGTTTTGCAATTTGGTGGACATTACAAGAAAATAGAATGAAGACAGAGGAGAAGTGAGGAATCAAGGCCTATAAATGGATAGGTCTATTTTACATTTTAATTATCACTATAGATTGACCTTTAGTTGATATCATGACTTGTGTGTTCAATGTGTGTTTTTCTAGTATTTTATTTTTTAAAAAAATCAAGCGTATTTTTTTATGGGTCCATTGAAAGCATGAAAAATGGTGGCTGAGTAAAGGGTAATTGTAACACTCTTAAGATGCATTCCTATTTTTTGCATAACATGGTAAGTTTGTGAAGTTTTTAACAAATGTTTGTGAATTACCAATTATTTTTATTTTTTTTAAGTCGTTGAGGTACTTCCAACTTCAATTATTAAAATTAAGCTTGAATAATATGGTTTTATTGATGATGGGTATTGTTTTGGACTTTGATGTTGTTATTTGGTTAATATATTTTGCGATAATTATACTCAAATTTTGTTTTGCACATATAGTTATATTATTCAGTGTGAAGACAATCATGTCAAAATAGATAGTTCTTATGCCCTTGCTCTAATCATCACTTGGATCTTCAACATGTAGGGGTTGAGCATTAGAACTTTTACTTTTGGTCTGTCGAGGCGAACGACTGATAGTGCACCACTAAAACAATGATTAAGGCATTAGGCTTTCTAGCACCATTGCCAAATCAGCTTGTTCCCTATATGATGTTTCAAGAAAACATCCCTCTATTAACAACTTTGAAACTTTCAATAAATAATTTTTTTTTGTAACCATATTTTTTTACCTAGCCTAAATACACTATTATCCAACCCTTGTTCCAAAAATGATTGGAGTTTAAGAGACATTCAATTGACAGCGTGAACTTACAAAAGAAATTCAGGTTGGAATAAAAGATAAGTGTGGGAGAGTTTCTTTTAAAAAGAAAAAAAAAGAAAAACAATAAAAAAATAGAAAAAAAATTGCAAAGTGCTATGCGTTGCAACTAAAAATGAGATATTGCAAGATGCATAAGAAGGGTCCAATTCAATAACAATAGATCCCAGTGTTGAAATTTGTGGAGTTTGAGAATTTTTCATCAATAAACTCTATGTCTCTAATTCCATGAAATTTTTAGAACCTTTGTTGCATCTCATCATTTTATTTTTTAGCTACATTAATACCCTTTGGACCCATTACAACCTTTATTGAACACCTTTTGATTTCGTGTGGTGCCTTCAGTATAGTAGAGATTTGCACCAAAAGAAGATCCTATGATGTTTAACTTTTCTGTTAGAGATTGAGTAATGATTTTTGTAAGGTTTTATGAGAATTTACTTATTTGAAGCATGCATAGTTTCTTCACTATTAATATTAACTATCCACAAACACACTTGAGTATGCTTATTGTAGAAATATAGACTTTTGAATGACTAAGAGTTAAACTCAATACTTGTTTGATTTTATTTTCACATTAGTTTGTTGCTTCATGAGAATAAAAGTTGGAAAATAGTTATTTTAGGTGTTTGTGGGTATCACAGTTGGAAACCTTCATGAGACTATAATTCGTCCTATATGCGCCACCTAGGGGTTTAAAGGCTTGTTGCACATGCTAAATACAATTGTGATTTCCTACGAAAGTGGATTAGTTTATATTTATTTTAGGCTTGTTCGTTGACAAACAAAGGTTGAGTGTGAGGGAATTTGATAAGTGCATATTTTGACATATTTTTGTATCAAATCCTTTATACTTTTTTTATTTAATTCTTGTTAATATTATTGTTTTATTAATGTTTTGTGTTAGGGAATAAATGGAAGTATGTTTCCAAACTTGTGCAATGTTTGTTATTTGAGTATAAATTCATGATCAAAAGCCCTATGGACCTAAACCGTATTTCATTTGAAATCCAAGAGATAGAGGTACAACTTTTCTGTTGGAAGCTCGGCCCAATGTAGTCTTGATTATAACAGAAAATTTATCCAAGTAGTTGTACAAAATGGATCACCAAAATTCGGATCAGAGTTCAACTCAGTATTGACTAATTTTACCAATTGGGTTATATCTCTTGAACCTATATTTATTTTGGGCTAAAATTCAGATATGTTATACGTAAGAGGTAAATAAACAAGTTTGTTGAAGACAAGATGGTGTAAAAAGATAGGTTGCAAGTTGTTGCTGCTGTTAAAGTATAGCTCTTGGACATGACTCGGTAATTTGACCATATCTCCTTCTTCTAACAGCCAAATTTGACAAAAGATATATGAAAATATATCAGCACCAAAAGATCTACAATTTGGATTCTTTACACATCTTCAAAATTTGGTTGTATCTAACCAAACAATGCAATTAAATTCAATGGGTGAGAACTTGGTATAACAACTTACCAACTCTTGGCAACTAGCATACCACTTGATTAACCCCTCCATTATTTGTTTGACCTCTATCTTACTCCAAGTACTATAAATAGGTCATGTATTAAGCTTGTAAGAGAGGGGGAGTAGAGGGTTTCTTTAGACTAAGTTATCTAGCTTGTATGTTTTCTAGTATTGTATGTTTTCTAGTAGTAATAGAAATGCATTCTCTAGTTTTTGTTATATTTTTAGTCTTTGCTACTTTTATTATGTCTTTCTAAAATTTTTTTTGTTGAGGAAAAATGATGAATCTCTTGATAGAGGAAGATGAATAGTTATAAGTGTAGAAAATATTTAAGTATATTGTATTATTATTTTTATTTTTGATCTAAACTCTACTTGTTTTGTGGTAATTCTTGATTTATGTATCTCCAATGACACAAAAAATACTTGGGTTCATTTAGCTTATTGTATAGTTTTACCCCACCGACTGCTAATATGAAACCTTGATTTGTTGTTGATGAAGGTGTGCAAAAATGTCTGATCCCATAAATAAGTATTAGCGTTAAGAGATAATTTACAATAGTAAGACAATATCATGATTACCTTATTGCATGAGTTAATTGATAATACCTCTTCTGTGTAACATATCCAAATTTCAACCCAAAATAAATTTAGGTTCAAGAGATATAACCCAATTGGTAAAATAAGTCAATACTGAGTTGAACTCTGATCCGAATTTTGGTGATCTATTTTGTACGACTACTTGGATGAATTTTTTACTATAATCAAGACTGAATAGGTCTGAGTTTCAAAGTTGTACCTCTATCTCTTGGTTTTCAAATAAAATAAGATTTAGGTCCATAGGGCTTTTGATCATAAAGTTATACTCAAATTACAAACACTGCACAAGTTTGGAAATATGCTTCCATTTATTCCCTAACATAAAACATTAATAAAACAAGAATATTAACAAAAATAATGCAAGAAAAGTATAAAAGATTTGATACAAAAATATGTCAAAATATACACTTATCAAATTTTCCCACACTTAACCCTTGCTTGTTCACGAACAAGCCTTAAACAAATATAAACTAATCCACTTTCGTAGGAAATCACGATTGCATTTAGCATATTCAACAAGCCTTTAAACCACTAGGTGGTGTATAGAGGACGAGTTATAGTCTCGTGAAGGTTTCCAGCAGTGATACCCACAAACACCAATAATAACTGTCTTCCAACTTTTATTCTCATGAAGCAACAAAGTAATATGAAAATAAAATCAAACAAGTGTTGAGTTTAACTCTTAATCATTCAAAAATTAATAAATTTCTACAATAAGCATACTCAAGTGTGTGTGGATAGTTAATGTTAATAGTGACGAAACTATGCATGCTTCAAATAAGTAATTTCTCATAAAACCTTACAAAAATCATCATCCAATCTCTAACAGAAAAGTTAAACATCATAGACTCTTCTTTTGGTGCAAATCTCTACTGCATTGAAGGCACCACATGAAATCAAAAGGTCTTCAATAAAGGTTATAATAGGTCTAAAGGGTAGTGATGTAACTAAGAAATAAAATGATAAGATGCAACAAAGGTTCTAAAAATTTTATGGAATTAGAGGCACATAATTTATCGATGAATAATTCTCAAACTCCACAAATTTCAACACTGAGGTCTATTGTTATTGAATTGGAGCCTTCTTATTCATCTTGCAACATCTCATTTTTAGTTGCAACGCATAGCACTATGTAATTTTTTTTCTATTTTTTTAAAAGAAACTCCCCCAAACTTATCTTCTACTCCAACCTGAATTTCTTTTATAAGTTCATGCAATCAATTGAATGTCTCTTAAACTCCAATCATTTTTAGAATAAGGGTTGGATAATAGTGTATTTAGGCTAGGTAAAAAAATATGATTACAAAAAAAAATATTTATTTATTGAAAGGCTCAAAGTGGTTTATTAGAGAGATGTTTTCTTGAAACATCATATGGATAACAAGCTAATTTGGCAATGGTGCTAGAAAGCCTAATGTCTTAATGATTTTTCCAGTGGTGCACTATTAGTCGTTCGCCTCGATAGACCAAAAGTAAAAGTTTTAATGCTCAACCCCAACATGTTGAAGATCCAAGTGATGATTAGAGTAAGGGCATAAGAACTATCTATTTTGACATGATTGTCTTCATACTCAATAACATAACTATTTGTATAAAACAAAATTTGAGTATAATTATTGCAAAATATATTAACCAAATAACAACATCAAAATCCAAAACAACACCCATTATCAATCAAACCATATTATTCATGCTTAATTTTAATCATTGAAGTTGGAAGAACCTCTACAACTCAAAAAATTAAAAATAATTGGTAATCCACAAATATTTGTTAAAAACTTTACAAATTTGCCATGTTATGCAAAAAATAGGGATGCGTCTCAAGAGTGTTATAATTACCCTTTATTCAGCCACCATTTTTCATGCTTTCAACAAACTCATCAAAAAAACATGCTTGATTTTTTTTAAAAATAAAATACTAAAAAAACACACAAGTCATGATATCAACTATCCGTTCCCTAACCTAATCGAGATATTATCCTCAATGTCAAAAATATATAGGAAAGTAGAGTTTGAAAGATATCACCTGAAGTGTGGCTAATAAGTCTGAAACAAAAAAAAACATATACTATTAGATAAAACTATTAACAATAAGTATCACAAATTGAGAGTCAAATTCAATTTACATTTTTGACCATTGTTCCTGTTGGACCAATCCACATTGGCCAAAGCTGGATTAGTTTCTGGCACATATGCTAGAAGTTGATCAATCAGCTGGTCAGGTGTTGGAGTAGAAATGAGGATTCTTCAAACAAACGGTGAAATAAAACTTTTTTTTCATAGCATGATCTACAAAAGATAGCAAACTATCATAAAAATCATTAACATTCAGAATACCTATAAGTTTTTGGTGAATGTTGAGTTGTGCCCAAGAGACAACTTGGAATAATTGCTCCAGTATACCAAAACTGCTAGGTAGAATGATGAATGCATCTGCATTATTTAATATGTTAGGCATTCTATCCTGAATATGTGATACTTTTAGCTCATCTCCAATGGTCATACATGTGAATGTATATGTAGTTGTGATTGTGGCTCACATCTTCCTCTGGTTTTATGTCCAGTAACAGCTTAAACGTCCTCTATGGGTCGATGATATGTTTCTCATCCAGTTTTCTTATAAATTGGCAAATAGGGTTTTTTAATGTCAGATTCCCAATACTATAAAACTCATATTCATTTAGAAAACGATCTCATAAATCAAGAATTTCATGTTGTACCAATCCACTAGAATGCATCTCAAGAGTCAATATAATGTGATCTAAAGACTCTTTACTCAGTCCATCCATAATGAATTTAAGTTTATCTTCTTAATTTTTAGAGACCATTCCTAAAGAATGATACTTTTTGTTGCAAGTCCATCTAGCACAGTTGTGACAAACTTTCATTTTTTTCACCCTTTGTTTTTTTGAATATATACTTTTACCAAAACCAGACATGTATTTAAGAAGCAAATCTGGAAACTAATGTGAAAACTCACCTGCTCTTACCTTTGCTTCAATTATCCATCGTATGTCCTCTGGGATGCCCTTGTACATAAGCATCCTCAATCTTTCAATCCTGATTTTATAAATTTTCAAAATTACATTTTTCGGAAGAAAAGGAAATCGCTTCTTGAGAGTTAGAAAAATATCACCCATTTTGAAAATAACAAGAAAAGAGAATGAGAAAAGTAAAGAAAATTTGTACAAAGATTTCAGTTGTTTGGGAAACTAACAAGTCCTACTTTTATAGCTATGGAGTACTGTTATCCACCACATAACCGGGAAAAGAAAAGAAAAAAAAATAAAAGAGAGAAAAAAAAACTTTCAAAACAAATAATGTAAGAGAAAATGAGTATATATAACACCAATCATAACAAGGGTTAGAAAGAAAAAGAATTTCCTCTTGTGAAAATTGATTTTCTAGAAATGGTTTAACTCTTTGTCCATTTACTTTGAATATGTTATCATTTTTATGATTCTCAATGTTAATTTCCCTATAAGGATATTTTTTTTTACAACAAAAGAACCACTCCACCTTGATCTTAATTTTCCAAGAAATAAATACAATTGAGAATTATAAAGCAAAACCTTTTGACAAACCTCAAATATTTTTCTTGAAATTTTATTCTCATGAAAATCTTTGATTCTTGCTTTATAAATTTTAGAATTTTCATATGCATATTTCTCAGTCTTGAAGTTCATTGATTTGCAATTTGTACAATTTTGAAGCTTCATCAAGGTTGAAGTTAAATATTTTGATTGCCCAATAAGCTTTATGTTCAAGTTCAACAGGTAATGACAAGGTTTTCCATAAACTATCCTATAAGGAGACATGCCTAATGATGTTTTGAAAGCAGTTCTATATGCCCAAAGTGTTTCGGTAAGTCTAAGAGGCCAATCTTTATGATTTGGTTAACTGTTTTCTTCAAAATTTATTTTATCTCCGTATTTGCAAGTTCAACTTGTCCATTTGTCTAAGGGTGATAAGGGGTTGCAACTTTATGTATGATTCCATATTTCCTCATTAAAGTTCCAAAATCTTTGTTCCAAAAATATTTTCCCCCACCCCATCACTGATTATAGATCTAGGAATTCCAAATCGACTTAAAATATTTTCTTTTAAAAAATTTATCACTATTTTATGATCATTGCTTCGACTAGAAATTGCCTCGATCTATTTTGAAACATAATCTATGGCAACCAATATGTAAAGAAAACCTAATGATAATGGAAATGGCCCTATAAAATCAACACCCCAACAGTTAAAGATTTCAATCACTAGGATAGGGTGTAGGGGCATCATATTTCTCTTTGAAAGAGACCCTAACTTTTGACAATTTTCATAATTTTTGCAGAAAGTGTAAGTGTCTTTGAAAAGAGTTGGCCAATAAAATCCATATTGCAAGATTTTTGCAGTAGTTTTCTTTATAGAAAAATGACCACCACATGTTTCTGAATGACAAAATTTGACAATATTACCTATCTCATTGTCAGGCACACATCTTTGAAAGATTTGATCTGGACAATATTTGAATAGGTGTGGATCATCCCAATAAAAGTTTTTAACTTCAGTTAAAAACTTCTTTTTGTCTTGAGAGTTCTAAAGTGATGGCATCTTTCCTGTCACAAGAAAATTAACAATATTAGTAAACCAAGGTAAAATAGAAACATTAAATAGTTGTTCATCAGGGAAAGTGTCATTAATAGATGTGGTTTGAAATGAATCATTACAAACAAGTCTCGACAAATGATCAGCCACTATATTTTCTATTCTCTTTTTATCTTGAATAGTAACATTAAATTCCTGAAGTAAGAGAATCCACATAATCAGTCTTGGTTTAGCATCTTTTTTTGATAAAAAGATATTTTAAAGCTGCATGATCACTGAAAACAACAACTGATGAGCCAACAAGATAAGATCGAAATTTGTCCAATGTAAAAACTACAGCAAGTAATTATTTTTCAATTGTTGTATAATTCAATTGATCACCATTTAAAGTTTCACTTGCATAGTAAATAACATATGGTTTCTTATCTTTTCTTTGTCCCAAGATAGCTCCAACAACATAATCACGAGCATCACACATTATTTCAAAAGGTAAAGTCCAATTTAGAGGTTGCATAATTGGAGCAGATGTAAACATGCTTTTAAGCTTAACAAAAGCATTTTCACAGCTTTTAGTCCATTCAAAAATATTGTCTTTTGTTAGAAAATTACACAAAGGTTTAGATATTATACTAAAATCTTTTATAAATCTTCTATAAAAACCAGTATGTCCTAAATATGATCTAACCTCCTTCACAATCTTTGGTGTTAGCAAATTGGTAATTAACTCAATTTTAGATTTGTCAACCTCAATACCTTCTGATGAAATAATGTGTCCAAGAACAATACCAGTTGTTACTATGAAATGACATTTCTCCCAATTGAGCACAAGATTCTTTTCTTCACACCTGATCAAAACTTTTTCTAAATTAGATAAGCAATCATCAAATGAATTACCAAAAATAGAAAAATCATCCAGGAAGACTTCAAGAAAACGTTCAACCATGTCACTAAAAATACTAAGCATGCTTCGTTGGAATGTAGTTGGTGCATTACATAATCCAAAAGGCATCCTTCGATATGCAAAAGTACCAAAAGGATATGTAAAAGTTATTTTTTCTTAATCTTCAAGTACAATTACAATTTGATTATATTCAAAATATCCATCTAAAAAGTAATAAAATTCGTGTCCTGTAACTCTTTCTAAAATTTGATCCATGAAAGGTAATGGAAAATGATCTTTTCTAGTAACTGAGTTGAGTTTCCTATAGTCAATGCACATTCGCCAACCAGTAACAGTCCTAGTTGGAATTAATTCATCATTCTCATTCTTAACTATAGTAATTCTAGATTTCTTAGGTACAACTTGAGTAGGACTTATCCATTTACTATCAGAAATAGGATAAATGATTCTATTATCTAAGAGTTTAATGACTTCATTTCTCACTACTTCTTTCATATTAGGATTTAGCCTTCGTTGCATTTCTCTAGAAGGTTTAGCATTTTCCTCTAGATAGATGTTATGTGTGTAAATGAAAAGATTAATACTTTTAATATCAGCAATGGTCCATCCTAAAGCATTCTTATACATTTTAAGAGTTTCAATCAACTTACCTTCTTGAGATGCATCGAGTTTGGAAGAAATTATTACTGAAAAAGTCTCATTCTCACTCAAGAAAGAGTATTTCAAATTAACTGGTAAATGTTTCAAATCAACTACGAGAACTTTAATACTTGATGGAATAGATTTTACTATTGATGATAAAAGTTTTTCGAACCTTGGCTTCCAAATTTTTTTTTCTTGTACCTGTAAAAATTTAGAGATAGTATTAGTGTATGCCTTTTTACAAATATTTCACTTTCGAAACAAGTCTCCAAAGAATCTAAAGAGTTAGTAGTAGTAAAGTATTCATGAACAAGTTCCTCAATTGAATCCACTTCATGTACTTCAACATTTTCTGCAGGTTGCATACAAACATTAAACACATTTAGTTCCAAAGTTATATTTCCAAATGATAACTTCAAAATATCATTTCTACAATTGATCAAAGCATTTGAAGTTGCAAGAAAAGCACGAACCAAAATGATAGGAATTTGTGTATGTGTTTGTGCAAAAAGCTCTGTGTCCAAAAAAATGAAATCAACTGGAAAGTAAAACTTAACAATTTGTACCAACACATCTTCTACTATTCCCTTTGGAACTTTAATTGAATGGTCAGCTAGTTGGAGTACAGCAGAAGTTGTTTTAAATTCTCCCAAACCTAACTATTCATAAATTGAAAAAGGTAGAAGATTTACACTAGCACCAAGATCAAGCAAAGCACGCTTTATTATAGTGTTTCCTATGTTACATGAAATGGTTGGACAACATGGATCTTTGTACTTAAGTGGAGTGAATTGTTGAATGATTGAACTAACACTTTCAATTAAAAATGCCTTCTTTTGTACATGATATTTTCTTTTGATTGTTCACAGATCTTTTAAAAATTTGACGTAAGGTGGAATTTGCTTGATTGCATCCAATAATAGAATATTAATCTTGACTTGTTTAAAAATTTCAAAAATTTCAGCATTTGAGTTCAATTTCTGAGTTGTTTGCAATCTTTGAGGAAAGAGTGCTGGAGGTAAATATTTATCTTTTTCATTATTTTCACACTTACCTTCTTCAAACTTACCTTCGACGTTAAGACTATTTCCATTTTTTATTTCTAGAGGTAGATTAAAAACTTTCTCCTTAGGATGAATAGTCTTGTTAATAACTTTTCCATTCCGAATACGAGCCATCCTCTCTCTCTTCAGGTGTCTTGGGAGACATAGCCTTAAAGAGTAAAATCTCATGACTCATAGGCAGGAATCCTTGCTTGTATTCCTCCATACTAAAACGTTTTAGCACTTTGTCTATGCACATGGACTGGGATAGTCCAATCATCTTTCTTGATCTATCTCTATAGATCTTTATCCCTAGAATAAAAGATGCATCCCCAAGTCCTTCATGGAAAATTAATTAAACATCCAAGTCTTCATTGACTGCAACATTCCTATATCATTCCCAATGAATAAGATGTCATCAACGTAGAGTACAACAAATGTAACTACACTCCCACTAACCTTCTTGTAGATACATGATTCATCCAGGTTCTTATGAAAATCAAAGGTTTTGATTGTTTCATCAAATCGGATGTTCCAACTCCTCGAAACTTGTTTGAGTCCATAAATAGACCTTTGGAGCTTGCAAACTTTTTGTTTGCTCCCACTGGATATAAAGACTTCTAGCTGTTTCATATATATCTATTCCTTAATGTTTCCAATAAGGAAAGCAATCTTCACATCCATTTATCATATCTCATAGTTATAATATGCAGATATAGCTAACAGTATCCGAATGGATTTAAGCATCGCTACTAATGAAGAAGTTTTTTCATAATCAATTCCTTGCTTTTAAGTATAACCTTTTACAATTAAACCTAATTTATAGGTTGCTACCTCTCCATCTATTTCAACCTTATGCTTGTAGACCTAATTGCAGCCAATGGGGACAATTATCTGTGGTAGGTTCATTAATGTTCATCAGATTGCATAGCTTCTTGCCATTTCTCCGAATTGATGTTAGACGTCACCTCTCCATAGTTTCTTGGATCATTATCCAAGGGGAGTCCTTCTTCTTTGTTCTCTAACAAGAAGTTATACCTCTTAGGTACACTTGAGACCCTTTCAGATCTTCGAAAAGGTTGTGCTTGAGAGGGCCCTATAATATAAATTTCATTGTCTGCAAAAATTACAAACAAAAAAAAATAGTACAAATAAAATTTTATTGAATTTAATAAAAATATATAGATACAAGCTCCATTGATCCTCCGATTCTTCTTTGCAAGAAATGTTGACTTTGTGAATTTGGTAACTTTTTGATGGAATCGAACCTATGATCTCCTCCAAAGGTGACTTGATTTTCAATAATGTTAATTTGAGGGTTTAACAACTTAATCTCAAATTAAACGCCATGATTTGCTGAGCTTTGTGAAGAATGTCTTGCTTTTCACCTTGAACACCGTAGATCTCCTTGTATTTGATGGACTTGAGTTGAGAGATCTTTCTCCAACGCCTTTTTTGATTAGATCTCTTCTTCTTCTTCACTTGTGTTTAACTTCTTGGATATGACCTTTATTTATACTTGTAGAATGAGGGCTCTTGCCTTTTAATTTTATCAATAAAATATTTTATTTAATTTTTGAAATCTAATGATAATTCCAAAAATAAATAAAAGTATAAAATTGATAAGTTAAAATTTATTACACATGTCAATACATAATTGACTAGAAATTTTCCATGTCTACAAATGCCCCCTCGAGACTTGTTCATGTGCATCCAGTGGGTGTGAAAAGTGAATAAGTCTCGAAATCTTTTGAATTGATTTGAACTTGTAGATAGTTTATCCTCATATCAAGGAATTCTTGACTTGATTTGACTTTATAGATAGTTTATAGTTGTATCGAGGAGTCTTTATTTGAATTTAAATTTGTAGATAGTTTATACTCATATTAAGGAGTCTCAATTTGAATTTAAAATTTCTTAGATAGTTTATACTCATATCAAGGAGTCTTCATTTGAATTTGACTTCTAGATATTTTATACTCATGTCAATGAGTGTTTCATTTGATTTGACTTGTAGACCTTTTATACTCATATCAAGGAGTACTTCATTTGAATTTAAATTTGTAGATAATTTATAATCGTATCAAGGAGTCTTTATTTGAATTTGACTTATAGACCTTTTATACTCTTTATACTTAAGCTAATTTGTTTCTCTACTTCGATTCTGAATTCTTTAAACTTTTTAAATACTTCAGACTTGTACCTTAAAGGTATATATAACCATACATAGATAAGTCATCGATAAAGGTTAAGAAGTAGTTATAGTTCCCGATGGAACTAACATCTAATGGCCTACATACATCTGTATAGATCAAATCCAATAGATGTTTAGCTAGCTCTACTTGTCCAACAAATGGAGATGTGATCATCTTTTCTTTGAGGCATGATTCACATGTTGGCAGTTCTTGCTCATGCTTTAGATTAAGCAATTGTGCCTACTTGTTAATCATTTTCTCATAAATATACCTTAATCTTGCATGCCATAAACTCATGAAACTATGATTATCTATTTTTTTTTATTTTATTGAATTGAGAAAATGGGGTTATGGGGAGTAACAGTATATGAACAATTCGTTAAAGAGTTCGAATAGATAAAATCAGAACAATTAAAAATGGAGCAATTTCTATTCTCAATGATAAATCTAAATTCTTCTCTATCCAAAACTAGAATAGAGACAACGTTCTTAATAATATCTGGAACAAAAGACAATTGATTAAAACTATTACAGAACTATTCTCAAAAGTTAGATTAACATTGTCTATAGCTAATGCAGCAAGATTAACATTGTCTATAGCTAATGCAGCAACTCTTGCTGTATTCAACATCTCTCCTTCATCCAGCTTCCTACTTCTTGTCATCATCTGCAAATCATTGTAGATATGTGAGGCACAATCGGTATCTAATACCCAAGAAGTATTGCTAACAAATAGGTTAACTTCAACAAAATATATATATGAACTCTTTAAGCTTGCAAGATACTCTTTGAAATTCTTCTTCTAGTACCCTGGTTTGCACAGTAATGACACTTTTCATTGGCTTGAGAAGAAACCTTATTGACACCGCCTTTAGCCTTCAGCTTGTTGGGCTTAGAGAAAACCTTTTCCTTTTCTCTTTCCTTTCTGTGGCATTTTAACCTTTGATCCGGAAGAGGATCTAACAAGCAAGATTGGCTTATGCTTTTTCATGGTGGACTCGGCCATATTTAACATGTTCACAT